>BPTQ01000009.1:150941623-151541623 GCA_019973895.1 Chrysanthemum seticuspe
ACATAAAACACTTATTTGTGATATTTTTATCATTTTGATGTATTTCTGAGTGTTTTCAGATGTTTTTGCAGTTTAAATGGTACAAAAATGATGAGTATTTACACACTCATCAACCCTCTACGCCGTATATGCTTGTGATCACTTTTGCTCCAAACGTCTTCATAGTTACAACATAGATTATGCCTTAGTGTTTTTTAAAATTTTAAATTATGATATAATATTAAAAAAATTTGTTAACAAGGTAAGTATATGTTTATAGTATTAAGAAATATTGTAAAGTAATGTATATCTATTTTATATTTTATACTATATATAATGTGTGTATCTTATTTCTTAATTATTGAAAACTTAAAATCTTATTATAAGAAACACAAATAAACTAATTTACAAAGGAAAACTTGCTTTTACAAATATGCATATTAACAAACTACATATAAATTTCAATAAAATTCAAAATTAAATCACAATTTCAATTAATTCTTTATAAACTAACCATGTATATAAAATGTCCCCACATCAGTTTCATTTTTCAATATTTATGTTTTATTTAAATAAAAGTTTAATAGACAAATATTTGCGTTAAGCGACGATGTATGATGGCAAATAATTATATTTGTGCATCTTAGATTTGCGATAACTATCAATAAAGTTCAGGGCTAAACAAACCAAATGTGGGTGTCTATTTGCTCGACTATGTTTTCTCGCATGGTCAGCTTTATGTTGGTTTAGCTAGAGGGATATCACATAGAACTACAAAGGTATTAGTGAAGTCAGTCAAAGAGTTCGGTTAAGGAGGAGTCTAACACCTCAAATATCGTGTACCAAGTAGTTTTACGCGACGAGTAACGTGCATTGTTAGTTAGTATCTCATAATTGATGTAATGTTTTATTTTTAATTTCACTAAATGTTTTTATATGTTGTTTGATACATGTTAAGAATTTTTGCTAAAGTTGAATTATCGCATGTTACAGCCGTTTGCAATTACATTTTGATTTTTTCACGTTCTATTTTGAACATTATACAAAACACTTACCACTATATCTCATAATCATTAATTGTCTGCCGCTAGGAATTTCCGTTGTTATGCACGGGTATTAGCCTAGTAGGGCAAATACCTTTAATTTAGAACCACTGTTAGCCTTAATAGTTTTATTAGAAGTGATGGTCATTCACGTTTAGGAACTTTGTAACTTGTGTTAGATATCGTGCTAGAATAGTCAACGGGCTCGTGGATTGGACTAAGCTAAATGAGTATTGGTTTAGTTAAGCTTTCCTTAAATCCAATCCAACCCATGTCCAAGTCCACGAGGCCCAAGCCAAAGCCCATTAGGGCGTTTATGTTTTAGACTATATAAACCCCTCAAAGTCTCATTTGAGGGGTGTGCTTGAGTGTGTGTGTGTGTGTTTTTCTTTAGAATATACAACTTATTGTCTTCATCTTTTCTCTACACATATACACGGTTTACATCTTAAGTCACCATCTTTCTCATCCTTATTTCTACGCTTTGTTTGTGTTTGTGGTTAACGTGTTTCTACGCGTATAGTGATATAAGTGTTGGGTTTGTGATAAGGTTGATAAAAGTAAGGTCCTACAATTGGTATCAATCGCCTAACAATGGTTTAGGAGTGTTTTGGTTGAAGTTTTTTCTAACGTGTTACGCGTAGTGTTCGTTCTCAAAGATTCACGCATAAAACTTATATTTTTGCACTTAAATCTTCAAGATTCTTATGGTCTAAGGTTTATATAGTGTTAAAGATTCTAGTTTTGGCAAAAAGTTCGAAGCTTTACGTGTTTTAAATCATTTTTAAACTCGTTTTGATTTCGTTGTTCATTTCTACGCGTAAGCATAAAAAGCACTTTGGGTGAAAAAGGTCAAAAGATTTGTGTTATTGGAGTGTTCTTAAGGCTGTTTGTGCATCAGAAATGGGTTGAATCATTGGAAATTTTTTACGCGTAAGTCAAAACCCTAGTTTTACGCGTAAGAAAGTCAAAACCCTCTTTCTACGCATAACTTTTTGGTGAAGAATCTTCGTGCAACAAAGGTGACTCAGTGCTTCCCTCACTTGGATAAGTGTGTGGAACACTTCGACTTTCGGATATCTTTTACGCTGTGACAGTGTAAAGGATTTTTGGTTTTAAACCAACTCTTACGCATAAGCAGAAAGCTTACGAGTAAGCACTCTACGCATAAGTTAACTCTTACGCGTAAGGTACTCTACTTATACGCTTAACGTTTACGCATAAGACTTACATTTAACCTTAAGTTTATGCGTAACTTGGATTTCTACGCCCAAGCTCTTTATGCATACGGACTCCTACGCATAAGATCCTACGCATAAGCACTCATCTCTACGCATAAAGAACAGTTTTACGAGTAAGATTGTGATCAAAACTTCAAACGGCTATAACTTTTGAACCGTAACTCCGTTTTCAGCGATCTACCCATCAAAACGACCGTGAGAACGAGGAGAATAGACCACCGAATTAACTAAATTTCATTCGGGTCAATCTTCAAGTCCTAAAAACGCTCCAAAAAGAAGTTATTGAGGTTTTTAAGTTTTTTAGACCATATTTTCACTACAACAACCGAGCTTTATCTTCATCAATCACAACTCTTTTATCGTTGAATCGATCCTACATCAACTTTATCATATCATACCCTCATCAATGGCAACTCAACAAGACATTCATGCAGCCGGTGCCGAAAACCGTCCTCCTATCGTATGCTTCGCTACATCAAGACCAAACCTAATGGAAAACTCATGATTAACACCATTACGAATGGACCCTTCAAGCCTCGACAAATCCTAGACCCTGGAACTCCTGACGTCCCACCATCTTTTCATACTCAAACTGAATCAGAATACACTGACAAGGAACAGAAACAAGTCGATGCAGATGACATGGCAATTCATATTGTCCAACTGGGTTTACCAAGAGACATATTTGCTGTGGTAGACAGTTGTGAAACTGCTTTCGATATGTGGGAACGTGTTAGATGGCTTTGTCATGGAACAGAAATTGGTCAACAAGACATGGAGAACAAGCTGCTAACTAAATGGGAAAAGTTTACTTCAACTCCAGGAGAATCCGTTGAATCCTACTATGGAAGGTTTTGCACTTTGATGAATGAGCTTATCAGAAACAAGTTGGCACCCAGAACTATCGTTCAAAACATCAAGTTCCTGAACAATCTTCCAGAAGAATGGGGACGATATGGCACTATTGTCAACCAAACTAAAGACTTACATCAGGTGAAGTTTGATCAACAAAACGATTTTCTGAAACAAAACCAAGTGATAACGCTACACGCGTCGTTCGGGGTCAAAGGAACTTCCTTTTCGTCGAGCAAGTTTTTCAACACCCTTGGCAGTGAACCTAATCGTTGTAGTGTAGTATTAGGGTAAGCCACGGGTATTGATATCATTCTCTAGGGGAATAGGAATGCTAGTAAGAAGTTACTACGCTAAGGTTGGGGTTGAGGAAGATTATTTTTTATCTTTTTATATTTTTTAAGAAAAGGAAAGGTACGAATCTCGGGGTTTGAATTTGGGGGGTTGGTATTGCTACCGATTACTCTATTTATCTAATTATCTAATCTAAGGTGTATGTAGTCTATGTCTAATTATTGTGTGCTCGTATGATAGTTTAAAGATGTGTTTACTTAGGTTTTACTACTCCTTAATTATCTCCTATTGGTGGTTGAATTGTCACGTCCTCATTCCTAGTTGCGTTGTGTGTCTAAGGTCGTAGGGTATGCATATGTTCCCTAACTCTTTGAACTTACCAAAGGGTCTCGTCTACAAAACCCACTAGGGATAATAAACTCTTACTCTAAGGCACTCTTTGGATGGTTTAGCTTACAACTACTCAAGGAGTCATATTCTAAGGTTCACAAAGATTCTATCAAGCATTAAGTGCACAACGAATGACCTATCGCATTACTAGATCATTAATAAACTAAGATAAGAGACAACCAATCAATATTCAATTATTAAGTTTCATATTCCCTAAGCAAACACACAAGTAAATTAGCCGGACATGGAAAACATGCAAGCATACACACAAATAATCAAAGACATAATTGTATTAATGAAGTAAAACACTTATCTTGGTGTAAGATAGGGTTTGGAACCCTAAAATACTGTACAAGACAGCCTTGGTTTGGTTTAGGTTTTTACTCCAAAAGACTACACTACAAATACTGAAAAATTCGGATTCTATATATAATATTACATATGCGACGGCGTCACCTTATGTTTTGTGACGCCGTCGTGTCGCCGTCATTAGGGTTTCGTCTTGGCCATGTTAGACTTGCGATGGCGTCACCTTATGATTGTGACGCCGTCCTCTTCAGCTTCTGACGCCGTCTGGATTACATCTAGGCCGTCTGAGTTGCGACGGCCTACTCTTTTATAACTTGACGTCGTCACTTGAAAATAGGAGTTTTGGCTTCTGTCCCGTCACAAAGATCTTCCGACGGCGTCGCAATTAACACCTGACGCCGTCACCTTATGTTTTCAGCAGCTCTGAGTGTCTCGAATCTGACTTTGGCCATTTTCTTCGTATAATCGCGCCTTTTCGTCCAAATAAGTGTCATTCCAGCATTTTGCCTTCAAGAGACCTAAAAAGTGAAAAGGAACGATATTAAGCAATAACGGATACAAAAGTGATCAAATAAGGGCTTAAACGACCCCTCAAAAAGGTACCTTTTAAAACCTTATCAAATATCCCTACACTTGGTATTTGCTTGTCCTCAAGCAAATGTGCTTTTAGCCAATTAATTTATAAGTTAGAGGTCATGAAGCAATGGTTCAAAACGGTCCACAACACATATAAGCCCCGCAAAAGTCATAACAAGCACGAAAATTACATACTAGCACCTCACATGGGGTGTTTGGATACTCACATCTCTCTCGGGTGTATATGAAATATAACAAATTGGAAATGGAAGATAAACACTCATTATCCGGTCCTAGTACATAGATTACCATAGGCTTGAGAATAGATCAAACCTCCATCGCTTTGGCGTAAGCACCTAGGAAAGACTATCAAAGAGGTCTTTAAAGGGTTGTAACGTTAGGCTTACGGTAGGGAAACAAAGGGTTTGGTGGGATAGGCTTTTTAGTGGTGGCAAGTCAAAAATCTCTATGTTACAAGCATACGAAGAATGGCGTTGCTAAGCCAAGACTCGACACTCTAAACTCTAGCTAACTAAAATAAACAAACATAAATTTAAAGGATAGATGTAGGATGGTAGCCCGTATGTTTCTTTTTCTTTTTTTTTCTTTTTTTCTTTTTTTTTAATCACTTTATTTTTTTTTCTTTTCTCTTTTTCTTTTTTTTTTTTCGATTTTTTTTTTTTTTTTTTTTTCATACACTTTTACTCTACCATCCTCTACGGTAACATCAAAATGGTAGGGATTTATAGGCACATCCCTACACTTGAGTTTTTATTACTCTAACACTAATTTGACCCGAATTGAAAAGATCAAAACACTTGGGGTACATTATTACGCAAACAAAGGGAATTTGAATTTAACGTTCCCTTCCCGTCATTTCATAAACTTTAACTTTTCCCATGAATCCCAATCGTCCCAAAACTGTATACAAAGGATATGACTCGACTTAGCAACTCATGCAAGCAACTAGATAATTGAACTAAGGGTTTAAGGTGATAACAATAATACACTAAAAGTGAGTGCATACAGGGTAGGCTAAGGCGATTTGGGTGTATATTTGGGGGTGGGGTGTAAACAATGCTCTTCATTGATATTCTGGAAAAACCGAAACATCACGAGAACCGCGAAAAGGATAGGCTCTGAGGGGTTAACTAGGGGTATCGTGTACTAAAGATGAGTACAACGCAAAGGGTGTGGGGGAATTACTCAACCGAGATGGAAGAAGTAATTATATTACGGGTATCAAACAAGGGTTATCCTAATGCCTCTTATCATTTAGTTATTCTTAACTACACAAGTGTAGTCTTACTTGCGATCTCGGGATGCATCACAAAACAAGTTCTAGAATCTAATATACTACCGGTTCACACTCTAAGCATTAAAGATGAATGCTTTAATTCCTACTAATCTAAGGGCGATCCTCACATTTTGGGTGGAATTTAGGTGGTAAAGGGTTTTTGTGCTAGTCATGCAACTTCCTATCCGTGAGACACTTTTGTTAAGACTAATGGCCCACTCCTATATGTTATGAAAATTTTTTAATTTGGTGCCAAAATTACCCTAACCGACATTTTCTCATGGTTTATTACACAAATACAATTGGACAAAGCAAATAATCAAGGATAAGCATAGTTTCAAAGTTCCCGTTTTATTTTCCCTCCCTACACTTAAACTGAACATTGTCCCCAATGTTCCCCGAAAGTATCAAAGTTATGATAATGGAAGGTAATTAAAAACGAAAGAAACTAGTACTCCCCTGATTAGCTCGGTAGGATCCGTGTGAAGTGGTGGTTAAATCCTTTCCAAGAAGAATTTATGCGTGAAAAGCTCCTTCCAATCTTATGTAACTTCTTCTTGTTAAATTAAACCTGCACACTTGAAGAAAACAAACAAAACCTTCGTGTAAAATCGGCGGTAATAATATATATAAGACTCGATTTAAACTAGGATATAATGCTTGTGGAATGGATGTTTACAGAATTTCTGGAAAATTAAGACCTGAAAAATTCCAAAAATTTATAAGTAGCTCAGAAAATGAGAAAAAAGTAATATGTTGTTTTTACTCCTTCCTGACGCCGTCAGGTTATCCTGACAAAAACTGGTCTGCGATTTTCTAGAAAAAATTCTGGAAAATTTACATCTTTAGAATCTGGAAAAATTTCTGCAAAACATCCATTATGACTCGATACAAGCATTTGACTCGAACAAACACATAAATATATCTTTTAATGAATTGTTATCCTCATGTTTACGTTTCCTTGAAAACGTGTGTAATCCTCCCTACACTTATCCCTTATGTAAAATACCTTTATATGCAATTAAGACGAGGTTAAAAACAAAATAAAGCATTTTTACAAAATTAAACATGAGAATAATCAATCAATAAAATATATATGACACTAACAAGAAAACAATTAAGCATGGGTTGCCTCCCACGAAGCGCTTTTCTTTATTTAAGAGTCTTGTAGCTAGACTCGTAGTCGTGCTCCTACGTGACTTCACTACCATCACCTTCTCCTAAAACAATATCCTCATCGTTCACCACTTCATTATTATCCAACTGATAATGCTTTACCCGTTGTCCATTAACGGTGAATTCTCTTCCATCGTGGTCTAGTAGCACCACCGCTCCATTGCTCATCTGCTTTCGTACTGAAAAGGGTACATACCATCTTGATTTGAGTTTTCCTGGAAATAGTCTCAGTCTTGAATTATACAAGAGCACCTTATCTCCTTCCAAAAACTCTTTAGGACTCTTTATTCGTTGATCATGCCATTTTTTTGCCCTTTCTTTATATGTGATCGATGATTCATATGCTTCCAGCCTTAGTTCATCTAATTCTTGAAGCTGGAAGAACCGATTTGACCCTGCTTCAGAATAATCCATATTACAGGCCTTAAGTGCCCAATATGCTTTTTGCTCAAGTTCGATAGGGAGGTGGCATGCCTTCCCGTATACCAAGCGAAAAGGGGTTGTTCCGATAGGTATTTTGTAAGCAGTTCTAAATGCCCAGAGTGCCTCATCCAGTTTGAATGCCCAATCTTTTCTATTCTGGTGGACCGTTTTTTCAAGTATCCGTTTTAATGCCCTATTTGTGTTTTCTACTTGTCCATTCGTCTGAGGATGATATGCAGTAGAAAATCTATGTGGGACGCCATACTTCTTCATCACCTTCTCCATTTGAGCATTGCAAAAGTGAGTCCCTCTATCACTGATCAATGCCTTGGGGATCCCGAATCGTGCGAAGAGCTTTTTAAGAAAATGGATAACTACTCTCGCATCATTAGTCCTAAGGGCTTGAGCCTCTACCCATTTGGATACATAGTCAATCGCTATGAGAATGTATTCATTTCCTCCGTAGGATGGAAAAGGTCCCATGAAGTCTATACCCCAAACATCGAATATTTCGCAGACTTGGTTATAGTTCTGAGGTGACTCGTCCCTTCGCGAGATGTTTCCAGATCGTTGGCATGCATCACACATCTGAACTAATCTCTTAACGTCTCGAAAAATAGTAGGCCAATAGAATCCGGCATCGAAAACTTTTCGTGCCGTGACATTTACCCCGTGATGTCCTCCAGATGGTCATGCATGACATTCTTTCAGAACTCGATCAATCTCTCTACTGGCCACACAACGTCGAATGATTTGATCGGGGCATATGCGGAATAGAAAGGGCTCATCCCAGAAGTAATGTTTTAGCGTAGTGAAGAATTTCTTTTTATCTTGCTTGGTCATGTAATTTGGCAAAACCCTACTGGACAGGTAATTAGCATAATCCGTATACCAAGGCTCAATTTCCTTAATGGCAATTAGCCGTTCCTCGGGAAAAGAGTCGCGAATCTTGTAGTGATAGAATTTCTCAAGATCAGGGTTTTCCAAGCGTGATAGATGATCAGCAGCGGGATTTTCAGCCCCCTTTTTATCTCGAATTTCAATGTCGAATTTTTGAAGTAATAAGATCCACCTAATGAGTCGGGGCTTAGCATCTTGTTTTGAAAACAAGTAGCGTAAGGTGGAGTGATCGGTGAAGACGACAGTTTTAGAGAGAACGAGATATTGCCTGAACTTATCGAAGGCAAAAACTACATCTAAAAGTTCTTTCTCGGTGGTCGTGTAATTCTCTTGCGCTACATTCATGGTTTTGCTAGCATAGTAGATTGGCTGAAAATGCTTCTCTTTCCTTTGGCCGAGCACAGCGCCTACAACATAATCACTAGCATCACACATGATTTCGAATGGCTGAGACCAATCAGGGGTGACCATTATAGGCGCCTGAGTGAGATCTTTCTTTAGTCGGTTGAATGCTTCCTTGCATTCTCCAGAAAAATTAAAAGGGGCATCCTTAACAAGAAGCTGTGTCATTGGCCGGGCAATTTTCGAGAAGTCTTTAATAAACCTTCGATAAAAACCCGCATGACCTAGAAAGCTGCGAATGGCTTTAACGGTAGTGGGATAGGGGAGTTTGGAAATTGCCTCGATTTTTGCCCTATCGACCTCAATTCCATTTCCAGAGACTTTATGCCCTAAGCCAATTCCTTATTTTACCATGAAATGACATTTTTCCCAATTTAAGACCAAATTAGTCTCCTCGCACCGGTTCAACATCTTCCTAAGGTTGGAAAGACAAAGATCGAAGGAATTTCCAAATACCGAGAAATCATCCATGAAAACTTCCATGCTGTCCTCAATTAATTCATGGAATATGGCCATCATACATCGTTGAAAGGTAGCGGGTGCGTTACATAACCCGAAGGGCATTCGCTTGTAAGCAAACATCCCGTAGGGGCATGTAAATGTAGTTTTTTCCTGATCTTCAGGGGCAATGGG
Organism: Chrysanthemum seticuspe; assembly: GCA_019973895.1. Taxonomy (NCBI): domain Eukaryota; kingdom Viridiplantae; phylum Streptophyta; class Magnoliopsida; order Asterales; family Asteraceae; genus Chrysanthemum; species Chrysanthemum seticuspe. Next base: position 150,951,139 of record BPTQ01000009.1, read on the forward strand.
AATTTGGAAATATCCTGAAAAGCCATCAAGGAAACAATAGTATTCATGCCCGGCTAATCTTTCAAGCATTTGGTCAATGAATGGCAGAGGAAAATGATCTTTCCGGGTGGCATCATTCAACTTTCTGTAGTCAATACGGACACGCCAACCAGTAACCGTTCTTTGCGGCACCAACTCACCCTTTTCATTCTTCACAACCGTCATTCCTCCTTTTTTTGGAACCACTTGGACTGGGCTGACCCATGGGCTATCTTATATGGGGTAGATGAGACCTGCGTCAAGAAGCTTGATGACCTCCTTTTTCACTACCTCCTTGATATTAGGGTTAACCCGTCTTTGCGGTTGAACGGTTGGTTTATAATCTTCTTCCATGAGGATTTTGTGAGTACAGAATGTAGAATCAATTCCCTTAATGTCGGCAACACTCCACGCGATCACTCCTTTGTACTCTTTTAAAACTTCCAAGAGCTTCTCTTTCTGACTAGAGGTTAGCGAAGAGCTTATGATGACAGGGAGTTGGTCCTCTCCTTGAAGGAAGGCGTATTCCAGGTGACTCGAGAGATCTTTGAGTTCTAATGTTGGGGGTTCTTTGATTGATGGTTTTAGCTTGTTCTCTGGCTTTTGAAGCTCAATAGGTTCAATATCTTCCCTACGTGGATAAAAGAAAACAGCTCCAACCATCTCAATCTCTTCATCATTGTATATTGTGTTGTTATCATTGTTCATGAATTCGTATAATAGATACTCGTTAATGCAGCCATCTATGTCATCAACAAATTCATCAACTTCCTCAACAAAATATACGGGGTGATCGCAGGAGGAGGAATGGCTCATAGAAGCTTTGATGTCGAAGGTCAAGCTCTCGGACCCTACTCGTAAAGTGAGCTTACCATCATGAACATCAATGATGGCACGAGCTGTGGCCAAGAAAGGTCTTCCAAGGATTATTGGGACCGAGTTATCTTCCTCCATTTCTAAAATCACGAAATCAACTGGAAACTTGAATTCTCCTACCCTTACAAGAACATTCTCACAGACTCCAATGGGATATTTAATTGATCGATCAGCTAATTGGATACTCATTCTGGTTGGTTTCAGCCCCGAATATCCGAGTTTAAGAAACAGGGAGTGAGGCATCAGATTAATGCTTGCCCCTAGATCCGCCAAAGCGTTTTTCATAGAAAGTGCCCCTATAGAGCAAGGAATGGTGAAACTGCCAGGATCTTCTTTCTTCTTGGGCAGGCTTTTCTGGATGATAGCCGAACATTCTTCTCCTAATGATATCAACCCTTCAGGTTTTTTTCGATTAGATATTAACCTCTTAAAGTACTTGCTATGTTTAGGGATATGATAGAATACATCGAGGAGTGGTATGTTGACGGTTGTTTGTTTTAAATAAGACAATATTCTTTCATTGTCTTCTTCAGCCTTTTGATTCTTTAGACGAGAGGGATAGGGAATCCATGCGAGAGTTGGTCCTTGGGCCGGTGCAGGTGTTTGTGGAGGGGGACCATGAGGAGTTGAAAGGGGTTCAGGAGTTGCCTCATTTCCTAATTCAGGTCCCCTTGTGGTGGTGTTTCGGTCAGGATGCGGGGGATCCTTGGTAGTAGTTCCTGATCGAGTAGTGATGGCGCAAGTTGGATCGTGAAAGGCTGGGCCAGATCCGCTTATTCTTACGTGGAGGTTGGCGAATTGACTTTCTAATTCAGCTTGCTGCTCTTGGATAAACTCTTCAAGACCTTTTAAGAGTGCGGTCCCTTCCATGGTAAACTGCCCGAGTTCTTCTTCAAAGGCATCACGGATGGTGTATTCAGATCCTTCCTTTCCTTCAGTTCTCCATTTCAGATTGCCCCATGGATCACATTCATTGTTTTGATAGAACGTGAGGAGTGAAGGGTCATCATAAATATCATGACTGGAAAGGAAGACGCTCTCTTGGCGTGTGTCATCACACTCATCACACTCGTGTGATCCTCCACAAATGTCGCAAATGAGGTATGGGTTAAATAGCCTTTTTGGTTCTGGCGATTTTGTGAGGTATGCAAATTTCTTCTGTGCTTTCTTAATCCGATCATCGAAGGATAATTCTTCATTCGAAAAAGCAGAGATACTTAGCGCGTTTACTGGCTCATTCCAATGGCTGTCTTGGTATTGAGTGTATTCCTCAATGTGGTTCCACCCTTCTTCTGCAGTGAGGTTCGCAATTCTTCGGCCAGTTGAGAAATCAATCCCTTTTTTATCCTTTCGGGAGACATTGTCTTAAAAGATTTGAACAAGTAGCCAAAGGTTGATACCATGGTGCGGGGCTTGTTGAATAAGATCTTTGTAATGACTCCAGGAGTTAGTGACAGATTATCCATCTGTTTGATGGAAGTGCAGAATTTTGCTCCTAATTGATGCAGTTCTTCCAGGGGGAAGAACTTCTTGGTGAACTTGGTTGTGAGTTGTTCCCACGTGAAAATAGACCTTGGAGGGAGCTTATCGAGCCACTCCTTGGCTTGCCCTTGAAGAGAAAATGGGAAAAACCGGAGTCTAGATGTCTCTTTGGATGCCCCGTCGGCATAGATAGCATCAACAATTTTTAAAAATTGTTTGATGTGGTGGATTGGGTTTTCGCTCCCCATGGAATTGACATGCATTTTGGATCAGCCAAATGTCAGAGGCATGCAGTACCTCATTGACTTGATCTGAAGGATAGACAATGGCACTGGTGAATCCAGATGCAGAGGGGGAAGAGTATTCCCCGAGGGATTTTGCTTCAGGAGGATTAATGGGTCCATTGACCGGAGTGGCAGGAATTTCCTTGCCATTTTGGCTCAGATCGTCAATGATGATGGTTTCAGGGGATTGTGGGGAATGAGGGGACTCTTCATCAGATGTGACTTCATCAAAATTGATGGAAGTGCCATGAGGTTCCGACTCATGGAGAGCTTTTCTTCGCCTATTGAGCTCTCTTTCGGGTTCTGCAAAAGGTTCAAGAAGAGTTTTGGTGGAACTGCGGGTTTTAAGTTGTCTAAGGGGGTTGGTAGGGGGAAGTGGCGGTTGGTAATCACCTTCCATGACGAAAAGTGATGGAATTACAAACAAAGGTCACGAAGAAGGGGGATAGACTAAGAGAAAGCTAAAAATGAGAAAAAAGTTTACTTGATAGGAATCAAGCAAAGAAACCTAAATGAGGTGGACTACTAACTAGCTATTCTATTCCCCGGCAGCGGCGCCAAAAACTTGATAACGCTACACGCGTCGTTCGGGGTCAAAGGAACTTCCTTTTCGTCAAGCAAGTTTTTCAACACCCTAGGCAGTGAACCTAATCGTTGTAGTGTAGTATTAGGGTAAGCCACGGGTATTGATATCGTTCTCTAGGGGAATAGGAATGCTAGTAAGAAGTTACTACGCTAAGGTTGGGGTTGAGGAAGATTATTTTTTATCTTTTTATATTTTTTAAGAAAAGGAAAGGTACGAATCTCGGGGTTTGAATTTGGGGGGTTGGTATTGCTACCGATTACTCTATTTATCTAATTATCTAATCTAAGGTGTATGTAGTCTATGTCTAATTATTGTGTGCTCGTATGATAGTTTAAAGATGTGTTTACTTAGGTTTTACTACTCCTTAATTATCTCCTATTGGTGGTTGAATTGTCACGTCCTCATTCCTAGTTGCGTTGTGTGTCTAAGGTCGTAGGGTATGCATATGTTCCCTAACTCTTTGAACTTACCAAAGGGTCTCGTCTACAAAACCCACTAGGGATAATAAACTCTTACTCTAAGGCACTCTTTGGATGGTTTAGCTTACAACTACTCAAGGAGTCATATTCTAAGGTTCACAAAGATTCTATCAAGCATTAAGTGCACAACGAATGACCTATCGCATTACTAGATCATTAATCAACTAAGATAAGAGACAACCAATCAATATTCAATTATTAAGTTTCATATTCCCTAAGCAAACACACAAGTAAATTAGCCGGACATGGAACACATGCAAGCATACACACAAATAATCAAAGACATAATTGTATTAATGAAGTAAAACACTTATCTTGGTGTAAGATAGGGTTTGGAACCCTAAAATACTGTACAAGACAGCCTTGGTTTGGTTTAGGTTTTTACTCCAAAAGACTACACTACAAATACTGAAAAATTCGGATTCTATATATAATATTACATATGCGACGGCGTCACCTTATGTTTTGTGACGCCGTCGTGTCGCCGTCATTAGGGTTTCGTCTTGGCCACGTTAGACTTGCGACGACGTCACCTTATGATTGTGACGCCGTCCTCTTCAGCTTCTGACGCCGTCTGGATTACATCTAGGCCGTCTGAGTTGCGACGGCCTACTCTTTTATAACTTGACGTCGTCACTTGAAAATAGGAGTTTTGGCTTCTGTCCCGTCACAAAGATCTTCCGACGGCGTCGCAATTAACACCTGACGCCGTCACCTTATGTTTTCAGCAGCTCTGAGTGTCTCGATTCTGACTTTGGCTATTTTCTTCGTATAATCGCGCCTTTTCGTCCAAATAAGTGTCATTCCAGCATTTTTCCTTCAAGAAACCTAAAAAGTGAAAAGGAACGATATTAAGCAATAACGGATTCAAAAGTGATCAAATAAGGGCTTAAACGACCCCTCAAAAAGGTACCTTTTAAAACCTTATCACCAAGCTGAAGCGAATGAAGTCAGGAAAGAAAGATTGGCAAAGAATCATGATCCATTAGCACTTATTGCAAAGACTCAACCTTCAGTGAATACACAACAACAAGCTTCATCATCTTCCGCCAGCAACAACTTGCAGCACTACATTCCACCACAAGCTGTTATCCCTCAACAACAATTCTATCCACCAGAACAACAAGTCCTTCAACAACAACAGTATCCACAATACCAGGAACAAGGAATCACTGATCCTGAAACTGAACAAGAAGCAGCTTTGCGACAAGTATTTTCATTATTGGGTAAAGCATTCAGCAGTCGCTATTCCACACCAACTAACAACAACCAAAGGATTTCATCAAACACTCGCAACAGGCAAATTGCACAGCCGGGTGTGAATATGGGTAATCAAGGACAAATGGTTGGAGTTATTGGGAATCAGCAGGGATATGCTACTGGATTTCGTATGGGTAATCAGGCGGTTCCGTATCAGGGTAATCAGTTCGGTCAGAATGTTGGAAATCAGATGGGACAGAATGTTGGGAATAGAGCAGTGGGTAATCAGAATGGGAATGTTGCAGCTCCAGTCGTTGGGAATTATGGAAATGTGAATCAGGGTAATCAGGTTAAGTGTTATAAATGTCAAGGAATGGGTCACATGGCACGAAACTGTCCCACTAAGCCACACAAGAAGAATGCTGAGTTTCTTCGGAAAGCTATGCTGTTAGCACAGAAGCAAGAGGCAGGGATGTAGTTGAGTGCTGAGGAAAATGATTTCTTCGCTATTGTGGATGATTTGGAAGACCTCGAGGAACTCAATGCAAACTGTATCTTTATGGAAAATCTTCAGGAGACTAAGTACGACACTGACTCTGACGCACCTCCTGTCTATGATGCCAATGCAGTATCTGAGGTACCAATCATTGATCCATGCTATAACAATGTCATATTTGATGTGTTTACTCATGACAAACAGCATTCTGTGACGCCAGCACCTACTTATGATACATACCTGGACAATCCGAGTTGTAGCAATACTAACTCCGAAACTCCGGATGTGGATCCTAGTGGAGGTTGTGTGGCACAAAATACTGAGACTGATGAGGAAACACGTGCTTATTTTGAATCATTAATCAATAACTGTGGCATTAAAATTGAAAAAGTTAGTAAGGTCAATCGCGAAGTTAAGGCCGCGAATGTTAAATTGACCACTGAGCTTGAGAGTTACAAAGAGAACGCCAGAGCCTATGAATTTCATACTAACAAAATATCAGAATTAGAAATTGGTTACCGAGATTCTGTTTTAAGAGAAAAACAATTACAAATCAAGTATGATACACTTGATGTGAATTTTAACTTGAAAATAAAATCTTTAAACAAGGAAATTTCTGATCTAAATGACCAACTTTCTAAACAAAAAGCACTGTTTTCTGATCTTGAAAAAGAGAAGAAACAGTTGATTGCTGATTTTTGAAAACGAGAAGATTCTCTTCTTGATGAAATTCTGGATAAAAATGAAACTATCAAATAATTGGATAATTTACTTCTTACAACGGGTCATTCCGCTAAAACAAACAAGATGCTTTCTAATCAAGTAAATCCGATTTTTTATACTACACATAAAATGGCTCTTGGTAACTCACCTCCTTGTTTCCTCAAGAAAGCTCAGAAACAACGGAATGTGTTGAACAATGGAAAACCTTTGCATGAACCCATAATTGTGCATGATTCTCTTGAAACGTTGGAACTATCTGAGGAGAGTAGATCAAGAATGAAACAAAAACATCCGGAAATCAAACCAATTGACTATAACAAATGGAACATAATTAATGGTATTTCGTTTGTTTCACATAAAGAACAATCAAAGTTTTCCATCACAACAGTTTCAAAACCAGTTGCAACTCCTGTAGTTTTCTCAAAATCCTTTTAATAAAATCGAACAAATGTCTTCAAACAATCCTTTTAACACAAGTGATGCCAGAAGCATTTTATACGATGTTAAAACTAGAATTGGGAGACTTCAAGAGACTGTTAAAACTAAAACTCATATTACAACCAACATCTGGTTTAATAGTTTTGATATTGAACAAAAAAAGTTTTTTGAAACTGAAATTGCCCCTCAGCTGAATAACATCAACTCCAGGGTAATTTATTTTGAACAAGCCTTTTTGAATGAAACAGCTGACTTTGTCAAGGACCATAAATCCCTGGTAAAGCAAGCTAATGAAAGTATTGAACAAATCAATGTTTTGGAAAAGTTAAATGATTCTCTCTTTGAAGATGTTCTGACTACTGATATTATGTCCATCATTTTGCAAACATATTTTGTTGAAGATCATGAACGACTCCAGTCTGAGACCTCCGAAATTGTTTCAAAATATGAAAAAGCTCTTGAAAAACTTGAAAAACAAAATGTGTCATATTTTAAACAACTTGATCGAAAAACTGAGGAATGCAAATATGACAAACTGTCGTATGAGCGTGCCTACAATGACATGAAAGCGAAATATGATCTTTTGAGGGCTCAGCTGGAAAGTCAAAAAGGAAAGGCAGTGGATACTGTGATTAAAAAACCATTGACTGCGGAGAAAGAAAATGTTCCCAAACCGGTTTCCAAACCAAAAATGTCTGTTTCTATGCCTCCTCCAAAACTCAATGAGAAAAATGTTTCATCAAAACCAGTCACCCCACCTGCCTTGCCTATACAAAATGTTGAAAAAAGGAAAGCGGTTATCGAGAATCCCAAAGTTTTAGCACCTGACCTTTTTAAGATGAGTACCACTAATGCGTCTGCCTCCACATCTAAAACATATGGAACAAACGACATAAGTTTAGAAAAGCACTCTAAAGAGACTAGGAAAGCTGAAACCACCTCCCTTCATAAAAATGTGAATCCTAATGCGTGTGCCTTACCTTCTACAGGACTAGAAAGCACCTCTAGGAGCAGCAGACTAAAGCCTAAGAGCAATACAAGGAACAATAGAGTCTCGACTGCCTCTAGGAGTAGTAGCTTGAATAAAGAGAAGAAAGTAGAAGAACACACTAGGAATTTACCGCTTTTGAATAAGAAAGACATTTCATCTGAATGTACTGAACCTATGAAACTTGCTAAGTCTAATGAATGTGTTGAATCTCTTTGTTTAACTTGCAAGAAATCTTTAATTAATGTTCAAGATAATTGTGTGTCTAAGAATGTGAATGATAAACCTGTTAAGAAGAACGTCCCAAAAAGATCTTACGCTAAACGAGTAGGAAGACTAGTTGCAAAACTTAGACTTTACACTACTGACAGGAACTATACTGTATACTTTAGGGATGATATTTGGAAACCCACAGGTAGAACTTTCACACTCCAGAATGGTAAAATGAGTGATAAACCAGAATTCCCTGTAGAAAATCTCTTTGAGTGTGATCAGGATTTTACCTCTAACCCAAAGGAACCTAAATCAAAACGGTTTCCACAATATTCTTTTTCTGTTACTGGCAGGTTATCGAAATTTGTCTTTGGATCGTCGACTCGGGTTGCTCCAAGCACATGACCGGGAATCTGAAGCTGCTGATCAATTTCGTTTGGAAATTCATGGGAACCGTACGTTTTGGAAATGATCATGTAGCAGCTATCATGGGTTATGGAGATCTACCTTTTGGAAATTATTTGATCACTCGGGTTTACTATGTCGAAGGGTTGGGACACAATTTGTTTTCAGTCGGGCAGTTCTGTGATGCAGATTTAGAGGTTGCTTTCAGGAAAAATGCTTGCTTCGTTAGAAACTTGGATGGCACTGATCTCCTAACTGGGAATCGGGATACAAACTTGTATGCTATCGACATCAATCAAATGGCCTCTTCATCACCAATATGTCTTATGACACGAGCATCTGGAACACAGTCCTGGTTATGGCACAGACGGTTATCCCATCTCAACTTTGACACCATCAACAATCTTGCCAAAGACAACATTGTCAACGGACTTCCAAAGTTCAAATACACCAAGGATCACTTATGTCCATCATGCGAACAAGGAAAAAGCAAAAGAGCATCATATAAACCCAAATCCGTACCTAGTTCGGAGGCAAAGTTGCATATGTTGCACATGGACTTATGTGGCCCAATGAGAGTTGAAAGCATTAATGGGAAAAAGTATATTCTTGTTATCGTCGATGATTATTCAAGATATACATGGGTTAAGTTTCTGAGATCAAAAGAAGAAGCACCAAGCATCATCATCACCTTTCTGAAACGCATTCAAGTACTTCTTCAAGCTCCTATAAGAGTTGTAAGAACAGAAAACGGCACAGAATTCACAAATCAGGAGTTAAGATCTTATTTTGAAGATGTTGGAATTACACATCAGACATCAGTTGTTAGAACTCCACAGCAGAATGGGGTAGTTGAAAGAAGAAATAGAACTCTTGTGGAAGCTGCTCGCACAATGCTAATTTATTCTAGTGCACCGTTATTTCTATGGGCTGATGCCGTTCCCACTGCTTGTTTCACTCAGAACCGATCCCTAATCCATCCTAGATTCAATAAAACCCCGTATGAGCTTGTGAACAACAGAAAACCTGATATCTCTTACTTTCACGTGTTTGGCGCTTTGTGCTATCCGACGAACGACAGAGAAGATCTAGGTAAATTGAAAGCTAAAGGTGATATTGGAATCTTCATTGGATATTCAGATAACTCGAGGGCATTCAGGGTGTATAACAGAAGAACTAAGAGGATCATGGAGACGATGAATGTGAAATTTGACGAACTTTCACATATGGCTTCTGAGAGACTCGCTCTAGAATCCGCACTAAACCAGCAGACTTCTGGACACATCAGTTCAGGACTCGTACCTCACAGAGCTCAATCAACTTCGTTTGACAATCCTAAAGAACAAGAATGGGAAAATTCCTTTGAGTTAATGTTCGATGAATACTATGGTGGAACTTCGACAAATGCATCAAACCATCATTCCGCTGCACCCGCTCAAAATCATCCACCACCACCAACAGAAGATGCATCTACAACGGTCGAAACCAATGCACCAACTCCATCTACATCATCTACATCTACTACAGTTATTGCACCCGTTCTACCAGCAGTTGATGAGCAAAACCAAAACCAAAACAATGCAACGTTAGATGAAGACTTATTTGAAAACCCGTTTGCTACGGAATCAGCTGAATCATCTTCAAGCTTACGAGAACCATCTAACTCGCATACGTTTAACCAACGGTATCCTTCTACTCTGAAGTGGACAAAAGACCACCCAATTGAACAAGTTATTGGTGAACCTTCAAGGCCAATTCAGACGAGACGTCAACTTGCCACCGATTGTGACTTGTGCATTTACCTTTGCTCAATTAGCAATATTGAACCGAAAAACATTCGGGAGGCAATGGCAGATCCCGCATGGATAGAAGCAATACAGGAGGAACTTCTCCAATACCGTCTACATGAATCTTTGGGAAATGGTTCCAAGACCCATTGACGTTCGCGTCATTGATCTTAAATGGTTATGGAAGAACAAACGGGATGAAGAAATGACTGTCATTCGCAACAAAGCTCGTCTAGTGGCCAAAGGATACAGACAAGAGGAAGGGATAGACTTTGAAGAGTCATTCGCGCCGGTAGCTAGACTTGAAGCAGTCAGGATATTCTTAGCCTATGCAGCTCACAAAAACATCATGGTTTATCAGATGGACATTAAGACAGCGTTCTTGAATGGAACTCTGAAAGAAGAAGTGTACGTGAGTCAGCCAGAAGGCTTCATTGACTTGGAACATCCAGACTACGTCTACAAACTCAAAAAGGCAATCTATGGATTGAAACAAGCTCCGAGAGCGTGGTATGACGAACTGTCCTCTTTCCTTATCCAAAACAATTTTACCAAAGGAACAGTTGATCCTACCTTGTTTACACAAAAATGCAAAAACGACATTTTGATTGTTCAGATTTATGTGGACGACATCATCTTTGGGTCCACTAATCCGAATCTTTCAAAACATTTTGAAAATCTCATGAAAAGCAAATTTGAAATGTCCATGATGGGGGAACTAACATTCTTTCTTGGTTTACAAATACATCAGTCCCCTCGTGGAATTTTTATAAATCAAGCTAAATATACAACTGGGATTTTGAAAAATCATGGTATGGATAATTGTGACTCTGTTGGCACACCAATGGTAACTTCACCAAAAATTGGAGCCGATTTGTTTGGGAAACCTATTGATCCGAAGAAATATCGGAGCATGATTGGTTCTCTCATGTACCTCACTGCTAGTCGACCAGATATTCATTTTGCTGTTTGCTTATTAGCACGGTTTCAGGCAAAGCCTACCGAACTGCACCTCAAAGATTTTAAAAGGATCTTTCGATACCTGAAGACATCCATTCACATAGGACTTTGGTATCCGAAGGAATCCGGATTTGATCTAATTGCCTTTTCAGATGCGGACCACGCAGGTGATCAAGTTACAGCAAAAAGTACATCCGGAGGAGCACAATTTTTGGGTGAAAAGTTAGTCAGCTGGTCTTCAAAGAAACAAGATTGCACTGCACTTTCAACCGCTGAAGCTGAGTATGTGTCTCTATCTGCGTGTTGTGCTAAAGTTCTATGGATGAGAACACAACTCACAGATTATGGCTTTACTTTCGATAAAATACCTATGTATTGTGACTCGAAAAGTGCCATAGCCATATCATGCAATCCTGTTCATCACTCAAAGACTAAGCATATCAGAGTACGCTATCACTTCATAAAAGAACATGTGGAAGAAGGCACTGTTGAATTATTCTTCGTGAAGACTGATTACCAACTCGCCGATCTATTAACTAAAGCCCTTCCAAAAGAAAGGTTTGAGTATTTAGTTCGACAAATTGGAATGTGAAGCCTAACCCCTGAGGAGTTAGAACGTCTTCTCGATTCTTCTTGAAAATGATTTTCCAAAAAGCTTCGCCGTAAATATTTTTGAAAAACAAAATACAAAATTTGAAAAACCAACAAAAGCAAAATATAAAAATATAAAACTTTTAAAAATACAAAAACAATATAAAATCAAAAATACAAAAATATTCTTCTCACGACATGTCTCTTGTATAATCGATATTCTGTACGTATCTAGAAATGTCATTCAACAATGATACGGGCATGTACAGATGCTTGAGCGAGAGTTATTTATATGTTTTCTAAAACATGTCGTTTCTCAAAATTTCTTCATAAAATGGCTTTCGTATACTTCAGTACGAAACGCGGACCAAAATGATGACTTTTGATTATTTTTCAAATCAAAACTCGTGCTTTTTAATGAAAATCACAAGTGTACGCTTCAGTGCACTACATTTAAAATGGTGAGAAATCATCATCATCTTGAGCACCTTTTCAAGATTGTTCAAAAGATTTTTCAAAATCTTTCAAAATATTTTGTGCTCAAGATAACTCCCTCTAAAACCCTTTAATTGATTATGCTTTATTAAAGGGGGAGTATAAAACAAAATGTTCCAAATTCATGCTTAAATCAAATCCGTTTGTCTCCCCAAAAGATTCTAAAATGTTGTTTAATCCGTTGATATCAAAAATATCACGTATATGCTATTTTTGAGGGGGAGGAGATGTGATTAAAATGTGATCAAAAAAAGTTTAATGATCATTGTTTGAATCTCAAAATGAGCTCGACTCAGGCGGAACCAATGAATTGACGGGAATCAATGTTAGTAAATGTGCCATCTCGAGAAACTTGTGATAGATATGCACTTTCATGGGTCTAACCTCCTTTTCAAGGAGTGTTTACAACTTCAAGTTAGTTATTAGAGCTAGTTGTCACCTAAAAACTGACAATGGAACTCTTTAACTAGGCAACGTAACCGTGTCTCGTGGGGAATTGTCTATCATGAGCCGATCAATTCAAAAAGTGCAAACTTCACCCTCTATGTGCAGATTTCTGTTAAAACTCATAAGCACATGTGAAGGGGGAGTGTTTCTGAAAATATAAAACTCTCGGAGTGTCTCAAACATGTTTTCTATCATAAACACTCTGAGAGATTTTCAAGAAAAATGGTTTTATGGCAACAATAGGACAGTCATGGAGTTATAAGGTGACTAAGGATAGGAAATTCGTCCTATGATCCGCCAGAGCCGGAGGGATCTACCCAAGGACATCACAAATAGTTTGTATTAGAAGTCCTTAGGTATGATTGAAAAAAAGGAGTAATGTGAGAAAGGAGAAAGAAGAGGTTGAAGAATTAAAAAGAAATGTAATGAAAAAGGGTGAAAAGAAATAGCCCTCCATATTCAACCTTAGGGCAGAAACCGGGTTCAACTCATCTGCTACTAGTTGTCACTAGTTGACACTAGTATTGAAGAAAAAGACGTCATGGACCCAATGACGCGCTGCACCTAACCTTCTAGCCACTCAATTCCTCTTAAAAGGATTTGTTTCATTCTCACTGGGAACCCTACATAATCTATCGACTTTCTCTTAGAGATTGTTGATATTGAAGAAAGAGACCCTCTCCCTAGTCTCCGCTCAGGAAAACCAAAATGCACTATTGAGTCTAGAGCCACGAGATTAATCAAAAGATCTCATAGGAACACTTGACATGACATCGCTTGCTGTTCATCAATAAGGGCACAAGTGATATATTATAGAGTCCTACGCAGATCTTAGCAATCTGCCAGAACATTTATGAGAGGTTTCACAAGTGTGATCCTCAGTGATTGAATGGAAACTCCTGCCAGGGTCAACATCAAGCAGCCCTGACAGCAGGTCACTTCGGTAACTCCCCGTGGATTACGCTTAGTGTGTCTCAAACGGTCTACAGTCGTGGGGTGATGCTTCGGTGTACCTCAGCGACTCATCTGAACTGTAGATGTACTTCGGTATATCGCGTTATCTCACTTGTGGGACTCCAGTTCAGGAACGGCCCTTGTGAGAATTAGAGACGTGTTTTCACACTATGCTGATAACACCCTCGAAATTCTAACTTGTAAGTGCCGGAATCCGCTTATTACTAACCTGTTTTTATGTTTTCTTCTTATGGAAGCTCCGGAGCGGATTGATCGTGCAGATTCACCACATGCTCATACCAACAACACATGAAAGTTCTCATCAAAATCAAAGGCTACTCAAAGTTAAAGATGATTCTTCGTCAATGTCAAAGAATCTACAAAGTTTAAAGACTCGAGAACCACATCATTGGTAACCAAAAGACAAATAGAAGTGTGAGCATGGTGGAGAAAGACGTGGAGACACCAAACCAACGAAGTTGACAATGGCAGACAACCACATTAACTGATCACAAAGCATGAAGGAACAAAGAATCAAGACTATTCTATATCTACACACAAAGTTCAAGCTCGAGAAAAGTAAAGACCTAATCAAGTGGAGCATCATTTGAATGACCACCCCTTAGGGGGAGATTGTTAGCCTTAATAGTTTTATTAGAAGTGATGGTCATTCACGTTTAGGAACTTTGTAACTTGTGTTAGATATCGTGCTAGAATAGTCAACGGGCTCGTGGATTGGACTAAGCTAAATGGGTATTGGTTTAGTTAAGCTTTCCTTAAATCCAATCCAACCCATGTCCAAGTCCACGAGGCCCAAGCCAAAGCCCATTAGGGCGTTTATGTTTTAGACTATATAAACCCCTCAAAGTCTCATTTGAGGGGTGTGCTTGAGTGTGTGTGTGTGTGTTTTTCTTTAGAATATACAACTTATTGTTTTCATCTTCTCTCTACACATATACACGGTATCATTACATCAAGTCACCATCTTTCTCATCCTTATTTCTACGCTTTGTTTGTGTTTGTGGTTAACGTGTTTCTACGCGTATAGTGATATAAGTGTTGGGTTTGTGATAAGGTTGATAAAAGTAAGGTCCTACAACCACCCACTGTTATTATACATACAATTACTACATTTAGAACCCATAACACCAAAAAGTGTTGTCACATTAGTGCTACATCATCATCCTCTCTTTTAACACCAACATCCAAAATTACCCTCTCACTAATAACACCCATTACACCATCATTTTCGAGACCCACTATGTTTATTTTCGTTTCCATGTTTTCAAATACACCAATTTTTCATTTATAGGATAAGAAAACAGAATACAAAAAACAATACGATAAGAAAACACAAACGTCCTATTCTTTTTTTGAATGCATCCCCATCTAACTTTAACACTAATACTATCTTGTATTATTCCCGTCATTCTAAATAAAGCATTTTTCACCTCCCAATCTTTTCTAACTTCGTCTTCTAAAAAAGTGTCAATCAAAGCTGGTTTTTCTTGCGGAATATCTTTGCATTTCGCGTATGCTTTCCTTAGATCATCTTTAGTTGTTTGTGCAATGTCAAACTGATCAGCTAAGTCGATAATCACTTGCTTACGACGATATGTAAAAGTGAACAAGCCATAATATTTTTGGTACAGATTAAAAGTGTATGAAATATGGAAGAGTGGATGAAAATGTATATGAAAGTGTATATAAATTGTGATTTGGTCAGATTGTTTGAAAAATAGATGTTAAAAGTTATTTTTTTTAAGAGAGTATATGTCTTTGGTAAGATTTGTGTGAAATTTGATTAAATGGGGTATAGTATATAAAGTAGGATTAAAAAAAAAAAAGTTTTAAACCGTTGGCATAAGCCAACATCTACTTTTCTTCAAACAAAAACCAAACCAACGCCTGTTGCTCCATCAACGCCACATCCAACGGCATTGGAAACTGACTTGGGCTGGTGTGGTAACGTCAATAATGCCCAAGCCACATTGGCCTAACGCGGGTGTCGACGTTACGACACCTAATGCTCTAATAACATATACGGCAAAAAATCAAATCAGCATTTAAAGGGCAGCTATTCAAGTAGATGTAATAGAAAGTATAATATTAGAACATCAGTCTACTTTTCTTCTTACACCATATGCAAAAACAAATGAAACTTTTTTCTTGGGTGCTATTGACACCATTTTGATTCATATGTATGTGAACAACACTCTAATCAACAAAATATATTGACTATGATGAAAATTTACTATTTTTGCTATCCTAGAAATCGTTCTTTGGATATTTTTTTCGGTAAGCTGTAACTAAAACTGCTCTTTTCAATGTTTCTTTGGTCGATATGCTGCCCATATTTGAGCAAACAAGTGGTCTGCTCTTAAGCTTGTTATCACAGCACATGTGTTGCCTATTAACTGTAGCTCCTCCAGAAACTGCATTATAAAAGTCCAGATTAGTTGACCGAAGCACCAATTCAGGACGATAAATTGTGGTTTACACCAAGGAAAAGAAATGTAGAAGGCTCTTATAGAGGATTCTCACTACGTAAAAATGAAGTGTACATTTCTTACTAATATAGGTATTTAATTTAACGATCTAGGTGGTTTTTGCTTTGTCCTTACAAAATATACAAGGGCTAATTGTTTAAAAATGTATCTTACTTGCAACTTTTTGTAGTTGTGTGTATCATTGTTTAAGTCCGATTATTTCGTGCACATCTTTTCAAATTTTGGTTATTCAGTGTATCGATTGACGTATTTTTGGGTTTGAATCACATATTTTTGGGAATCGAATAAAGTACTTTTAGGAGTCGAGTCGATACATAGACTAATCAAAATTTGAATAGACGTGCACGAAATAATCGGATTCGAACAATGGTACACACAACTACAAACGGTGACAAGTATGATACATTTTAAACAATTAGCCCAATAAAGAACAATACAAAAAAAAAAAAAAGAAGAAAAAAAAGCCAAGAACAGGTGTTTTGGACAGATTTTGTACAAAATCAGTCATTAACTAAAGAAGGATGTGTAGCAGAGGTGAGTTTTAGCCGTATGTTTATGAGTGAGCTGATTTGATTGTCATTCATCTCAAACCTATTGAATGAACTATTTAGAGATGGCCAAATGGGTTAAAGTTTGTTTTCCATACAATTAACCTCTTAAAATGCTTTCATTCAAAAACTTAGATAATAATATATTGATCGAAGAATTATTTCTGTAATCACATTTAGCGAAATTAGAAAAAATTGTTAATAATCTCTTTAGAAGAAATGTTCAAAATTGTGTTTGCTGGCAACCCAATGAAACCTGATCTGAACTAAAAGTGACATGTTTCAACTTGAAGGCATGTTGACCCATTACCCGTCCCGTCCATCTTCCCACCTCAATATCTGTGTAATACAACCCTTCAAATTGGAGCAATCAACTAAAGATATAAAGAGGATACACATGCATCTATTATATATACACACATATATGTATATTTGTCCAACCTGCAAAGCTAGCGTAGAAATAACTTACGGTCTAATATCATGGGGACTACTTTATACCTATTGACAGTGATCTCTGAATTATGGTAGCTTAAACCACCACCAAACGGCCTAGTGGTAAGGGACCTAACCTCCTCACAAATGGTCTAGGCTTCAAACCTTACTAGATACACATTTGGAAGAGGCTAGGCAAACGGCCACGAGGATACCTCGGTTAGGCCGAACATCTGAGTGACTCGCTCTCCCTAGGTAAGCTCAACAGGAAAAACCTTTCACTTACTTAACCGAATCAGCGAATCTTTAATTCATCTTTGTAGTTATTACATGAATTTTTTTATTTTTTTTAAAATATTATTTTTAGAGTGGAAAAGCATTCTTTCGATTTACATAGAAGTGCAAGGCAAACGAGCAACAAGGTGCGCCCCTAGACATAGGATGATGTCAAATTTGAAGTACACGAATTCACAATTTCAATTTAGACATAGGATAATCAATTTTTTACAGATGAAACGCCAAAAATTTCTTTGTGTATCGTCTTTTGAGCTTAACAGGGATGATGTCAAATTTGAAGTGAAACAATACAGCAATTTGACTGAAAGTCTATGTCTTTTGAGGTTACAAGGGACTGTAAACTAAAAGAAAGGGGCAGTTATGATAACCAACGACCCAGATCGACTTTGTGATAAAAAAAAGGAGTGAGTAATTCAATAGTAATAATGAATTAATGATTATGCTAACAATTCAAAGTAATCACCAAACTCATGTCTGTTTTTTTCTTCAGTTTAGACAGAAATAATCTATTGACTCATATTCTTTTCGTGATTGAAAAAACCACACTGTTGGTGACCCACAATGCAAAAGAGCAAACTTGTGTTTTAAAGTGTTAAATAATGTTTTAAGAGAATGCAATTACATACCTGAACATTCAGCAGCACTACGGAGCTTTTATAACACTGAATCAAAAAAATGGCAGAGCTGAAGCCGAAAGCAAAGATTGTTTGTCCCGATTAGTTTACATAGAACTCTATATGTACACTTTTGCATGCAAGTTTGCATCTGCCTCCTATTTGATACCAGAAGATGCAGAAGAGGCGAGTGAAGCCTCCACAATTAAAGATACTGGTTGTCGAGCCTGAAGGCAAGCACCGATGTCAAACGGACGCAACTCAGATCCGTCAAATAGAAGATTGACACCTGGAAGGATAGCTTCTTTGCTGTCCATATCATCAGATTTGCCACCAGTTGGGTCAGAGGCCTCTTCAAACATACCCATGACAGTTTCATAGACTGGTGAAAGAGCATAAGATCTGCAGTATGCATGAAATATCAGTATTTTTTCCATGATATAACCAGTATGGTAGTTGTTGATCATTTCAGTATTTTTATTGGGCCGCGTCAGCTTAACAATACCAATAGACACCATTCATTCGGGGCATAAAGGTGACTATCTAGATCACAACGGTCTATGTTTATCAAGGTGTCTCATCACCTATACTAAATTGTATGTGTTTATATGGAATGATTAGACAAATATAATCCAATCACTAGATTGTATGTGAACATTTATAACGAGTCACAGTAGATGTTTTAATTCCAGCTTTTCCATTCTTCTATGGAGGAGCGTGGCCAGAAGAAGTAAGAGAGTCTGAGGCAGAGAGAGAAGAAAGACATCTAGCCGAAATATAGTCTCCTTACATCACACATTTATAAGTATCTAATCTGTATAAATCCTTTCATAGATATGTTTCTATGTTATGTTAAACAATACCAAAGGCAGGCGATATCAGTCAGGAAGGAACTATGAAATATATAGGATAGCAAACCACCTGCAAACATATGGGATTAGATCAATTAACACACACCTTAATATGTTTCCGTCAAAGCTCAGGACTTCTGTACCACAACGTTGCCTATTAGTAAGCTTTAATCTTTGATGATCACTCATTCCAGAAATTGGAGAAGACAGATCTGTGAGAGGATTCCATCTTTGACTCGCGTAGGTCATAAGAAGTTTATTTGACTCTTTTGGTTGTTCACCTTTTGGTTGATCTCTTTGATAAAGCATCCTTGCTGTTGAGCCAGTTGCTTGGTACTCTGAACAAACCTTTTGTAACCTTCCCCTCACTTCTTGCATTGCATTGTGATAATCGGTAAACAAATTAGTTTGAAGTAATTGTGAGGAAACCACTCTTTTACATATATTTTTGCATAGATTTGGACTGAATAAAGGAATTCCGAATTCCACGCTCAGTGGGACCCATTCATATTTATCATCATTATCATCAGGTGCAAAGCTGTTGGGGTCACTTTCTTTATAGAGTTTTAACAAGCGAATATAACCAACTGTCCATAACTCTATCTTATCTGCTAAATTATTCAACAGAAGATTCAGCTTCGAACTTTCATCCATATCAAGGCCTAAATCCTTCCCTATATCTGCAAATGAATCATCAGAATTCTTTAAAGGTAGAGGGACATCCAGGGTACTCATTCTTCCAGACTCGCCAAGGTCATAACTGCTTAAGGGCTGCACTAATATAGCCGTGTGTTTAAGAAGTGAATTTAAACAATGTAAAAGTATATTTCCTTTGACCAAACGCCCATCAAACTTGTCCTCTGAATATGCATCCCAAGACCATACAAGGGCTTTCTCACAACCAG
Source organism: Chrysanthemum seticuspe (assembly GCA_019973895.1). Classification (NCBI taxonomy): domain Eukaryota; kingdom Viridiplantae; phylum Streptophyta; class Magnoliopsida; order Asterales; family Asteraceae; genus Chrysanthemum; species Chrysanthemum seticuspe. The sequence goes on from BPTQ01000009.1 coordinate 150,970,718, forward strand.
ACAATGGTGCAGGAAGTAACCTTAAACATTGACCTTTCATGAGGACAACTGATAATGGTCCACTACGCACAGCAGAATACAATACCAATTTCATCCATGGTGTCATGGAGGAGTAAGACGGAGGCCCAAAATGAACTGGACCTTTGGGACCAGGAAGTACAGAAGAATGAGGAAGTGGTAACATTGACACAACAATCTCATAATCACGGCGAAATAACCTATCCAAAGTTGCTGGAGCAAGAGTAGCCAAACTTTCACATCTTAGGATATCTACATTATATTTCCTTGTTCTTTTAGTCGTAGCTTTTCCAACATCAGAACCTACAACACCATCATCCATTTTGGAATCTTCACCTTTGCAACTATCATATTCAGATACTGTAGACACAGAGTTAGCATCATTAGTATCTTCAGTCACAGGAATAGTGGAATAATTATCTTCGAGTATGCCTGATTCATTAATAACAGCATTTTCAGACTCTTCTTTGTGGGATTTTTCTGTTGTCATAGAAGTAGTCTCGTCATTGCTTGAATAATCTGTACCATGCTTGTCCCCCTTGTTAGGAGGAATCCCTCCAGATGTTAAACACTCCAAAACACATCGGAGGCTAAATGCATGGTTGGCAAATTCCTGAAGCACGCCCTCAAATTTGGCTCCTTCTAACGAGCTAAGATCTTGGCAGAGATCGTTTATGCTAGCATGACCCAGTTTCCCTGCCTCGTATAATGTTACTGCATGAGACTTTAAGCCTGCAAAACACATATATATATCACGCAAATGACTTACAGCAAGACAGTATCTGATACAACTGATAGTGCACTGACTTAAAACAAAAAAGAAAACATTGGGAAGAGTACTTTATATGTACTTTAGAGAGGAAGGGAGAACTGTCAACGGACCTTCATGCAGATCATAATAGAGTAACAAAATCCAGAGATGACAATTTCGACCCATGTATAAAATGGGTAAAAACATAAGAAAAGGCTAAAAAGGAAATGGGTCAAAGTTACCCAAAATGTGTTTTAATGTAGAAAACATCATAAATCATTTTATTTAGATTTATATTGGAAAGTATTTTATTTAAAAATTAGAATATCATCAAGCAATACACTGTTATTGAACAAAATAACTTAATAATCATATCTGAGACATATTTGTCAATACATGATTGACTTTATTTGACAAAAAACGTTCCAGGTGAACCCACCTATACAAAACGTTACCCGATTTTGACCCGAACACTTGTTGAACTGTTGCCCAACCCGCACTACCCACCCATTTTTCTGCATCTCCTCTAATACATTATAATAACACTGATATTCCTGAAGAACATAGTAGGAAACCAGTACAGAAGAAGTAAAACAATACCTGGTGAAACAGACCCCATCATAAGATAAGATGTTATGTTGGCATCAACAACAAATGCAACACGAGTATAACCAGAAGTAGGACCATCTGTCCCATCTTGCTGAAATACACTGCCATCAACAGACATATTTAAAGAGCCAACACTGGCACGGGGATCTTCGTCATCACCGAGTTTACTAGAACTAGGAGAAGATGTTTCTTGAAGAATAGATCCAGGGTCAATCAGTTTTACTGCCCATCCTATTCGACAAGCAAAAGATGAAGCAGCTTGAAGTTGAGAGAGTTCGACCTGTAGTGTTGTGGCCAGTTCAGCGACAGTTGAATTCTCGCTTGAAACCACAAAAACAGCATAAAGCAACCTGCATAGTAAAGTGTGTAACATAAGGATCTTCACTTGTCTGCTTGCAGATATTTAGTTACTAGATAAAATTTAAAAAATCAATATCGTTACTCCTCAATGGGGTCTTCATAGGACTGCTCTCTGTTTGAAACGAACCCTTCTAGTCTGCATACTGTTATATGGACATGTCAACATTCACTTCATAATATAGGGAAAATAAGAGAACAAACATAACAAACTAATGCTAAGGAAGTACATTAACCAATATAATATCATATTTGGAAAGAAAAAGAAAAATCATTATTGCTACCCCAGTGCCGTAAAAGTACATTAATAAGCTAACGGATAGATACACAAGAAGATAAAATCCCTCCACTGAATTGGATGAGAAGAACGGATTCACAAACAACGAAACATCGTGTGTAGGATGAACTTCTTTCTAATTTTTCAAACTCTGAAACTCATATATGGGGACTACATGTATGTTGAAAATCTGCATGTGATTGTGTATTTGGGAATTTTATGCACATTTGTGAATGATTCAATATGTGATTGTGTATGTCGTAGATATATGCTGCTTCATCTAATATTCAATATAAATGAGCATTGTATCTATGTGACTCCTTCTGTAATCCTGTATCTAGAGGTTTCAAAAAAGAATTAATGAGAAATGGAGGACAAATGCAGAAAGAACCCAATAGTTTAACATTAACAACTTGATCTTCTCCTCATAAGCATAAGATATTCAGATTTTATGATGTGATGATGCTAAATACAAAGTATTACCTTTAAACCGATCCTCAGCATAAACACAAACATCAAGGTAGACTAGTCCCCTACGGTGAAGACCCTTGATGACAACAGGATCAAAGAGCATGTATGCGTTTCCTTCCTCCTTGCATATCTTGTCAATCGTTGCACTTTCTTCTTCTGAAAGTTTCTGCATTCAGATTACAGAGTAATTTTTATTCTCTTATAACTAGAATTGGAATTTATCTTGATTCCGGATGGCATATAACTAGAATTGGAATTTTCTAGTAGAAGACAAATTAACCAGAAACCTCACCTTAAATTCTTCCAATGTAAAGTTGACAAGACAAATTCCCCACCAAGGTTCAATTGTAATGTCCACTGGTTGTAAAGGCAATGATTCTTTAGCTATTGACTTATTCAGCTTCCACATTATTTTCTACATAGCTCCAAAATCATTATGAGCAATTAGATATAAAAAAGAATATGCTTCCAGCTATGTTTAGATTGTAATGTGAAACATGAAAGGTAAATTCCGGATGGCATATAATCTAGGACTGTTCTGTTAGCAAACTTCATTTACTAAGAAACGAATTGAGTACATAGAAAACAAAAACAGTAAAATGTGACTATGGTATAAGTTCATCTTAAGAACACTTTGCTTCTTCCATATGGTGTCATAAAGGCATACTATGACAGAGAATTAATGTTAACCTTTGAAAGTCTAAAATGTTTGACACTAAAAGAAGATTTTATTTGTTGTTGGGGACTGTTTGTATGCATCTGCCTATATCAAATCCGCAAAGAATTCAAATCCGAGTAGATGGTGTAAAGGAATTATAGGTATCCTTATTTGTAAGTTAATAATATTCTTTAACATGTATAATAGCCTAGTCATATCAGTAATATGGTGCAGGAGCATTTTCTTTTCCATATTTCTTCATAAGCAGAGTTGTTATATTCTAATATCACACATATAACAGCTGCAATCTACACACATTAAGGAACTATTTAGTACAATTCGGTTCTTTTTAGAGTAAAGCAAAGAGCATCTAATAAATTTGTCATACAAGCACATTGAAACCAAAATATTATAAATTTTTACCTTAGATCGACACTTGTTCATGATATCAATAAATTCATTTCTGCCTATCCCAGTGAGCCGCAAGGCATCTGCTGCGCTAAAATTTGGAATTCGGTCGTAAGACTGTTCTGCAAGTAAGATGAACATCAGTGTTACTTGAAATAGAAAACAAGGCTGCATATGAAAGTGATAGAAGGCCTTGTGTACAAGATAACATACGAATATCATACTCATTTTAAAGTTTGTAGTTACGAAAAACATCAGTATGATGGTGGCTCACAGTGTGAGCCACATGCACTTTGGCTTATAGCCTAATATCACCCATTAGCAAGGGGGGACATTTTTCTGAGTTTTGTCCGTAGGGAGTAGCATCATAAGGTAGTTTATGAATTGTATTTAACAGAAAATTGATACCACCATCACAGATAGTAGTAGGTTTACTTTACAAGTTAAATAAACAAAATCCTATAATGCAAAAGCTCACTACCATTTTTCATGACTTCAAATAACATATCGCAATAGTATCTGAATGGAGAAACCCTCATTACACGGCAAACATACTCAGCAAGATGATAAGGAAACAGCTGCAAAATAAAACGTTTGTTATTTGCATGTTTTAGTCAAGGGAAACTAATAAGAACAAAACTAAACACTTCATTCAGAGTTAAGGTCGTATTGGAACAACATGAGTACAAATGATTAAGGATAAAACTTGAATTCTGAAAATTAAAGAGTAAATAGAACACTTTGTAGCACGTGTATGCATATAAAAATAAAAAATATTACAAATTCAAAGCCATGATTCATGATAGCATCCAAACAATTAAGAAGGCTTCTTAAATGCTTACCGCCAAGTTCTTTCGAAGATAGCGCATCATATCCTCATAATATTCACCTTCTCTACATACTTTACGCACAAAAGAAGTGCGCCATAGGAGCCTTCTCCTTATACAATGTGCAATAATCCTGCACAGCAATATGATCTTGAAGAACAAACACAATTCTATGAACTCAGAACACCTAATGAATACCATCCAGACAGTTATCCAAGGAAAAGTGAGCTAACTAAGAGATCTTAATACTTTTTGCATCATTTAAGTCATTCTATTACAGTAACGGAAAGCCTAAAACGGATTTTTGTTCAATATGAAATATTATAGAGAATAATGATAAGGAAATCTGTTATATTTGATGAAATGAGTGATTTCTTAGGCGTTCTACTTAGAAAATTGTGTAAAGAAATAGCAGAAGAAGTGAATAACCATTAAATTACATAAGTAATGCAGCATGAGATAAGATGTATGAATTTACATTTGACCAACATTAAGCTCATATCCATAGAGGATGACTATTCCACCAAACTTTTTTTAAATCATAAAAGATCATAGTTTATCATCATTACTTAAAGCATTTCTATTACGGTTCTTAAAATTGACTATCCCACTAAGAATTTCATTGAAGGTCCAATAATAAACGTGTAAAAGGATAGGGTTTTCCAGAGAGGCGAATTTTTGACTCAGATATACGCAGCCTAACCGGGGTATCCTGTGACCATTTCTGACTCTTTCCCTGACCACTCCCAAGATGTTTACATAGTGAGATTTGAACCTGAGACCTTTTGTGAGGAAATGAAGAGAGCTGACCACCGTGCCACCTTGTTGGTGGTTCATTGAAGGTCAAATAAGTGTATGCTTATTCAACAGAGAATATCTCAAAGTTTACTTTCTCTAGGTTGTGAAAGGGATAAGTTTAAAAACTTCTTTGTGAATTTATAAGTTACAAACAAATGACCAAAAAAGCCTATAGTTTTTTCCACTTTCCAAACAGGATATACATGTTCAAACTTTGTGACAAATCTTCAATTGTAGAATTAATATTTGTATTATTTATAATTAGATTGACAACATTAGTCATATGTAGTGATACTCCCTCTGTTCCACAAACTGCACCGTTTTGCATTATAGGTTGATCCGCAACCACAAGATCATCCATAACTCGTCATTAGTCAGAGAATTCTACACAAATATTACAAGAAACTAGTTGATCCAGCAAACATAGCATCCACCATTAAGCAAATGCAGTTGTATACTTTTTCTAAAAAGTAGTATTAATTTTAGTCAATAAAACAAGAAAGACATGACTAGTTTAACTGCATCCGAATATAATCATGGTTAACATTTTGTATATCTAACCATCTCATGTACACCTTAGATAGTCATAGTAACATTACTAGAATTTCAACCAGCATACTCCAATTAATCAATATTAATCCTTATTAGCGATGTAGTAATGTGTAGATATAGCTTGTAACATGCTTTTCCAACATAAATTGATAAGTAAAGGTTAACCTTCGATGCCATTCTTCTTTTGTAACCAAACTCGCTTGAAGCCGTTTAGGGAGACTCTCCCAACAACATTCTTCCTTAATAGCTCTCAATATTAATTGTTCCTCGATCGTTGACGGTACGTGCAGCATACTAACCAACACAATCAAAAATTTAAATCCTGCAATGGTCACGTTATGTAACAATTGTATTAGCAAATATAATTTGAAAATACAATTGTATAATGAATCTGCATGATAATATACCTGATGGATCGAATGAAATGTAGGTTAGGTTAGGGTTTTATGATGAAATGAAAAGATGAAGATCTGTTGTTGTTAGGGTCATTATTATTTGGTCGTTAATTATGACGCATGGAATTGTATGTCGGAGATATAACCAACATTTTTGAATTTGCAAGTTGTTTCTACGTGATGAGCACTGCCAATTAAATATATTATGTCCTAAGTTAGATTTGGGATATAAATTGCAAATGAAACAAGAGGCATTTTATATTGCATACTCAAAAATCTTTACATACTAACGGATAAATCCTCACATTTCATCTATTTTGATTTAATGGTGGTAATTAACCAAAGATTTAATATGTCTAAACCTAAGTCCATGTTTTTTTTCTTATATTTTTCTTTTCTTTTTATATTTCTTATTTATTTTCTCATTATTTGTCTTTTTTTAATCATTTTTTTTTTTTTTTTTCGTTTTCTTCAGTTTTCATACGTTTTTTTTTTATACTTTTTATACGTTTTCGTCTGTTTTCATACCTTTTCGTCCGTTTTCATACGTTTTCGTCCGTTTTCATACGTTTTCTTACGTTTTCGTCTGTTTTCTTACGTTTTCGTCCGTTTTCTTACGTTTTCGTCCGTTTTCTTACGTCGTCAGTCTTGTTACGTTTTCGTCTGTTTTCTTACATTTTCATACGTTTTTGTCCGTTTTCATACGTTTTTGTCCGTTTTCATACGTTTTCGTCCGTTTACATACGTTTTCGTCCGTTTTCTTATGTTTTCATCCATTTTCATACGTTTTCGTCTGTTTTCTTACATTTTCGTCCGTTTTCATACGTTTTTGTCTGTTTTCTTACGTTTTCGTTCGTTTTCTTACGTTTTCTTCTGTTTTCTTACATTTTTGCCCGTTTTCGTCCGTTTTCTTACGTTTTCGTCTGTTTTCATACGTTTTCTTTCGTTTTCTTACGTTTTTGTCAGTTTTCATACGTTTGCGTCCGTTTTCTTACGTTTTCGCATGTTTTCTTACATTTTCGTCCGTTTTCCTATGTTTTAGTTCGTTTTTGTCCGTTTTCATACCTTTTCGTCTGTTTTCTTACGTTTTCGTCTGTTTTAATACGTTTTCATCTGTTTTCTAACGTTTTTGTCCGTTACCTTACGTTTTCATCGGTTTTCATAGGTTTATATACGTTTTCGTCCGTATTTTTACGTTTTCGTCCATTTTAGACGCTTTCGTCTGTTTTCAGACGTTTTCATACGTTTACGTCCATTTTCATCCCCATTTATACGTTTTCATCTGTTTTCAGATGTTTTCAGACCCTTTTTTTCATTTTCATACATTTTTATATGTTTTTCATTAGTTTTTATATGTTTTTGTCCGTTTTCATACGTTTTCGTCCATTTTTTTGCAGTTTTTATATGTTTTCGTCTATTTTCATACGTTTTCATGCTTATTATTAAACTTTATTATATTACATGTCTAGTATTTTATTAAAAAAAGTTAATGTCTAATATCACTTGTGATATTTCATAAACAAACAAGTATGTTTTTTCTACATTTAATATCACCTGAGATATTTCATTGCTATGTATATTTTTATATATTATCACCTATATGTTTTTTAATATTTTTATAATTTTCAGTTACAAGATAGTTTTTGTGCCTTTTATCGCAATTGACAAGCGCATTTTTTTTAATGCAACCAATGTTATCAATCATTTGTGATATTATACTCTTAGTAGAAGTAAAAGGGCTAAAGTCTCTTTAGGTAAATTCTTATTTTGTTCAAAAAAATACTAATTTAATGCAACACTTGTTTGATTTTGAGAATATGTCAAGTCTCTATTTTCATAGTTTGCCTCTTTTTTATTCATTTTGATATTTTTAAGTGATTATTTATCTCTTGTGATATAACACTATAAGAAAGATAAAGAGCATTACACTCTTCATCATGTATGTGTTATCAGTTGTGATACCCAACTAAGAATGTGAAATATTAAATTCATATCAAATGTGATAAGAATTTAGTATTTCACCAAATATATATGAAAGAAATGATAATAAACATCACTTATTATATTACTGTGATGATTCTGTTCATTTTTCTTATGATAATATGAAATATTAGAAAACATGTTTAACTAAAAACAAGAGATGTTATGAAACTTCTGTTAGACTTGTGGTGGATTTTTCTATTTAATTGATATATTGTGCATGTTTCGATAATTTTTATAGCGGAATTTAAAAATATCTATGGTTGAATCAGCAAAGTAAAGAAGCTATGGTTGAAGAAAGCACACATCTTTATAAACAAACTGAGTAAGCTCAAACACCTGTGATATCACACATGATATCACAGGTGATATCACCTCACTTGTGATATCACTATCACAAGTGATATCACAAGTGATATAAACTATGATATCACACATGCTATCACCGGTAATATCACACATGATACCATACGTGATATCACCGGTGTTATCACACACGATATCACATGTGATATCACAAGTGAGGTGATATCACCTGTGATATCACATGTGTTTGAGCTTCCTGAGTTTGTTTATAAAGATGTGTGCTATCTTCAACCATAGCTTAATTAGCTTGTTGTTCAACCATAGCTTAATTAGCTTGTTGTTCAACCATAGATATTTTCAAATCCCGCTATAAAACCTATCGAAACATGCCCAATGCATCCATTAAATAGAAAAATCCACCACAAGTCTAAAAAAAAGTATCATAATATCTCTTGTTTTCAGTTGAACAACTTTTCTAATATTTCATAATATCATAAAACACAAAAATCTTCCTAAATATTTTCAAAAACACAACCATCACATTCTTAGTTGAGTATCACAACTGATAACACATACATGATGAAGAATGTAATACTTTTCATTTTCCTTACAGTGCTATATCACAAGAGATAAATAAGTGTCACTCACAAATATCAAAATGAAAACGTCTGAAAACGGACAAAAACCTTAAAAATCGAATGAAAACGTATAAAAACGGACAAAAATTTCTAAAAACGGATGAAAACTTATAAAAACGGAAAAAAACGGATGAAAACATATGAAAACGGACGAAAACGTATAAAAATGGATGAAAACAGACTAAAACGTATAAAAATGGTCGAAACGTATAAAAACGGACAAAATTACATGAAAACGTAAAAATACAGACGAAAACGTCTAAAAACGAACGAAAATACATGAAAACCTAAAAAACAGACAAGAACGTTTGAAAATGGCCGAAAACGTAAGAAAATGGACGAAAAAAGACGAAAACGTATGAAAGCGTAAAAACACGTCTGGGACGTATGAAAAATGGACGAAAACGAAAGAAAACGGACGAAAACTTATGAAAACGAACGAAAACGTAAGAATGGATAAAAACGTATGAAACAAACGAAAACGTAAGAAAACAGACGAAAACGTATGAAAACGGACGTAAACGGGCGAAAACGTAAGAAAACAGACGAAAACGTATGAAAACGGACGAAAACGTATAAAAACGGACGAAAACATCTGAAAACAGACGAAAATGTCTAAAAATGGACGAAAACGGACAAAAACATCTGAAAACAGACGAAAACGTATGAAAACGTTCAAAAACGTACGAAAACGGATGTAAACGTACGAAAACGGATGCAAACAGACGAAAACATCTGAAATCAGACGAAAACGTAAAAACCGGACGAAAACATATGAACACGGACGAAAATGTATAAAAACGAACGAAAACGTATGAATACAGATGAAAACATATGAAAGCGGAAAAAAACTTGAATAAAAAAACGTGAATTTAAAATAAAAAAATAATAATGAAAAAAACGTGAACTAAAAAAAAAAAAAAAAAAAAAAAAAAAAAAAAACATGAATTTAAAATGAAAACGTAAATTCCAAAAAAAAAACAAAAAAGAATTAAAAAAAATAAAAATAAAAAAAATGTTAATAAATAAGAAAGACAAAAAGACAAAGAAAAAGGAGAAAAAAACATGGACTTAGGTTTCCATATTAAATTTTAGGTTTATCACCACCATTAGATCAAACTAGATGAATGGTGGGGATTTGTCCCTTGGTAAGCAACAAAATAAGAGTAAGCATTTGAAAATTCCTCAATGAAACATAGTTTACCATATTTTTATTTTGAGAATATGACCACTTTTAAACCCCGCGTATAAACACGAGTTCCGAATACAAAACTATATTATATATATATTAACTAAAAGGCGGGGAATGATTCTCCACACGCCACGTGTCCCAAACAAGTGTGAACACATTTAATGCCAACTTTCGTAAGTTGGCAAAAATAGTCCCTGAAGGTTAGGTGTCGTTTTAAAGTTAGTCTAAGTTGGCAAAAATAGTCCCTAAAGTTTCAGTGTCGCTGCAAAGTAAGTCCTTTATAGCAATTTAGCAAAAATAGTCCCTATCCAAATTCACGGCTACAAAACCAATCCCGCTGCAACGCGCGGGTTTCCACACTCGTTAAGTCTATAAACGTTTTACTTCTTTATCGTACCTGCGTATATAGTATAAAGATTGTTACTGTAGAAATCAAAGAGAAAATGACAATTATATTGGCAGATTCAACTGAAACTAACACATTACTCTATTATATATTAGGCGTGCGGACAATGCCAATTTTGATGGTAAAACAATGAAACGACGTTGTTTTAATGTCTTAGCCATGTCGTTTGTTAACTAGGTCATTAGTTGGGCCATTAGAAGTTGTTAACTAAGTGGGCCATTAGATTATAGTTATGCTTTTTTCCCCATTTTTTTAACTTTTTATCTATACTATTTTATAAAGGGTTTAAGACTTTCTAAATAAAAAAGTCTTAAAAATTTTAAGACCAAAAACATTTTTTTAATTGGAAATTGAAATTAACAACCTAACATTCAAATGTAAATGAAATGTTTTTAATTGTGACAACTTTAATATTCATAAAACATATTGACTTGTGAGTTGTAACAACCCATTTAATATATCATCATCATGTACTAAATGTTTTGATGGATTAGTAATTGGACTATCCGAAAATCTAGACCACTACTAATCCATCAACGCATTTTATTTGAAGTTTTATTTGTAATGTTCTTAAATGTATTTGAATTATTATGTAATAGTTGAAAAAAAGTTGAAAAAAAAAATGTTGGTCGCCTTGTTGTACTTAAAAGGTCACATGAAAAATATTTTTTGCCATAAAAATGGTCACCGGGTACCCGCCGCCGCATTACGCGGGCACCCTTCTAGTTTTTATAGTATCTCCAAGTCTTTTTGTCACCAACATTCATGCACGATAACCCATAGTCTTATATTTCTCTTGGTAAGTGTAGCTTCCTAAACAATTATCAACTAAAATTTGTAATTGTTGTTAGTTGTTGGTTGAATTACATGTTAGTATTTCATTGTTATGATGGGTTTTTAATCACTTTTCGAATGATTTTTGCAACAATGTTTTTTGTTTTGCGATTTCTTTTATTGTCGAAGGAGTGTTGCTTATTCTAGGATGTTTTAGAAAGACGATATAATGTGTATTTAGTGAACCCTGACGTTGTTAGCATATTTTAGGGTTGTTGTCGCATGTCTAGTCATGTATGTATATGTATGGTTTTGATCTGTTTTTTGTTTTAAACTTGTCTCCTTCAATGTTAGTTGCTAGGGTTCACAGCATGCGCCAGTTTATTTGTTGGGAAAGTTCGAAATTGTTTGAAAAATATATGTATGTTGTTGCATGCGTATGGATGTGATTATAAACGTATACCAATGTTGCATTTGCATGTTTTGTCATAAAATAGGAAGTGTGTGGCGCTTTAACACTTGATACGTACATTGCATTAGTTTTAGTTACTAATGCGGAGAGTAAATGAGAGTTGTACAGGGTATAGGTATATGCCTTTGACAGTTACCTTAAAATTTTATCGGTCATCTAAATGTTATCAATAATTTTTTAGAAACTATTTTTGGGCTTTGAGGATCGTCCTAGCATTTAAAGTAAGCTCTTTGATACCTAGTCATTTTTTAGTTTTCTTTGTCTTACATGGGTGGCCGCGTTTCTCATTTTCCATTTATGGTATGCCTCATTTACAAACAACTATTATTCATTACTGTTAAGTGTTTACATTTGTTTTATAATTTGCTTATTAGCATTGTATTGATATATGAAATTCAAAAGAAAATTAGCTCAAGAACCGATGAACAAAGTGCTTTTTACAATATCATCATGCTATCTAATGCAATGTTGGAATCGCACTGCGTGAACTGATTTGTTTGCAAATTACCGAAATTATTAGCTATGCGTTGTGAAGAATACATACAAATATTATTAATAATTCCGTTACTATGTGGTAGTCATAAATATTCAGTACAGCAGCAACTTTTGTGCTAATTGCTATATTAATCAGTAATTGTTTCTTAATGACTATATATTTTGTTGTAAGATGGCGATTGTTAGCAGTGTGACAGTAACTAGCATCAACAAAACAATAGAAGCCAAAGTGTATTGAAAATGGATAACTAAAACTGTTCCAGAACTAATACCAATAGGATTTTGTTGTATAATGATTGACAAAGAGGTGTAGGCATCCAACTGCCGTTAAAAATTCTATACTGCTTTTTAGTAGTTTTATGAAAAATATGACATAAAACAAGTGTTTCTTTATACAGGGATATGTTATACAAGCGAATATGGACATCAGTGATAGACATCACTTTGACCAGTTGTTGGAGGCATGACGCAACATACCAGATCTCACAATTCTGCTGCGTAGAGACTAAAAAATATCAGCAAACTTTGAAGAATTCTACATCCCTAATTTTGGAAGGTTCACAAACTTTAAAAATGTATAGAATGACGGGTTTCCAAGACACCATTTTGAATTTGCGGCTTACAATGGGCTTAAAGAAAAAACCATAATGAAGAATCATGTCCTTACAGGTATTACAAAATATTAGTATAACTAAATGTCAAACATAAAAGTAAAATTAACATATGTTGTGTAGGCAACCAAAAACAACAGCAAGTCGTAACAAAAACCGGGTTACAAGAAGTGCCATCGACATTTTAAATTCGGAGTAAGTTAATTCATTCGTATTATTATTTTCAGATACCAATATACCAATGATGGTTCTCACCAATAGTTTCATTGCATGCACAGTGAAAACAGCATTGTATTTGTGATGTGGAATGAAATGTCAGTGAATTTTGACATGCAAGCATTTGAAGCGATGGCGAAACCTATGATAATTGTTGTTAGCTCATGTTGGGTATCGACATATTGAGGTAATTTTAAAAAGCACATTTCATACATATGCGAACAATGTTTACTAAATACATAAGCTTTGTGTCTTGCCAATTATATGACTCAAGTTAGTTGCCACTCCAATAACTCACTACTATTTGAATACAAACATTCCAAGAATTGAGGAAGCAATAGCCGAGTAAGTAAAAAAATAAAATAAATTTTGGCATGGAGTTTATCGTTACACAATTGGAATAATCATGTAGAAACAATAAACATGTACAGGTAAAAGTTTGAGATAAATCCGCCACTTAAAATTGAAAAAATATGATGTAATGATAAGGAAAGAGAGCAAATAAGAATTTGGTTCCTTCTATCGGAGCTGCGACAGCAGAATCCTCAGAGCTACTTGGTAACCGAAAACAGTTTCTTAATTCCATTTTTGGCCGCCAATAGTAATACTTAAGTAACACACCGAACTATTTGCCTTAGATCAGTTTTACATTTTTAGTATATTTAGCACCTATTACGCTACAATTTTATTGTTCAATCAGATTTGCTAATTTCCAACCATTTTTTTACTGATAATTGAATGCTCCATCAGCGAGTTAGGTTCACAAGAGAGGCAATGCTAACGAGAATCAATTAAACAAAGCCATGGTACTGCATGACTTGCTCTAACTGCACCAAGAAAGCTACGAGAGATGGTTCAGTAGTGATGTGCCGAGATCATGGACCGCAACAAACACCATCCTACAGGTAGCCACCATATTAACTTTCCCCTATATATACCTGTAATAATGACTATTTTACTTTGTTAGCCAATAACATGTGAAACCCTATTCGGTCAGCTTTAGTCGTATTTTTCATTTCTAAAAATGACATTTCCCAACTTCCAGATTCAAAGGTTTCATCATAGACGGCTCAACGATCATTTTTTTAAATTTTTTCACTCTACCGGCTAAGGCCATCACCATCATAGAATGCTCGGACTTGTTATAACAACTCGAGGATAAAGATCCTTATCACTTCCTGCCTTAATCACAACACTTGAAGGAAAACATATATATATTTCAGTTTCATATCAGCCCTTCTAGCAAACCAGGCCAGGTTGATTTCATTTTCGACAACATAGTAGACCAAAGACATGTTTCCATAATGACAGACCCTGATAAACCGCTGGCGATAATGCCAAACCCAGCCGAAGAATCATCTGGGTCATCGACCACCATAGCCAGTGAGATTTCTACCCCAGCCACCATGGAAGAATTATATTTTGCAGAAAAAAGTAGCACATCAAGCAAGCTAAACACCAGGTCAACCAAAACAAATGCTCTTTAAACAACTTGTGGAGGATAAAGGCCATCCCGCCGCCAAAAAGCTTAAACAAGAAGACCAGTCAATCAAAGAAATGTAGAACTGATCCTCAGGTACATAATTCGTAACTAAGAAGTTCAAGTACAATAATATATCAACATTTCAGTCACAGAAACTTAACAAGAAATTAAATGTGTATGCGGGCAGTTGTATATTTTGTAAGCAAAAACAAAAGCCCTCTAATCCAACCCCTCTATCAAGCAGCAATCGCAACCATCAAAATTAAGAGACAATTTTGAATATATTGTTAATACAAATAAACCGTAAAAACGTTTGTTTTTATTTAGCGATCTCGTTAAGTTTGTTGATAATAAATATAAAGCTATCATAAGTATAATTCTAAGAATACATGTTGGTTTTCAAAATATATACATTTGATTATTTACATATATGTTGTAATAAAAATGTTTTGTAATAAAAAATGTAATAGGTTGGGTAAAAACCATGACCCATGACCCATACCCATGGAGCTTGATCCATAACCTATGACCCATTGCATGACATCATGCATGAAATTATGTGGGTATTCTCCATGATCCATAACCCAAAGTCCATGACCCATGACTAGGTACAATATATCTTGTTGGGTATCCATGATCCAAAGTCTATGACCAATGGTCCATAACTCATAACCCATAACCCGGTTTGGTATCCAAAATCCGGACTTAACTGACCCAGAGGCCGGATCCCTTGGGTGAGGGATCCGACGAATCCAGGAGAACTGTAGACAGAATATCTATAAATAGTGAGCCATTTCTTCATTGTTTCTCACCCTTCTTCTTACAACTCTCTCATACATTATCTCACTCTTCTAACCTCATATCACTTGATCATTCTTGTAGTTCTTCTCTCTTTGTTGTGATTCTCTTTTAGGTCCTTCACGAAGGCGAGATCATGATACTCATACAAGTCATCCAAGCAAAGGGTCCTTGATTGATTTGTCCATTCATAAGATTTCAGTAGCTTGTCTTGTATTTCTTATTTCACATATTTGTTGTGTAAAGGTTTGGTTCTACCTCGTGGAAGAACTCGGTATTTATCTTTGTACCGGAAAAAGTGTAAGAGACGTTGTGAGGCTTCTCCGCCGATTTGAAGGAGCTTGTTGACAAAGTGCTTGAAATCTCGAGCGGGGTACTCGGGGAGTTGAGTAGGGCAAGGAAGGTGTCCTTGTAGCCGAACCACTATAAATCACTGATGAGTGTCTAAATACTCATCATTTTTGTACCATTTAAACTGCAAAAACATCTGAAAACACTCAGAAATGCATCAAAATGATAAAAATATCACAAATAAGTGTTTTATGTGTTTTAAATGCAAAAATATCAAAATCTGGTGAAAAACGTATCAAATTTGCATAATTGGCAGTTTTAGTCCCCCAAGTTTCAAAAGTTGTCAAAAACAGTCCCTGGTAAATCTAAATAAAGAGAAATGTTATTCAAGGTCCCTGAATAATTCTAATTTGTCAAAAATGGTCCTTGAATAAATCTTTTGTAAAATGGCAGAAAAGGTCCCTGAACTTTTGAAATTGTCAAGTTTGGTCCCTGGAAAATTTGAAATTGTCAAACCTGGTCCTTGTACTTTTGAAGTTTGTCAGTTTTAGTCCTTGTGACAAAGTTTGGGAAATTACAGGATTGGCCCTTCAGATTTCAGAAAGTGCAAACCTAGTCCTTGTCATAATAACCTAAGCTACTTGTCAAAACCCATTTGACCCTGCCATTTAAAACCCTTTGGACCCCTGCCTTGTGACCCTTTCCTGTTTTTGACCCCTTGGTCAAACCAACCAGTCAAATACTGGCTTTACCCGCCCACCTTCTTCCTCAATGGACCACACCCTGCAACCTCTGCAACTGCTTCTCCCATCACCTCATCACACCCCTTATCTCTTCCACATCCACTCATCATCACCCTACACCTCCACCCCCCCCCCCCTAATTGCCTAAATCAGAAGCTACAAGTCAAAGTGAGTATTCCCGCCAAAATGGAAAAAATGGCTATCTCACTCAAAGCTCAACCATTGGTCATAAGAAGAGGTGGGATTCTCTCAAGAAGCCACGTGGAGCATTTTGGGAGCATAAAAGAAGAAGAAAGACAGAGTACCGAGTAGTTAGTTTTTGTAGTTAGTTAGTTTTAGTTTTAGTCCAAACTCTTAGGTTCTAGAGAGATTTTGGCCAATGTAATTACTGTTTGATCTTTATGTTTTCAGTAGTTTAATAATCTGTAATCTCTGTCTTAATTAGCACTCTCCTTTCATTTAATGCAATTTTCAGTTTTATGTCAAAATTCCAATTGTCTTGTTAATTTGTTATAGTTGTCATTTGTTCTAGCTTACTGTTATAATGACTCATATAAGCTTTGAAGAGCTTATCTGAATGAATTATTAGTTTACTTGTTCTTAAAATCAGGTTTTATCATGTTTTAGCAAAAGTCAATAAAAGTCAAATGAAAAGTCAAAACGGATTTGGGTGAATTCTGAATTTCAGTTGTTATTTGATTGATTTCTGGAATTGATTTAAGTTTTTCAAACCAGTTTAGGTTAGTTTTCATCAAGGTTAAAAGTTAAAGTTGCATTTTAGAGATTTAAAGGGGTGTTTGGTTTTAGCTTAATCTTAGGCTATTTGTTAAAGTTGATTGTTGCATTTGTAGTTATTGATTGTTGCAATTGTTTGCTAAGTCATTTCAAGTTTTACTTTCAAGTTTTCAAGCCAAGAATTGTAGTTTCAATGATTTAGCAAAACTGTCTAAGACCATTTTCTGTCCAAATATTTCATTCCATCAGTCAATTTAAAGATCTAAATCAGTTTCCAATGGTTTTTCATGTTTTCTAGATATCCAAGTTTGTTTGTTTGCAGTTAATTTGTCCATTATAAGTGTTTTATTGCTTGAGTTGGTAGTTAAAAGTGCCTGCTCTGTCCACAAGTTCTATCTGCAGTTACCATTTCTGTCCCTTATGAGCTCATTCACAGTTGATTACTTGCTTATTCATCTGAGATTCTTGATTGGTTTTTGATTCTCCTTGTAGCCCTCAGTTTAAGCTTGATCTGATTTACCTTCTTCAGTTAGATAAGAACTTATTTGGATAGCTTTTTAGGTCTGCAAATTGCCTGTTATGTCACTTAGTCTGCTGCACATATGCTGATCTGACTGATTCAGCTTATGTTAAGCTGATTATCTCCTTATTTTGTGAAGTCAGTTGAAGGATGTTTGGTTTCTTTTAGTAGCTTATAGTATAAGGTTTAACTGATCTCTCTTTACCCCTTGGTACCAATAGGATAGCTTATTTGGCCTGCACTTTTTGCCAAATCTGATTCTGCACAACAGTATTCTGTCTCATTTGTGCCATTTTTGTTTGATCTTCATCTGCTTCATTACTGGTCCTTATAAGCTGATACTTAGGTTAAATGTTCTCTGGTAGGTGGTCTTTAGAACTATACATTTGGTTTTCACTCTAGCTTAGTGAATAAGCTGTTTCAGTAGCTAGAACATAGGGCCAGATTGCTTGTTTAACTAGAGTAGCAGTTGCATTAATCTCTGGTAAATGCTATTTAGTGGTTAGGAGTAGTTGCTTCTGGTTCCATTAGAGTAGTTTTAGCATATAGTAGCTTCTGTAGCAGTTTGGTGTAGTTTAGAGCTTATTAGCTTATTTTCCTAGTAGCTTATTAGGATCAGTTACATAGCAGCCTTAGATTCTCCCACATAAGCCCTTGTTTTTCCATTTTTCTCAGATTCCTTATTTAATTTTAGACTTTTCCTGAAATTTTCAGATTTTTCTAAGTTGTTTTGCTATTTTTCTTAATTTAAATTAGTTTTTAGGCATTTTTAAATAGTATTTAATACAAAAAATAAGAAAAAGTTCCAAAAAATATTTTTTCAATTTTATTAAGTTAAGATAAATATAAAAACCCAAAAAAGTATTTTTCCATATTTTTCTTAGTTAAATTTGTATTTTTAAATAATTTAATTAGTTTTTAATAGTTTAAAATTCATAGAAAATAGAAAAATAATCATAAAAATACAAAAATAGTTTTGAAAATTCTAGTTTGTTATTTTAAACTTTTCTAAGTCTTAATTTTATTTTTCTAGCTTTATTTCCTAATTTCTTGCATTTTAGGTAATTATTAAATAATTAAAAATAGTTTTTAATTAATAATAATTAGATAAATAGTTATAAAAATAATTTTCTTTTTCTAAAAATTTTCTTATATCATTAGGTTTGTAAAAATGTATTTTTCATATTTTTAGGCTTAATATTGTGTAAGTTTCACTTTTTATTTTACACGTTTACGTAATTTTAATTTAAACGTAAGTTTTTTAGTTTTAAGTTTTAAACGTTCATCATTTTAAATATAGTGATAGCGTTTATTTAATAGATTTTATCTTTTTAACTTTCTTTAATTTGCATTTAAGCCCCTGTAGTTTATGGGCTTTCTCTTTAGGTATAGATCAACCACAATCTTTTCCCGTTCAAATCTCTCGATCACTACACGTCTGACTATTCTCGCACAGCTCGTTGGGACTTAACGACCTGGGGAAACACTATACTCTCCTGATCTTCATTGCATTCGTGCTTGAGCTGTTTTGAGTTTCTTACAGTTGGTCATTCACAAGTGGCCAGCTCGCGTGAGAAAACTCGACTGTTTTGCGCGAATCAAATTTTGGCGCCGCTGCCGGGGAGCAGTGCTAATAGTCTTACGTTTAGCAGATTAGTGATTTGAAATCACTCCTTGTTTATACCATCTTTTAAAAAAAAAAAAAAAAAAAAACCCAAAAAGATTTTCATTCTTTGTTTTTACAAAATGTTTTTCAAAAATACCAAAAATATTCCTCTTTACCCTCTTACCCTTTTGATTCTTCATTTCTTACCCTCTGTAAACCTTTGATTCTTTCTATGTCTTATCCTCACCCTCTTGGTTGTCAATGGTGTGGTGGTCCTTATAATGGTGGCAATTGCCCCAGTTGTAGCATGGTGGAATCAGGAAACGGGTCTGTCTATAACCAGGATCCCTATTCCTACCATAACGCAACTGATTCATTCCATCAGCTACCACACTGTGAGACTCAGCAGTTTTACTGTTGTGAGTACTGTGGTGGTTCACACTACAGTTCTGATTGTCAATCGGGAAACACGCTTGTCTATGAGCAGGTTCCTGATAACAATTATGACTACAACACTAACTCACAGCCACATCAGTTTTACTGTTGTGAGTATTGTGGAGGTTCTCACCCTAGCTCGGATTGTCAAACAGGGAACCCATTTCCTTGTAACAATTACGACTCTTCATTTCAAGACCAACCTCCACAGTACCAAATGATTCAAGCGACTCCTCATGAAACTACGACAGACCTTCTACTGAAGACTCTGGAGTTATTAAAAGAACTTAAGGAGGAGTCGGCTATGTCGTCCCAAAATAATCCAAAATCCATGGAAGCTTTGTTAGCCGAAGAGCGGGCTGCTAAATTAGATTCCCAGATTTCCATTGAAAACACTATTAGGGAATCTATTAGAATACAAAAAGCATTCAAATCCAGCTCTCGATTCCGTTTCATTCCTGATGATGATGATGATGATGTTACCCTTGATATTAGTCAACTTTGTACAGATTCATCAAGTTCATCAGTTGAAATTCCTTCCGTGAAAAGTCAGGGAGAAAAGACTATGATGGAATTACTAGCAGAAGAACAAATGGAAAGTATAAAACATATGTATGCTAGTCCTTCTCAACTCCCTCAGTCAGTTGATATCCCAGCAGTTGAGATTCCATCTCAAATAACTGCTATCACACCCGAGGCTCCCACTCACTCTCTGAACATGGGGGATGAGCATCTTGACACTGTTCCTGAAAAGGAATCGGACGAATTCATAAAGTCTAGTGTTGAGATCCTTGTCCCAATCCCGAGAGAGTCACAGGGAACTTCTGATCATGTGTGTGATTCTATCTCCCCTATTGAGTGTTCAAAAGATCATTTTGATACTTTCTCCGATCTTAGCGACGATTGTGCTTCTTATGAAGACATTGAGTATGTTGAGGCATCACTTCTACAGTCTGATCCTCTTCTTGAGGAGTTCACCGATGAACTCACTCACATCAGTCCACTTTCATCGGAAAGTGACGATGATCTCTTTGATTTCGAAGCCGATCTTGGAGAAACTAGAAATCTCTTATATAATGATCATTCACTCATTTCTTGTCCCATTTCCGACTCTTCCATTCCTTCTCTCACTCCGGATGAGGAAGATGATAACTTTTGGAAGGAGGTCGATGATTTTCTTAGTGATGAGTCAATTCCAACAGGGATTGACAATACTTGCTATGATTCGGAGGGAGACATCCTCTTTCTTGAAAATCTGTTGATTGAAGAACCGTTTCCAGCTCTCCCTCCCGGAAATTTTGTTGCCAATCACCATACAAGCTTCAAGTCTAAGCTTAAAAATATAACAAATGGTGATTTGCTTCTCACTAATGAAGAATGGGATTGCATTGTGATGCACATCTTTATCCCATTTTTCACAGATGGTGTGGTTTCTCGTTCCCGTTTCTCCTTCGGGAATGAAGACATTATCTTTGACCCCGGCATTTCCATATACCATTTATGAGCCGGGTCTGTCTGTCTGTATCTCATCGGTGTGGAACTTTCACGTACTTCAATGTTTATCCAAACATCTTGAATGAAAGTCCGATGGAGATTGTTTTCTTCCACTTACTTCCCCATGAACCAATTAATTCGGGGTCGAGTCAAGCTAGCGACTCGGTAATCAAAAACAGTAGCTTAACATGGGTTTTCACCCATGTGTACCACCCTAGTGTGGGGGAATTGCCCCACATGTTGTATATAGATCTAAAAAATGAATGAAAATTGTATATATTAAAAAAGAGAATAATTGTTGTGTTTCCACACTTAGCTAGTAATGTTATCTTTTTACGTTCTAAGTTTCGGCATTACAGCCGGTACTTTGAATATTGAGGACAATATTCATTTCTAAGTGTGGGGGGGAAATTCTGGCGAATTTTGATCATAAATGTACCCTTTTAGTCCCTTTTTCCCCCAAAATGGCCAAATTTTAAAATTTTTTTTTAGTGGAAGTACTATGTACTAAACACAACAAATGGTAATCAGTCCACCATGTCTAACCCACATAAGGACTGGCTAATCCAGGAGCAAACGGCTCTTGGTAAAGATATCTCAAATCCGTTGACGGCTTACAATTTGCCCAAAATTGTATGGTATTCAGCTCACCATATCCTTAAAAGTGAAGAGTTGGCTAGCCCGCAAGTTTATGGCTTGTGGTAAAGGCAGTGGAAAATCCATAATTGGTAATCAGCTCACCAAAGATAATACTGATAATTTATCTAAGAGTTGGCTAGTCCAGAAGGGTACGGCTTCTGGTAAAGACAAATCAAATCCGTTGAAAGCTGGTGGTTTGCTCAAAATCACATGGTTATCAGTGTACCAAGGTTCTTACTTGAACTAAAACATTTGGCTACTCCAGAAGTAATGGCTTTTGGTAAAGAGATAAAATCCATTAATTTTTCTCAAAACATTGCTAGGGACTAGCAATATCTTAGTGTGGGGGATTGATGAGTGTCTAAATACTCATCATTTTTGTACCATTTAAACTGCAAAAACATCTGAAAACACTCAGAAATGCATCAAAATGATAAAAATATCACAAATAAGTGTTTTATGTGTTTTAAATGCAAAAATATCAAAATCTGGTGAAAAACGTATCAAATTTGCATAATTGGCAGTTTTAGTCCCCCAAGTTTCAAAAGTTGTCAAAAACAGTCCCTGGTAAATCTAAATAAAGAGAAATGTTATTCAAGGTCCCTGAAATATTCTAATTTGTCAAAAATGGTCCTTGAATAAATCTTTTGTAAAATGGCAGAAAAGGTCCCTGAACTTTTGAAATTGTCAAGTTTGGTCCCTGGAAAATTTGAAATTGTCAAACCTGGTCCTTGTACTTTTGAAGTTTGTCAATTTTAGTCCTTGTGACAAAGTTTGGGAAATTACAGGATTGGCCCTTCAGATTTCAGAAAGTGCAAACCTAGTCCTTGTCATAATAACCTAAGCTACTTGTCAAAACCCATTTGACCCTGCCATTTAAAACCCTTTGGACCCCTGCCTTGTGACCCTTTCCTGTTTTTGACCCCCTGGTCAAACCAACCAGTCAAATACTGGCTTTACCCGCCCACCTTCTTCCTCAATGGACCACACCCTGCAACCTCTGCAACTGCTTCTCCCATCACCTCATCACACCCCTTATCTCTTCCACATCCACTCATCATCACCCTACACCTCCACCCCCCCCCTACTTGCCTAAATCAGAAGCTACAAGTCAAAGTGAGTATTCCCGCCAAAATGGAAAAAATGGCTATCTCACTCAAAGCTCAACCATTGGTCATAAGAAGAGGTGGGATTCTCTCAAGAAGCCACGTGGAGCATTTTGGGAGCATAAAAGAAGAAGAAAGACAGAGTACCGAGTAGTTAGTTTTTGTAGTTAGTTAGTTTTAGTTTTAGTCCAAACTCTTAGGTTCTAGAGAGATTTTGGCCAATGTAATTACTGTTTGATCTTTATGTTTTCAGTAGTTTAATAATCTGTAATCTCTGTCTTAATTAGCACTCTCCTTTCATTTAATGCAATTTTCAGTTTTATGTCAAAATTCCAATTGTCTTGTTAATTTGTTATAGTTGTCATTTGTTCTAGCTTACTGTTATAATGACTCATATAAGCTTTGAAGAGCTTATCTGAATGAATTATTAGTTTACTTGTTCTTAAAATCAGGTTTTATCATGTTTTAGCAAAAGTCAATAAAAGTCAAATGAAAAGTCAAAACGGATTTGGGTGAATTCTGAATTTCAGTTGTTATTTGATTGATTTCTGGAATTGATTTAAGTTTTTCAAACCAGTTTAGGTTAGTTTTCATCAAGGTTAAAAGTTAAAGTTGCATTTTAGAGATTTAAAGGGGTGTTTGGTTTTAGCTTAATCTTAGGCTATTTGTTAAAGTTGATTGTTGCATTTGTAGTTATTGATTGTTGCAATTGTTTGCTAAGTCATTTCAAGTTTTACTTTCAAGTTTTCAAGCCAAGAATTGTAGTTTCAATGATTTAGCAAAACTGTCTAAGACCATTTTCTGTCCAAATATTTCATTCCATCAGTCAATTTAAAGATCTAAATCAGTTTCCAATGGTTTTTCATGTTTTCTAGATATCCAAGTTTGTTTGTTTGCAGTTAATTTGTCCATTATAAGTGTTTTATTGCTTGAGTTGGTAGTTAAAAGTGCCTGCTCTGTCCACAAGTTCTATCTGCAGTTACCATTTCTGTCCCTTATGAGCTCATTCACAGTTGATTACTTGCTTATTCATCTGAGATTCTTGATTGGTTTTTGATTCTCCTTGTAGCCCTCAGTTTAAGCTTGATCTGATTTACCTTCTTCAGTTAGATAAGAACTTATTTGGATAGCTTTTTAGGTCTGCAAATTGCCTGTTATGTCACTTAGTCTGCTGCACATATGCTGATCTGACTGATTCAGCTTATGTTAAGCTGATTATCTCCTTATTTTGTGAAGTCAGTTGAAGGATGTTTGGTTTCTTTTAGTAGCTTATAGTATAAGGTTTAACTGATCTCTCTTTACCCCTTGGTACCAATAGGATAGCTTATTTGGCCTGCACTTTTTGCCAAATCTGATTCTGCACAACAGTATTCTGTCTCATTTGTGCCATTTTTGTTTGATCTTCATCTGCTTCATTACTGGTCCTTATAAGCTGATACTTAGGTTAAATGTTCTCTGGTAGGTGGTCTTTAGAACTATACATTTGGTTTTCACTCTAGCTTAGTGAATAAGCTGTTTCAGTAGCTAGAACATAGGGCCAGATTGCTTGTTTAACTAGAGTAGCAGTTGCATTAATCTCTGGTAAATGCTATTTAGTGGTTAGGAGTAGTTGCTTCTGGTTCCATTAGAGTAGTTTTAGCATATAGTAGCTTCTGTAGCAGTTTGGTGTAGTTTAGAGCTTATTAGCTTATTTTCCTAGTAGCTTATTAGGATCAGTTACATAGCAGCCTTAGATTCTCCCACATAAGCCCTTGTTTTTCCATTTTTCTCAGATTCCTTATTTAATTTTAGACTTTTCCTGAAATTTTCAGATTTTTCTAAGTTGTTTTGCTATTTTTCTTAATTTAAATTAGTTTTTAGGCATTTTTAAATAGTATTTAATACAAAAAATAAGAAAAAGTTCCAAAAAATATTTTTTCAATTTTATTAAGTTAAGATAAATATAAAAACCCAAAAAAGTATTTTTCCATATTTTTCTTAGTTAAATTTGTATTTTTAAATAATTTAATTAGTTTTTAATAGTTTAAAATTCATAGAAAATAGAAAAATAATCATAAAAATACAAAAATAGTTTTGAAAATTCTAGTTTGTTATTTTAAACTTTTCTAAGTCTTAATTTTATTTTTCTAGCTTTATTTCCTAATTTCTTGCATTTTAGGTAATTATTAAATAATTAAAAATAGTTTTTAATTAATAATAATTAGATAAATAGTTATAAAAATAATTTTCTTTTTCTAAAAATTTTCTTATATCATTAGGTTTGTAAAAATGTATTTTTCATATTTTTAGGCTTAATATTGTGTAAGTTTCACTTTTTATTTTACACGTTTACGTAATTTTAATTTAAACGTAAGTTTTTTAGTTTTAAGTTTTAAACGTTCATCATTTTAAATATAGTGATAGCGTTTATTTAATAGATTTTATCTTTTTAACTTTCTTTAATTTGCATTTAAGCCCCTGTAGTTTATGGGCTTTCTCTTTAGGTATAGATCAACCACAATCTTTTCCCGTTCAAATCTCTCGATCACTACACGTCTGACTATTCTCGCACAGCTCGTTGGGACTTAACGACCTGGGGAAACACTATACTCTCCTGATCTTCATTGCATTCGTGCTTGAGCTGTTTTGAGTTTCTTACAGTTGGTCATTCACAAGTGGCCAGCTCGCGTGAGAAAACTCGACTGTTTTGCGCGAATCAATCACTCGTGTCGCTACTTTCTATCTCTTACTTTACTTGCATTCTTTATTTACTTTATTTATTTTTTGGTACTATCTATTCATCCACAAGATTTCACATAAGCTTGAATCTAAACTTTTGAAATCTAAATTTAAATCATAAAACTATTCAAACCCCTTCTAGTTTTCTACAATTGGCATCAAGAGCAAGGTTTTAAAAATGTTTTAAAGTAAATTGTATTTTAAAAACTTTTCGATCAAAATGGATTTTGAAAACTACAAAGAAGGGCAATCTATACAAAGACCTCCACTACTTGAAACTAATAGTTTTATTTATTGAAAAAATATATTTAAAACTTATGTGAAATCTAAAGATATTGATCTTTGGTATATTATTGTTGAAGGTGATTTTCAAGCAACCGTGAAAGATGATAAAACCGGTAAAGAAGAAAATATTTCTCATGATCGTCTCACCGACGACCAAAAGAAAAAGTTTTTTAAAAATATTGAGGCAAAAATGGTTTTATACAATGTCTTACCTAAAAAGGAATTTGAAAGAATCTCTTTGCACAAAACAGCTAAAAATATTTGAAACTATTTGGTTGTAACACACCAAGGAAACCAACAAGTGAAAAATAATAAAATTGATTTATTTTTTCAACAATATGAACAATTTCAATATTGGATGATGATAGTATTGATAATGCATTTGCTAGTTTTAATACTATTATTAATTCACTACAAGCACTTGATGAGTCTTTTTCGAGGCGTAATCATGTCAGGATATTTCTAAGGGCGCATCCATTAAAACGGAGAACAAAGGTGATGGCCATTGAAGAATCCAAAGATTTGTCGATTCTCACTCTCGATGAACTTATAGGCAACCTAAAAGTATATGAGCTTGTACTTGTCAAAGACTCCGAGGTGAGAAATATAAATCTCTTGCTTTGAAAGCCAAGAAAGTCTCTAGTGATGAAGAAACCTCGTCCTCAGAATGGATTTCCAAATCTCTTGCCTAAAAGTCTATGAGCTTGTACTTCCTAAAAGTAACCATAATCAAATGGGCTGGAATCGCAACTTACAAAATGGATTTCCATTCCAAAACTACGTACCTTGGAATGCTTTTACGCTATTTTCATGCATGCATCATATGAATGAATTGTATAACACCAATGGACCCATGAAAAAATAGGGACCAAACTTTTGAGTTGTTTGTTGTCTTAGGTGTGCCTAAAGGTAGAATTGGATTCGAACGAATGGATCAAGGATAACGGGTGCACAAGGCATATGACCAGTAATAAAGCGTTGTTCTCCACATACGAATCCTTTAACGGAGGAAATGTGGTGTTCGGCAATAGTAAAAGCAAAATCATCGGAAAATGTACAATCTCTTTCAATTCCCTAACCATTAATGATGCGTTGTCACGTAGAAAACCTAAACTTTAATCTACTAAGTATAGGTCAAATATGTAATAAAAAGTGCAACGTTCTCTTTAGCGATACCGGTAGTAAAATCTTGAAAAATGGTATTAATATAGGAAGAGGTATTAGAAAACATGGCGTCTACTTTATTAAAATCATAAACGAACCAAAAAATAAACTTTGTCTCACCTCTATGGATGATACTTCGACCTTATGGCATCGAAGATTGGGTCACGCCAATATGCGACTTCTTCAATCGCTATCATCCAAAGAGCTTGTAAGAAACCTACCGAAACTAAAATATGAACATCATTTTTGTGATGTTTATAATGTCGGAAAGCAAGTCCACGCTAGTCATAAAGCTAAAAATATGGTTTCTACATCAAAATGTCTAGAACTTTTACATATGGATTTATTTGGTCCGTCCAAAGTTACGGAGAAAACTTCTATACTTTGGTTATAGTAGACGATTACTCTAGGTATACATGGACTAGATTTTTGAAAAATAAAACTGATACTTTTGATCACTTCGAAATCTTAAGTAGAAAAATTCAAAAACAGCTAGGAAGTCCTATTGTGTCGATCCGAACGGATTATGGTCGGGAATTTGATAATGAAGTGCAATTCGGAGCTTTTTGTGATGCTAATGGTATTACTCACAATTTCTCGGCTCATCGTACTCCACAATCAAATGGGGTAGTTGAACGGAAAAATCGAACCTTACAAGAATTGAGTCGCACCATGATTAATGAGCAATCTATTCCTCAAAATTTTTGGTGCAATGTCGTTGACACATCCACCTATATTCTAAATCGAGTCTTAATTAGACCTTTATTAGGAAAAACTCCATACGAGTTGTTACGAGGCAAAAAGCCTTCGTTAGAACACTTTCGAGTTTTTGGTAGTAAATGTTTTATACTTAACATAAAAGACTACCTAATCAAATTCGACCCAAAATTAACTGAAGGTATTTTCTTAGGATATTCTTCTAATAGTAAAGCATAAGTGATACTAAATAAAGAAACCATGAAAGGTGAAGAGTCTTAAATGTCAAATTTGATGAGAGTCTTCCTAAAACTTCTTTACCTCTTGTCGACGACGATTTAATCGAAAGTGAAGTCTTAGAAATAAAAGAAAAAGAAAACATAAGCAAGGAAGATGGACTATTAAACAATGAAATTATTAATGTTAAAAAGTGTAAAGATCATCTTGTGGAAAAGGTCATAGGAAAACTAAATGAAAGAACTCTAAGGTCTCAAGTTCAAAACCAAATTAGTCTCTTTTGTTTTGTGTCAACTATAGAACCTAAAAACACTCAAGAAGCTATAAAAGACGAAAGTTGGGTTATGGCTATGCAAGAATAATTAAATCAATTTGTTGCTAATAACTTTTGCACACTTGTCCCTCCTCCTAAAAACCAAACAATAATTCGAACAAAATGGGTATATAAAAACAAATAAGATGTAAATGGTGTCGTGTCTAGAAATAAAAATAGACTTGTTATTCAAGGATACAACCAACAAGAAGGTATAGACTTTGATGAGACCTATGCTCCCATAGCTAGATTAGAGTCTATAAGAATCCTTCTTGCGTATGCTTGTGCTCATGATCTTAAACTCTTTCAAATGGACGTCAAAAGTTCTTTTCTTAATGGATTTATAAATGAAGAAGTTTATGTATCTCAACCTCCGGGTTTTGTCGATTTTGAAAAACCTAATCATGTGTACAAATTAAATAAAGCTCTCTATGGTCTTAAAAAAGCTCCAAAGGCTTGGTATGATATACTTAAAGTGTTTTTAATTACAAACAACTATACCATGGGGTTAGTTGACACACTTTTTACAAAGAAAATGGAGTCACAAATAATAATTGTTCAAATATACGTGGACGATATTATATTCGAATCAACTTGTCAAGAAATGTGTGATGATTTCTCAAAAATCATGCATGATGAGTTTGAAATGAGTATGATGGGAGAATTAAATTTCTTTCTTGATCTACAAATCAAACAATTAGAAGATGGTATATTTTTCAACCAATCTAAATATATTAAAGAAATTCAGATTAGAAGATTCAAAACCAATTAGAACACCAATGTCCTCCGATACCAAATTCACCAAAGATGAAGATGGTGAATCCGTTAACAACACCAAATATCGTGGCATGATTGGTAGTCTTCTCTACCTCACAGCTAGTCGGCCGAATATCATGTTTAGCATATGTCTTTGTGCTAGGTTCCAAGAAGACCCTAAAACTTCACACCTAGAAGCCGTTAAAAGAATATTTAGATATATTAAGAGTACAACTCAACCAAGATTATGGTATCCTAAAGGGACGGGGGTAGAAACTATTGTATATGCAGATTATGACCATGCAGGTGATTACGTTGATCGTAAAAGTACAAGTGGTGTTTGCACCTTTATGGGGTGTTGCTTAACATCTTGGTTTTCAAAGAAGAAAACGGCGTGAGTTATCTCGACAACCAATGTTAGGAATTAGAAATTCCATAGTGAAGTGTCGGTCACCTCAACTATTGTCTAGTATATGTTAGCTCGTAGACATATCGTTATTTACTAGTTTATTAGTTAGTTATTAGCTTAGTTTAGATTAGAGTAACACCGTAGAGGAAGGACGGGTCTTTACCCACTGTATGCCTGATCCACAGTCTGACAGGAGGACGTTTAGGTTGTAACTATAAATACCCCTTCCATCCTTGGAAGGGGTGGTGCTTCTCATTCAATCTAACATTTCGTTTTGTTTTTACTTTCTCTCTCAAGAACACCCTCTCTACTCTTTATCTCTCTAATGGCTAACATGTATTTCCATCATCCAAGACCCCCCGGATCATCAAACAACATAATATGTATGATCCTACAATTGGTATCAGAGACAGGTTGTGTTGTTTTTGATGATTCGTATGGTTTTTGAGCACTCATTTTTGTATGCGGATTGTACAAGTTCGTGTGCGGTTTGTTGAGGTTTGTTGCAACTTTGGTGATGTTTTGATATGTGTTGATGTTGGTTGATAAGGTTTGGTAAATACGTGGTTTAAGCAGTTTTTATGAAGATTGATCTTGATTGTATGTTGTTTTAAGATGTTTGTCGAATATGGTTTTAAATACTTAAGCTGTTTTAACTTGGTTTTAAAATCCGTTGGTGCATTTGTAGTCGTTCTATGCTGCTGAATCTGCTGGTAGTTATATTAATATGGTTTTAAAGTAGTTGTGAAACTGTTCTTAAGACGGTTCTTCGCAAAGGTTTGAATTTAAGATGTGTTTTCCATAGAGCGGTTTGTTATTTTTGAATGTGTCCAGATTCGATGGTCCTGTATGCGGTTTGATGCAATATGGAAGCGATTTGGCATGATGCGGTTTGTCACCATTTATCAGTGCGGTTTGATAGAGTTGTCCAGATTCAATGAATCTGAGAAGCGGTTTGTCAATATTTATGCGGTTTGAGGTCAGTTTTAAGCGGTTTGATAGGTCAAAGTAGTTTTTCTGGTTGTGGTTTGGTAAAAAATATTGATGTGTTTTGTCCCCAAATCGTTGCGGTTTGGTTAATTAAAAGCGGTTTGACAGTTCAAAATATGCGGTTTGTGCCTTTAAGGATGCGGTTTGACTGAGTCAACTGCGTTTTGACTAAAAAAGGAGCGGTTTGTATAAAGGGGAAAAGGGTATGCGGTTTGAATAGGACAGTGGCTGCGATTTGATAAATATGGTGCGGTTTGCCATTTAGAAAACAAACTGTGCGGTTTGTTCAAAAATAGTTTGTACAAAAGAGGTTTGATTTAAAGGGTGGAGTTTGATTAAAAGGGTGCGGTTTGTCAAACTCATTGTGTTTTTTGAACCAAAATCATTTCCACAACATTCAATATTTGCTACAGATTAAAGACCATCATTAATCTAACCAGTATACAAAACTTCAATCATTCATCAAATATCCACAAGAATAAACATCATCAAAGAACATATCAAACACAACCACATCTCATACAATCTCATGCCAACATCAACATTCATACATCAACTTTCATCACAGATCCGTATGTTAAAATGAAAACGAAAAGAAATTATTATGAAAAGATCTCAGCCTTATGCTTTCGTGATAATTGAAACATCATCAAGATCTCAGTACAAAATGAAAGAAGAATAAATGTTGAGTATAGTACGAAGTTGATCCGATCTCAGTACAATCAATTCTTTTTGTGTGTGGTTTACCAAAACACATAGAGATTAAAAGATCTATACACAAAAGAATAAATACATCATTGATCAATTTAGGAGTTGTCTCCTCTCGAATATCCGAAACTGGTATAAAAAGATTTTTTAAAAAATTGTTAAAATCGTTTCATTGTTTCGTTCATTCATGAAAGATAAATTAAATGTAAACATTCAAAATCTCGTTCGTTTTCTGTAATCAAAAGGAAATACAATCACCAATGTACAAGAAAAAAATCAATCAAGCTTCACAACTCATGGTCGGTTAAACGAAATTCTAAAGGACCAAAAGTTATTAGATCTCAGTTCACTAGTTTCGTGGTACTCAAAAGTAACATCAAGACCAAAGGTCTTATGCACGAAATAGATTCTCATCATTGATCATTAATTGAAGTGTCCTCCTCATTTTAATGTACGAACTATAAAACATTTATAACAATTGATATTAAAACGTTTTTCATTTGTTCACGTATAACAAAAAGGTTAAATCATTTTAAAACCTACTCATTACCTTGGTTTGATCTTGAAGCCGATCACTTATCTCATGCCATCCCTGTGGCGAGATCAATCTATCTAAGAGGAATGATGGTAATCGAATGAGTTCTTGATTGATATAAGCTTGATTCGAATGAGTTCTTGGTTTGATTCGTATATGATGATACGTTCTTTTGGTGAGAGGATCAGAGAAAGAGGCGGACTGATGTGATTAGGGTTTGATAAGTGAGAGATTTTAGGGTTTGGTGTGAGAAGTGAGCCTTTATATTACCCGATGTATTAGGGCAAAAGTAGCTTTTGGATCTGTTGGGCCGGATACCAACCGTTGAGTTTGATGAGACGCAATATGGGCTGAGGTGATTCCTTCTATTATGGGCCATGTGATAATGTGATGTCTGATATATGAAAAAGTAGGCCGTGTATAGATGGATCGGAGAGAATGAACTTGGGTCATGTATCCATTACGTTATTTGTGCTATAAAGTTGGTAGTTTAAATTTCATGAGGGGATATTTATTCAGGGTTCGAATTATTAGTTGACATTGAATGAGTTCGAGGTTCTTGTCCGATATTAATGATTTTGTTTTGAAGTGACGGTTCAAACAATTTTAATTAAACTTGTACTCATGATTTAATTTGGGTTTATGGACTATATGATATGGACTGCAAGTTGTTGATACGGTTTGATGATGAGACTTGATGTTTTATGAGACTTGACGATGAGATCCATGATTATGAGATTTGATATTGTGATTTGATTTGATGATGGGAGTTGTTGTGATATACGGTTTGATACTTTGGTTTATACATTTTCACGAAGAATATTATGTCACGGCTTGAATTGATATTTGAACAAGGTTGAC
Source organism: Chrysanthemum seticuspe (assembly GCA_019973895.1). Classification (NCBI taxonomy): domain Eukaryota; kingdom Viridiplantae; phylum Streptophyta; class Magnoliopsida; order Asterales; family Asteraceae; genus Chrysanthemum; species Chrysanthemum seticuspe. The sequence continues at coordinate 151,003,451 of BPTQ01000009.1, forward strand.
TACGGGGTTGTTTGTACGATATTTCTCATTGGGATTTGAAGTGAGGTTTTCCGGGCGCGTTTATTTATTTCGTCTTCTTTCTTTCTACCCTTCCGCGAAGATGACTTGTTTGGGCATTATAGTGGGTGATAAAGACTTGGCTATCTAGTTACTTTTGTGATTCTTTCTCGCTTAACCCACAAAGTAACTACACTTTCGGTGTCTCACACAGTTGAGGATACGTCAAGAGGTTTTGTACATTGGGTATACCGTTTCTTTTTACAAGGATTAGTACAAGCTTAAGTAACAAGTCTGGGGAATTCTACTTCATGTTCAAGTTTGGTATATCAGGTTTACTTCACCAAGTGGTCACAACAATAGCCGATAGAACTTGTGGATGATGTCTTTACCAAAGTATTTCATGGGATACTCGATGTTACAGAATGTCTATGATACTTCACAGTCTAAGTAAAATCTTTAAAAATCCTCAACGACATTCATGATCTTTCAAGATGTTTGACAAGAACTTCTCGTGAAAATGGTCGTACACATTATGATGCTTCTGAAAGTTCGAAACCATCATGGGGGAGAAATGTGTACTTTGATGTTTTAAGATCAACCTCCAGGGGAAAGTAGTGTATAATACTCTACTTAGTATGGTTTGTGAAGTAGTCTACATATGGGAGAAAAATTGTTGATGATGGAGAATGAACCATTGATGAACCACTGCAAGTTCCCCTAAAACAGAGATTCATCGAAACCAAAGTTGTCATTACACATTCAAGCTGACATTGTTTACGGTTTAGTCTTGATTTTGTAAAATCCCACGAAAGAATCTATTTCTCGGTTTAAATCATAGACTTGTAAAATCCCGTGACAATAAAAACATCCCGGTAAAAGTAATATGCATTTCCGGATCTATCTCTCGGTCTATTCTTGGTCTTGTGAAATCCCGCGAAAGAAACTATTTCTCGGTTTAAACCATAAAATTGTAAAATCCCGCGATGATGGAACCATCCTGGTGAAAGGGAAAGTATTTTTGGAACTTATCTGATGTTGGAGCTACAGTTTCTACTTCAAAGAAGGGATAAAAGGGTGTACTTCATGAATTGGGTGATTGTTTGGATTGTCTTCTTGGCAGTTTGGTTATTTCAAAGTTTTACCGGGTTATGTGCTTTTAAGCATGGTCAGGAAGAAACCATTATCATAGTTCACTTAAAACGTCAAAGGAGGCTAAATTTGAGCTTTGAACCACAAGATGTGACAACGGAGTTAATTCATTATTATTTATTTGAGGTTGAAGTGAAATATCACGGGCAAGTGTACTTAGTATCGGAAGGTATCGGGGATGGTTGGATGAAGATTCTTCGAGATCCTTGTTCAAGCTTTTAACATTTTCAAATACGAAGACATGGAAATCTAGTTATTTTTGGGTGATTTTTCTTTTTTTTTTAGCACCACAAAATAACTATCACTTTAAGGAGTTACGTTGTAGTGCTCAGTGTTACATTAAATTGTGAATTTTCAAGAGGTGATGTACGTCTTATACTTGATGGTTGGTTGGATGAAGAGTATAGAGTACTTAGGGATTCAATGGGGCATGAATTCTCGGCACCGCTCTTTGTTACATATGTGCAATTTTAAGTCACGAGTTCGGGTTGTTTTACTTATCGGTCAAATTCATCATATTAGGTTTTCTCCATCAGCTGTCACGACAAAGAGCCTACTGAATGATAATGGGGTTGATAACAAGTTTGCCAAAAGATGTAGAAAAGAGAGAGATGATGACGTTTGAACACAACAGTTCAAGCCTCGTTCCTTAAAGAAAAGAAAAGTGTACGTTTCAGTGCGCTTTATCTTCTGAAGAAGAGAAATCTTCTTATGACCTTTGAACACAACAATTCAAGCCTCGTTCCTTAAAGAAAAGAAAAGTGTACGCTTCAGTGCACTTTATCTTCGGAAGAAGAGAAATCTTCTTATTATGACCATTCTCATCAACATGCTTCATGCTTTTTCCATGCACACTAATTCATCAAGTGAACCGAACTACCGTTTCTTGTAATCTTATTCCACTTGCTCAATTATAACGGTGATGGCAACATCATATGCAACTTTTGCAGGGGAGAAGTGTGAATAGACTACATTTTGAAGATGTTCACTTATTTAATCAAGAATGGCAACTCCATATGCAATTCTTGATGGGGAGAAGAAGTGTGAAACTACTGCATGTTGATAGACATCTGAAAATAAATGGTCAAACGGCTCCAAACTCATATAAGAACTGAGCTTCTTCTTATCGGGTCATCTTCACATGGAGTATTCTTCTAAGATCCATTGGTTGACATCTTCACACGGACTGATGAGTTTAACGACAAGTGCTTCCGGTTAATGCTTCACGTACACATCATCATGATGATTCCGATCAATCAGAATCATCAGGGGAGAGAGAATGTGTACACAAAGACTCACAACAAGTTTACATGATTGGGCTTAATGACTTATGAAGCGATTTGTGTCGAAGATGGGTTGATTTACGTCAAAGATCTTCTACCTTATCCACCTTCAACTATCTCAGGCAGTAAATTGAAGTTATCAGTGTTCCAACTTGTTAGTTTGGTGATTACAATTTCATGTGTTCGTTGCGGGCTGATTTCCTTGATGAACATCTTTCTGTTCTTGTTTGATTGGGAGGGATTTAAGTTAAGGGGATTTGCTATACATAAGTTAACGGGAATGCATTTGGTGAGAAGAAGATGTTAACATTATATTCCCCAAATGGATAATCTAGAAGAAGGTCGAGTCTACAGTCTGTTCTACATATTCTGCTACATGTTAGAAGACTAAAAATGAGTTGCATTAAACGATCTAAAGACTTCTTCTTATCTCGGGCATTCATCGAAAAGATTGTCAAAATTAGGGGAGAGCAATAAATGGGGGAAAGGGAAAAAGCCAAATTTAATCCCTAATTAGATTTACTCACATAATTCTTTAGCAAGTTGATTCTCACAGATACATCTGAGCTAATGATGTTCTTCTCAAAAGATTTCGAGTATATGGGCTTATAATGTGTTGTTGATTCTAAAGTATCAAAACCAGCAAGGGGGAAGGAGACATGCATCTAAACGCGAGTAAACTTGATGAACTTAATACTTCTAAGTGATTGAAGATATCACGGGAAGACAAATGTCATTACCGCAGAGAAACTCAAGGTTTGACTCATGGCGTTTAGTGTTCTATGTGGGGGAAGAGATGAAAGAGTTAGTTTCTGATGATAAAAGAGGTACACAAGTATAACATATTCAGGGGAGATAAATGTGTAACATGAGGGAGGTGTTATCAGTTATTCTCTCTTTGGGAATGTGTGTACCTCGGGGTCTTGAGCTTTATACATATGTCATGAAAGATAAATGTGTACATGAGGGAGGTGTTATCAGTTATTCTTTGAATGGGTACATGTGTATTCGGGTTCTTGAGCTATATTCCAAGAGACTGACTGCATCAATTCAACTACTTGGGGGAATTGGTCTCTTGACACCTTTTGGGGATGCGTCACTTCAAACTTCAGTGGAAAAGAAATATGAGAAGATTCATTCAAGCGTGGGATGATATGTTGCTGTTTCATCTTGATGATATAACCCCGAACGGAGAATCTCGATAATCATTCTTAAAAGGAGCAGCAAGATCGATGATATTGTGTGCTTCCTTGTGCACCTGGCTAAGGCAAGCTTGAAAGAGAGCTTAGAATCTGCTCAAGAAGGAGATTTTCGTTTTGGGGGAAAGCTACCAAAGTCTCACTTTCAGATGGTTCAGGTTCAGACGACGATTCAAGAGCCTCGAAAGCTTTGGTGGTGAAAGTTTAAGAGATGATGAGTTCTATCTTCTACAACGGGGCTGCTCGATATCCTTATCTCGGTACTCGTATCATCATCTTCTTAAACTATATCATCTACTCTACCTTGTAAATATTTATCAAAAGGAAAATACAAAAATATAAAACCAGCAAAACAAAATAGAAAAATATAAAACCATAAAAAAAATCCATAAAAATCAGAAAATTTAAAAATACCAAAAATATTGTTTTCTCTAGACATGTCTTTTGGTATCGATAACATCTACGGTCTTAGAAATGTCATTCAATAATGGCACGGGACCATAGATGAAGTTCGAGCAGAAGGTGTAAATATTATTTTCAAAACATGTCTCTAACTATGGCTTGCAGTTACTTCAGACTGTAACCCGTGCTTTAACAAGGTTTGCTATTATTTCAGATAGCAACCTGTTTTTCAAAAATAAGGAAAGTCTGTGCTAAAACAATTTTCACAAATATCGAGCACTTATCCTAAAACAAAAATGAGGAAAGCATGTAACCAAAAGGACTGCTGTTCCTACACAAATGTTTTTCCTTCTAAAATTCTTCAGAAAAATATTTGTTGTATTTTCAAAAATGGTGGTAAATGAGTTGCTTAAAAATCAATCATTATCAAAGTATTCATAAATTTGCAAACTCAATCAATGACTTCAGCATTTTTAAAACTTTACAGAAAATGAGTCATTGATTGAGGGGGAGAATGTTTTCAAATTTATATCATCTAACGGGCTTATATAATCATCCTATGTGCTTAAAAGAAAAAGATGTTTTCCTATGTTGAAGGACTAGGAATCTAGGATATGATTGTTAGGTTTAGATGATTAGAGATTGATGAACACATAATCCTCATGCCTTTGTATGATTTGATTGATATGTTGAATTAACTTTTATTAGTCGATTGTTGTTTAGGTGTTGTCGACCACCATATATGTCTATCTGTTTCCACTAACATATGCATATAACATGGTATATAAGAAAGTTCCCGATCCGGATCCTACAAAAGCAGATGATTGGATGCCGAAAGGAAAGGGTAACTATTTCTTGGGTCGACAAAAGAAGAAACAGAGCTTAATTGGATCTCTATGGAGAGTTGGCATGAGATGCAACGTCAGAGGTCTCACTGTATCAGCAGATGGTTTTCTTCAAGCCCTACAGCAACAACAACAAATGCAACTTAACCACCTAACGTATCTTTGTGCATGATTAATAGTGATGATACCGTGTTAGTATGGTAGAAAAATATTTGTTTCAAAATAAATTGGACAAAATTTTGGAAATCAACCGGACTTCATTTTTGTAACATATTGGATTTCACATACACATCAAATCACTAACACAAGGGGCGTAGAAGATGAGTTTTAGAGAGAGAAAGTTAGAGGTTTGGGAACTTTAGTGAGATAAAGAAACATCTTATTATGAGCTCCAACTCTCTACCTTGGGAGGTAGAGAGTATTTATAGTCTTACAATAAAACGCCACCTGACGGGCTGTGGATCAGGCATACAGTGGGTAAAGACCCGTCCGTCCTCCACGGTGTTACTTAACTAAATACTACTTAACATTAAATATCTACGACTACGAGCTTTCTAACGGATACATATACTTGAGGTGACCGGCACTTTAATACCTGGATTTTCTAAATCCTAACAATCTCCCCTAAGGGAGGTCACCTCAAACACACATTAAAATTACATAGAATACAAACAGATATTACATTGAAATTGTTCTTGGATTCTTGTTCATGTTCTTTGTTCTGTAGCTCGTAGTCTTTGATTCTTCGTTTTTGCATGTTTGGATAATCTGAGTGGAGGTCTTTAACTGATCCACGTGATACTGAGTTTTGAGCCAGCTTTGATATCATCAGCCACAGTAAATCTCTGACTCCTCCATTGTGGTGTTGGTATTATGTGATGTTGTGACATTTGGACCGACATGCTCACATTCTGGATCATGATATATTCTTATCAGAGTAGCAGAAGCTTTCGTTGATTCATGATATTGGCAGCAGCGTAGCAGAAGCATGGAGTGATAATATTAGAGTCATTGATGCACTAATCATGATTTCTTTGGAAATGAATGTGTTGTGTGAGCATGCGGCTAAGGATTGACCGCTCCCTTCTGATCAGCTGCAAACGTCGGGTGCTCCTGCATAAAACAGTTAGCAATAAAGCGCACAAGAGTGTCTTTGATCACTTTTGTTGAATTGAGGTACACGGCCCACGGTTCCCCGTTGATCAGTACAAGTACTGCCTGTGATCAGGTATAATTCTGAAAAATTTCCTTGACAGGGTTTCGCAGCTGCTCTAGCTGTTCTCAAATCGGAACGTCTCAAAGAAGACAACACGGAGTGAGTGAACCAGCGAATTGAGATTCACTGATTGATGAAAAGAGATTTAAGAAAACAATCGTGTACCGCTCAATAGAAATTGTTTTTGCAATACAACGAAGGTTTTGATGAAAATCAATTATCAATCATAAACACCTTTTATTTTGAAATATTAGTACACAGTCGATGTGCTAAAGAAAAGCGTTTTTAATCACAACGACCGGTTTTTCAAAGGTATCCGTCAATCCATAACCTGAACCAGGATTGATTCAAAAGATTGAATTGCCCCATTGTTTCTGTTCAGTTGTCACATGGTTGATCTATTGGGTAGATCTCACATGCCACCCACCAGGAGCTTGTTTGATGTTGGCTCCAGAAGGCTTTCCATCTTCATTGTTAATATGTTTGTATATCACTCAGATGTTCTGGCAATACCACAAGGATAATGCGTAGGACTCATAAGATATAATCTCTCTTTCCACATTGTGTGAAACAGAGAGTCTTCATTGAAAGTGTCCTAATGAGATTTGTAGATGATATCGTGGCTCTAGACTCAATTGTGCATATTTGGTTCCTAAGCTGGAGACTAGGGAGAGGGTCTCCTTCTTCAATATCAACAAACTCTAAGAGAAAGTCGATAGATAATGTCGGTTCCCCGTGAGAATGAAACAAGTCCTTTTAAGAGGAACTTGAGTAGCTTGGGAAGTTAGTGCAGTGCGTCACTAGGTCCATGACGTCTTGTCTTCAATACCAGTGTTACCTTAGTAACCACCAGTAGCATATGTATTTAACCCGGATTCTGCCCTAAGGTTGAATAAATAGAGGGCTATTTCTTTTCACCCTTTTTCACATTCAATTCTCTTTCATTCTTCAACCCCTTCAGTGCTTACCGAAACTTCATAACTAGAACCTTGTTGGGTTTATTCCAGTACTAGCTCAGTTTCAGTCCGCACTCTTCCCATATCTCATTTTTCTCCTTTTTTTTCAATATACCTAAGGACTCTACACTATCAAGTGGTTTTGTCTCTGGGTAGATCCCTCCGGTTCTGGCGGATCATTGGACCTCAACCTAACCTTATCATCCTTATATCACCATGCATAAAGTAAAGTTGGTCGGTCTTTTGATATAGTTCTTCCACCTTGAAACCAATTGAAAATCATTTGAAAATCAATCAAGATACTTGTGATATAAAATCAAACTATTTTGTATCTTAATTGTTTTGATATTTTAGAAATGCTCCCACTCAACATAAGCATAAAATTCAGAAATTGTTTAGCACATGGAGGTAAGAGATCTTTGAAATCGTTAATCGTTAGATTAAGAATGAAAGGTCCAATCTTTTGATTAACATTTTCTAAAATGATCATCATCACTTCCCAATCAATTTGAGTAGATAAAACATTTTGAGGAAGGACGAGGTTTTCAAAAGTTTGCTCCCCCTCAATATGTGCCTCGAAGTTTGAAAGAGTTTTGCACATATTAGAGGGAACCTACACTTAGATACAATTCAATCACGTTTCAATAATTTAAGGTTTAAAGTAGATGCTCCCCCTCAACATGTGCATGGAAAATTTGAAATCGTTTGTCACATGCGGGGAGGAAAACTTGCTAAACACTTATGAACCCATTTGTCGAATTATCAGTTTAAATCCAATTTAAATCACAAATTCTCCCCCGATCACAATTATCAAATCATTTGAGATTTGTGATCTCTGTAGATTTAAAATGATTTTGAAAGCTTTTAAGGAGAATTGTGACTTAATTATGAAAAAAGTTTTAACTGATAAGGATCAGATTTTGAGACTTTAAACTCCATAGATTAAACATGTATGATTTTCTTTTGAAAACAATTGTATGACAAATAACCTTTTGATTTAATTGAAATCATTCTCCCCCTCAATCAATGACATAAGTTGTTGATTGAGAGATAGATATTTTAACAAAAGTTAAGACCAGATGATTTACAAAAATAGAGTACGAGTTATTTTTCAAAGTAATTAGTTTTCATTAGATTGAAAGCAATTGTTTATTGAATCAGAGCATTAGATTTGAAAAATCAAGATAAAGCATGGCTCTGTTCTTTCTTTGAAAAGCGGGTTACTGCCTGAAATGACAATAAACCATATATTTCACTTTCTCCCAAAAATATTTTTTGATTTTTTTTAAACGAATATGTACATTCGACCAACATCTAAAGACCCATGTCACTCTTTGACTGACAGCACAAAGACCGTAGATATTAATCGAATCAAGAAAGATATGACAAAAAGACAATATTTTTGAGATTTTTCGAGATTTTCAGATTTTTATGGATTTTATGAAAGATTTTATATTTTTCTATTTGCTTTTTGTAGGTTTTGTAATTTTGTATTTTGATTTTTGAATAAATATATACACAGAGATGGATGAAGAAAGACCTTTACTCCTCGACTTCCTCCTGAAGACGTTTGAGTGTTTCTGGTTGAAGGCTTTTCAAGCCAAGTCGTGGAAGAATAAACTCAAAACGTTCTCTTGGAAGAGCTTTGGTGAAGATGTCTGCTAACTGGTATTCTGACTTCACAAAATAGAGTTCCACCACACCGTTTTCCACTTGCTCCAGATGAAATGATGTCGAATGTCGATGTGCTTTGCTCTTGAATGTTGAACATTGTTGCATGAGAGAGCAATAACACTTTTATTATCACAGTACAGAGGGATTTTGTTGAATTCAAAGCCATAGTCAGATAATTGGGATCTCATCCATAGGATTTGAGCACAACATGATGACATGGCTATGTATTCAGCCTCTGTAGAGGAAATAGAAGTACTCATTTGCTTATTTGACGACCAGCTCACAAGCTTATCACCCAAAAACTGAGCACCTCCTGACGTACTTCGACGTGTATCTTAACATCCTGCGTGATCAGCATCTGCATAGGCTGTTAGTGACATACCGGTGTCCTTCGGGTACCATAGTCCCATATTGATGGTTCCTTGGAGATACCAAAAGACCCGTTTAACCGCTTCAAGGTGCTTTTTAGTAGGCTTAGCTTGATATCTAGCACACATGCACACAGCGAACAAGATGTCTGGTCTACTAGCTGTGAGGTACATCAGGGATCCAATCATACTACGATATTTCGTTTGATCTACCATGATCCCTAAGTGGTCCTCATCCAGCTTGGTACGCTCAATCATGGGAGTGTAAATGGTGTCACATGAAACAAATCCAAATTTCTTTAAGATCTCATTTGCATATTTAGATTGATTTATAAAAATGCCTCCGGGACTTTGTGAAATTTGTAATCCCAAGAAAAATAACATTTGTCCCATCATTGACATTTGAAATTTAGAACCCATTTCTTTTGAAAAACGATCACATTCATTGGGGTCAGTCGAGGAAAAGATAATATCATCAACATAAATCTGAACGTAAATTAAATGTTTGCCTGAATTTCTGGTGAACAATGTCGGATCAACTTCTCCCTTGTTGAATCCAATAGATAGAAGAAACTTTGACAGCGTATCATACCATGCTCTAGGAGCTTGCTTCAAACCGTAAAGGGCCTTTTTCAAGCGATAGACATGAGTAGAATGCTCTGGATTCACAAAACCCTCTGACTGGCTGACGTAAACCACCTCTTTCAAATCACCATTAAGAAAGGCAGTTTTCACATCCATCTGATATACGACCATGTTCTTACTAGCCGCATTAGCCAAGAAGATTCCGATAGCTTCGATACGAGCAACAGGAGCAAAAGATTCCTCAAAGTCAATACCTTCTTCTTGACGATATCCTTTAGCCACTAACCTAGCCTTATTTTTCAACACATCACCATGCTCATCAAGCTTCACTTTGAAGATCCACTTTAGAGCAATGATCATAGCACAGTCTGGAGCAGGTACTAATTCCCATACATCTAATCAATCAAACTCATGAATTTCTTCTTGCATGGCATTGAACCAACTGTCTTCATTCATCGCAGTTTTAACATCTTTAGGTTCGATCTTAGAGAGTACGGAGTTGAAGAAGCACCATAAGGCATCAGTAGCAAGTTGTTTACGAGTGGATACAGGACGATAAGGGTTTCCAATGATGTTGTCCAATGGTTGATCATGTGTTCATTTTCTAAGGTGTTCATGTGGTTGTTGTTGTGGAACTGAAGTAGCAGAGTCGATGTCTCCTGATGAAGATGGTTCAGATGATGAATCAGGAGCAAATATATTTTCAAATGGAGCATCTTCGGGAGTAGCAAAGGGATTAACTTCATCTTGTGAATCAGAAGCAATTCCTTGATGTACACTCGGTGATTGAAGGTTTGTTGATGAGACTTATTGATCAGCAGCAGGCGCTTCCTGACTTAATGACATAGAAACTGAAGGATTGACTTCATTGACAGGGATAGAAGCAGCCTCTGATGATGGGATTGACAGATCATTAGCAGTTGGTTCATAGTGTTCATCAAACATTGGATCAAATAGTTTCTTCAAGTCATCTTCTGAAGGAGGTACATAAGGAGTTGCTGGCGAGGAGCCGTAAACAAGAGTAGAACTGATGGGACTACATGATGATGCGGGTCCAGAACTGAGTTGTCCTGGAGCCATTGGACCGGTCAGCTCATCGAACGTAACGTGAATAGTTTCCATGATATTTTGGGTTCTTTTGTTGTAGATTCGGTATCCCTTTTTGTTTGGTGCATATCCTACAAATACTCCAATGTCCGCTTTTGGTTTAAGTTTGCCTAAGTCTTGACCCTCATTAGTTGGATAACACAATGCACCAAACACACGAAGGAATGATAAATTAGGTTTTCTATTGTGGACAAGTTCATATGGAGTTTTTCCATGAGCAGTGTGAATTAGGGATCGATTTTGAGTGTAGCATGCAGTGGCAATGGCTTCAGCCCAGAGAAACATTGGAACCTTTGAGTAAATCAGCATAGTTCTTGCGGCTTCCACAAGAGTTCGATTTCGTCTTTCAACTACACCGTTCTGTTAAGGAGTTCGTGGAACACTTCTTTGATGACTGATTCCAACACTTTCATAAAACTCACTAAGTTGTTTATTCTGACAGTTTTGTTAAGTCGAACCTGCAACTGTTTGATAAGTTTGATGATGATATCTGGAGTTTCATCCTTTGTCCTTAGGAACTTGACCCAGGTGAATCGAGAGTAATCATCAACCACAACTAACACATATTTCTTCCCAAAGATATTCTGCACTCTCATGGGTCCACATAAATCCATGTGTATTGTATAAAGAACTTCTGTAATTGAGTTTGTTGTTTTGGGTTTGTGGGCATATTTCTTGCTTTTTCCCAATTGGCATGCTGAACAAAGATGATCCTTTTCATACTTTAGTCTAGGTAAACCTACAACTAAGTCATTTCTGGAGAGATCATTGATGGTGCCGAAGTTCAAGTGATTGAGACGACGATGCCATAACCATTACTTTGTTTTCGAAGCCTTCGACAATAAGCAAATTGGAGAAGACTTCATCATATCTTCGATGGAGATGGTGTATAGATTTGACCCACGTGTTCCTCTTAAAATTTCTTTACCATCAAGTTCTCTAACGAAGCAAGTATGTTTTCTGAAAGCCACTTCTAGATCAGAATCACAGAATTGACCGACAGAGAATAAGTTATGACCAAGACCTTCTACGTAATATACCCTGGAGATAACACTATCTCCGACAACATAATCTCCATAACCCATAATTGCACCAAAATGATCATTCCCAAATCTAACAGTCCCGATGAATTTACTTACGAAGTTCATGAGCCGCGACCGGTCTCCAGTCATATGCTTGGAACAGCCTGAGTCCAGGTACCACATAGCGATTTGAACGATCTGCAGTTGAACGTAGACAAGAATGGATAACTGGATAATTGGGATCCCCATGCAAGAATGGGTTCCATTTGGTTAGTAACAGTGATTGGAACACGAACATCAGAAGTAGAAACAATGGAATCATCAGAAATAGATGCAGTGCTAGTATCCGTATTTGACCTATTCAGAGTATGTTCACTTCTTAAGGGAATAGTTCTACCAGTAGGCATCCCTTTTCTAGTGGGCATTGTCTTAGCAAATTGAGGGCATAACTGATTAACTTTATGGCCAAAAGGTATCCATTGATAACCTATCTTACTAAATGTTCTTCCTGTGGGTTTCCACTGTTTTCTAACTTTCTTTCGCTTTTGACTTTTAGCCTTCTTAGCTTGATTTTTAACATTAACAGTTTTAACTGGCCATTTGAAAGCATTAGACAAATCATTCATACCACATTCAAGATTAGTAACAGAAACCACGCAATCATCATTACATGTTTTGCCAAAAGTAGTAGAATTCGCATTAATTACAGTACGCTTAGAGCTAACACTAGAATCAACACGATTCGTTTTATTCAAATTCTCCCTACGGTGATCTTCTACTTTCTTCCAATGCACATTTTTAGCTTGCGAGGTCCTATCATTCCTTGTATTGCCTTGAGACTTTGACCTGCTCGCTTTAATGTCACTGATTACTCCTGTAGAGGGAATGGGAACATTAGTTGGTTTTGCTACTTTTTGCCTTTCCTGTTTTGATGTGCTGGGATGTGTACTATTTGAAGGCACACTGAGGCTCACTTTCTTAATACTGGAGGTGCCGGGATCTGAACTACTTGAAGGCATACTGAAGTTCACATTCATAACATTGGGCATTGAATATTTGAATGAGTTGTATACTTGGCACTAGGCATAGAACAAGGTATCAAGGGATTGACTTGCTCACCTAAGGTTTTAGGGCATATTGTAATTAAGCATTCTAGAAGTTCTTGAGATCGTTTGGCATATAAGCATGCATGGCCAATTGCATTATCAAGTGGTTTCTCTAACTTATCCTCTTCTACAATCTCACGGAGACATTCTAGGCTGTCCTTAAGGTATGAGAAATATGTTTGAATAGCAAGTTTGTTATTCCTAAGATGAGGAGGAACATATTTCACAGACAAAGCATATTTATTACAGACATGCACCTTTGAAGCACCATTCTCCCCATTTGTCATTGGCATTTTCCCTTTTACCTGACTCTTCAGATTCTCAATTTCCTTTTGCAACGAAGTTATTTTTTCATTATTTTTGTTACGAGTGACTTTTATTGACTCAAATAACTCATTGAAATGACGTTTAACCTTTTCATTTTCTTCTAGAAAACTCTCATTTTCCTTTTGTAAAGCATTAACCAAGTTTTGAAGATGAAAATTTTGAGAATTCCGAGAATCTAAAGGAGGAGGCATTTGGGAGCCAGTCACATTGTTCATTTCACCCTTTAATTGAGAAATTTGGGCTTTCAACTTTCTGATCGTGTTACAGTGAGCTTGAATCTGTTCATCACGTTTGTTTATTTCAAAAACTGCATCAAACTCTGGAACATCTGAGGATATCTTGATGTTTGAGGTTTTAACATTTTCTTTGAGATGTTGATATTTTAGTTGTAAATCAAAATGTTCAACTTCTAGTTTAGAAAAATGTTTTACCAAATTATCATGACCATCCTGTTCATTTTCTCACTTAGTTTAGAGTTTTTGATTTCAAGCTCAATGACACGATCATGGGAGACTTTCAAAGCAACAAATAATTCATGAAATTGAGAAGCAGTAATAGAACAATTAGTGGCAGTATAGAACAAATCTTGAGAGATACATTCAGAAATCAGATTCTCATTTAAGGTATGCAAGTTTTTTCTCTCAATCTCATTATATTTTAATGCTCGCTCATAGTCACTAACCTCAACTATCATTGCATCAAATTCCTTTTCCATTCCTTTAATATCTGTATCTATCCCCTTTTTAAGACTCTCAAATTGATCTTTTAGTTGTTTAAAGAAAGGCATGACCTCAGTTAAGTAACATTCTTTTGTTTGCTCAAAACCCCTTTCCCCTTCAGTTATCCCAGTGGGTGTGATCCTTTTCTTACAAGTTTTCTCAAAGTCAGCAAATAATTGAAATATAACATATTGACTGATTAAGGTCTTGCTCTTAGTGGCAATAGTTCTAGGAACTAAATGCATTGGTGTATTTGGAGGATACACAGTCGCTGCAGGCATTTTCCTAAGGGGAGGGTTTGTTTCAACAAGATTTTCAGCTTTTTGCTTATCTAAGTCCTTTTTCCAGAACACTTGTTCAGGTGTTAACAAAGTTTGAGGCTTAAACTTGTTTAAGGAAATCCAATTTTCCTTTTTGTAATCATGGGGTTTGACAATAATCTTATTTTCTTTGCACTTGGGATCGTTAAGCTTCTTATCCATTTTCTCCCTTGATGCATCATCTAATTTTCTGTCTTCCTCAGTGTACACAATGCAACTAGGTGTCTGTCTAGGTTTAAGGATCTCATTGCCATCATAGATAACATTTTGAGCAGCTTTTGCTATCTTACCATACTCAGGGTTGTATTCCTTTATAATGGGGATACTATGCTTATCGCTGAGAACTCTATGCTTCGTGATTATGTGAGCAGTCTGAATTGTATTCCCTTGTATGTACAACTTATTTTCGAGCTTGTTTTTCAAGGTTTTTAGATTAGAAAAATCATTCAAAAGTTTTGATTCCTTAGCACTGAATTCTTGCTTAAGCATTTTAACATTTTCTTGAAGTTCTTGTTTTTGCTTAGCAGTTTTAGAAAGCTTTTCTTGTAAGAAGTTTAACTCTTGTTTTAATACCTCTTCTCTAAACTTACTTTTTCTAATAGTTGTATGCATTTGATCATCCATTTCCTGCTCACGGGTGGTTAACTCGAACTTAGCACGTTGTTCATAAATGGCCAGTCGTTCTTTATAGGCATTAAGTTCAGAGATAACAGAATCATCAGGGGCACATGCAGTGTATTCATCAAAAACATAGTCATCATTGACTGCAGAAGATGCATCACTTGGTACAATCTCACTTTCACTTGGTTTCACATATTGATCATATGGGACAACATTGATATAACCCATATTTTCAATATCTGACTCAATAGTTTCAGTTGATTGTACTTTGTCATGCATCTTTTGCACATCAGCATCATTGTATAGTTTTAATACCTCAGAAATGATTTTGTCTTTGGATGGACCAGCTTGTGGTGATGAAGAGACTTTAGAAGGGACCATTGGAGAAATGCTAGCCATGAAAATTGTTTGTGCAGTAGGTTCATCATCAACGTCAGAGTCGTATGCATCACAATCAGCGACTTGAAAGGCATTATGATGATTGTGGCCTATCTCCTGAATTGGCTGCTCATCCACATCTGCATCATATGTCTTGGCATTTCCATCAACAAGAAACAACAACTCCTCTTCATCCAAAGCTGCACCATTATCCTGAGCTTGCACAAGCAACATCTTATCCCTGAAGTACTCTGCATTCTGAGGGCGTTTTGGCAATGTGCAGTTCCTTGCAATATGTCCCTCACTGTTAGGATTTAGTAAATCCAGTTATTAAAGAGTCGGTCACCTCAAGTATATGTAATCGTTAGAAAGCTCGTAGTCGTAGATTATTATAAGTTAAGTAGTATTTAGTTTAAGTAACACCGTGGAGGATGGACGGGTCTTTACCCACTGTATGCCTGATCCACAGCCCGATAGGTGGCGATTTATGTAATGACTATAAATACTCTCTACCTCCCAAGGTAGAGAGTTGGAGCTCATAATAAGATTTTTCTTTCTCTCACTAAAGTTCCCAAACCTCTAACTTTATCTCTCTAAAACTCTTGTGTACGCCTCTTAAGGTTATGGTTTGTTATGTATGTGAAATCCAATATGTTACAAATGGTATCAAGAGCCATGGTTTGATCATCTCTCACATATCTTTGGATTTCTAGTGACTTTTAGGTGGTTTTAGAGTTTGAAAAAGTTTAGTGGTTTTTGCATCATTTGGATCATTTCTAGTGCAAAAGTTTGAATCTTGGGTGTAGTTTTGTGTTTAGAATCATTGTATGTGCTTGGGTTTTGAGTTGGTAAGCTTGAATCATCGTGGTTGGGTTGTTTTTGGATTGAAAAGTGGTGTTTATGTGATTTTCTTGCTAGCGACTTAAGCCACGGATAAGTTATCTTGGTAGCGACTTGCTTTGTAATTTGGTAGCGAGTTGTAGTTGAAGGTCTTAGCGAGTTGAGCTAGCGACTTGTCTATTGAGACAAGCCGACAAACAGTACACTTAGTGGATTCTCCACTACGGGTAGCGACTTGGTGAAAGTTAGAGACTTGTACTTAAGTTTATTAGCGACTTGGTGTTAGCGATTTGGTGCTTAGCGAGTTGCTCTTTAGCGACTTGACAACTTAGCGACTTGCTGTCAAAATTTTGCTAGCGATTTGGTGCTTAGCGAGTTGCTCTTTAGCGACTTGACAACTTAGCGACTTGGTGCTTAGCGACTTGCTGTCAAAATTTTACTAGCGACTTGGTGCTTAGCGAGTTGTTATTTAGCGACTTGATTGTGTCTTAGCAACTTGGTATTATAGCGACTTGGTGCTTAGCGACTTGGTTCAGGTTTTCTTAGCGACTTGGTTGACTCTGTCTGTAATACGGTTTCTCTTGATTTAGCAAAATCCCGTGAAAGAATCTATTTCCCGGTTTAATCATAGAGTTATAAAATCCCGTTTAATCTGTTAACATGTCTACCAACGTTCCTACAATCATCTCCATTGTTGCCGAGGATGTTCAAGCAGCTGGTTCAGATACTCGTCCACCCATGCTTGACAGAACTGACTACAATTCTTGGGCTCAACGAATCAGATTGTACTGTCTTGGAAAGGAAAATGGGGTTAACATTCTCAAATCCATTGATGAAGGACCTTATCGGGTTGAGACTACTAGAGACATAATTGATACAGCTGAAGATGGAACATTGATTTATGGAATGGACATACCAAAGATGTATGATGAGCTCGATGATAAGGAGAAGAAAAGATTTGATGCAGATATCAGGGCTTCTAACTATATACTGCAAGGTCTTCCAAAAGACATCTACAAGCTTATCAATCACAACACTGAAGCAAAGGCTGTATAGGATAATGTCAAGATGCTTCTCTCAGGTTCTGAATTGACTGTTGAAGATAGAGAATCACAACTATATGATGAATTTGAGCATTTCAAGATGAAACCTGATGAGAGTGTCTATGAGTACTATGTGAGATTCCATAAGCTTGTGAATGACATGAGAAACATCAAAATGACTATGCCAAACATTCAGCTTAACTCAAAGTTTGTAAACAACATGAATCCCGAATGGCACAAGTTTGTCACTTCTGTGAAGCTCACTAAAGGATTGAAGAATACAAACTATGAGCAACTGTATGCCTTCCTTCTCCAGAATGAGAGACATGCTATGTTTGAAAAAAGGATTCTGGAACAGTTCAAAACCAATCAGGGAGAAACAAGCTCAACAAATGATTCAACTTCTTTTTACACAAATGTTGGGATTACCACCAAAGCTTCTCAACTTATACCCATGGGTAATGGTAATCACAAACTCATTCCCGATCCAATGTTCAAACAAGCTGATGCTGATGCACACGTGGGAAACTTCATTAATCAACTGGCTCTCATGATCAGTCAAAACATGAACTCTCTCCCACACACCAATAACAACCTCAGAACAGCATCTAATCCACACAATCAGGCAACAGTCAGAGATGGAAAGGTTATGGTGCAGCCAGTTCAAGAAAGGCAGTTCGAACAAGGAAGAGGTGGAGCTGGTAGAGGTTATGCTGCAAATCAGAATAGGGGAAGGAATGGAAACCAGGGTCAAGCAAAACCAATCAAATGTTACAACGCCCTCAGAATGCCGAGTACTTCAGGGATAAGATGTTGCTTGTGCAAGCTCAGGATAATGGTGCAGCTTTGGATGAAGAGGAGTTGTTGTTCTTGGCTGAGGGAAATGCTAAGACATATGATGCATATGTGGATGAGCAACCAATTCAGGAGATAGGCCATAATCATCAGAACGCCTTTCAAGTAGCTGATTGTGATGCATGCGACTCTGATGTTGATGAAGAACCCACTTCACAAACCATTTTCATGGCTAGCATTTCTCCAATGGTTTCTCCTAAAGTCTTTTCATCACCACAAGCTGGTCCATCCAAAGACAAAATCATTTCTGAGGTATTAAAATTATACGATGAAGTTGATGAGCAAAAGATACATAACGAAGTACAATCAACTGTAATTATTGAGTCAGATATTGAAAATATGGGTAATATCAATGTTGTCCCATATGATCAATATGTGAAACAAAGTGAAAGTGAAATTGTACCAAGTGATGTATCTTATGCAGTCAATGATGACTATGCTTTTGACGAATACACTGCACGTGCCCCTGATGATTCTGTTATTTCTGAACTTAATGCTTATAAAGAACGTGTTGCTATTTATGAAAAACGTGCTAAGTTAGAATTAACCTCCCGTGAGCAGGAAATGGATGACCAAATGCGTACAACTATTAGAAAAAGTACAAGAAAAGCTTTCTAAAACTGCTAAGCAAAAACAAGAACTTCAAGAAAATGTTAAAATGCTTAAGCAAGAATTCAGTGTTAAGGAATCAAAACTTTTGAATGATTTTTCTAATCTAAAAACCTTGAAGAACAAGCTTGAAAATAAGTTGTACGTACAAGGAAATACCATTCTGACTGCTCACTTAATCACTAAGCATAGAGTCTTAAACGATAAGCATATCATTCCCATTGTTGAGGAACCAAATCCAGAGGTCATTAAAAAGGCTATAAATGCTCATAAGGTTCTTTATGATGGAAATGAAATCCTTAAGCCTAGACAGAAACCTAGTTGCGTTGAGTGCACTGAGGAAGATAAGAAATCAGATGAAGTCACTAGGGAAAAGATGAACAAGAAACTAGATGATCCTAAATGTAAAGATAAGAAAATAAATATCACACCCCATGATTACAAGAAGGAGAATTGGATTTCCTTGAACATGTTTAAGCCTCAGACGTTGTTAACACCCGAACAAGTGTTCTGGAAAAAGGATTTAGATAAGCAAAAAGCAGAGAATCTTGTTGTAACAAACCACCCCTTTAGGAAAATGCCTTCAGCGACTGTGTATCCTCCCAATACACCAATGCATTTAGTTCCTAGGACTATTGCCACTAAAAGCAAGACCTTAATCAGTCAATATGTTATTTTTCAACTATTTGTTGATTTTGAGAAAACTTGTAAGAAAAGGATCACACCCACTGGTATAACTGAAGGGGAAAGGGGTTTTGAGCAAACGAAAGAATGTTATTTAACTGAAGTCGTGCCTTTCTTTAAACAACTAAAAGATCATTTTGAAAGTCTTAAAAAGGGAATGAATTTAGACATTAAAGAAATGGAAAAGGAATTTGATGCAATGATAGTTGAGGTTAGTGACTATGAGCGAGCACTAAAATATAATGAGATTGAGAGGAAGAACTTGCATACATTGAATGAGACTCTTATTACTGAATGTGTTGCTCAAGATGTGTTTTTCACTGCTACAAATTGTTCCATTAATGCTTCTCAATTTCATGAATTATCTGTTGCCCTGAAAGTCTCCCATGATCGTGTCATTGAGCTTGAAAAGACTAATTCTAAACTAAATGAGAAAATTGAACTGGATGATCACGACAATTTGGTTAAACATTTTTCTAAACTAGAGGTTGAGCATTTTAATTTACAACTAAAATATCAACATCTTAAAGAAAATGTCAAAACTTCAAATATCAAGACATCCTCAGATGCTCCAGAGTTTGATGCAGTTTTTCAAATTCACAAACGTGATGAACAGATTCAAGCTCATTGTAACACGATCAGAAAGTTGAAAGCCCAAATCTCTCAATTAAAGGGTCAAAAGAACAATGTGACTGGCTCCCAAATGCCTCCTCCTTTAGATTCTCAGAATTCTCAAACGTTTCATCTTCAAAACTTAGTAAATGCATTACAAAAGGAAAACGAAAGTTTTCTAGCAGAAAATGAAAAGGTTAAACGTCATTTCAATGAGTTATTTGAATCAATAAAGGTCACTCGTAACAAAAATAATGAACAAATAGCTTCATTGCAAAAGGAAATTGAGAATCTGAAGAGCTAGGTAAAAGGGAAAACGCCAATGACCAATGGGGAGAATGGTGTATCAAAGGTTCACTCTTGTAATAAATATGCTTTGTCTGTGAAATATGTTCCCCTCATCTTAGGAATAACAAACTTGCAATTCAAACATATTTCTCATACCAAGAGGATAAGTTAGAGAAACCACTTGATAATTCAATTGGGCATGCATGCTTATATGCCGAACGATCTCAAGAACTTCTAGAATGCTTAATCACAATATGCCCTAAGTCCTTAGGTGAGAGAGTTAATCCTTTGATTCCTTGTTCTATGCCTAGTGCCAAGCATGAAATCCATTCAATACCCAATGTTATGAATGTGAACCTTAGTGTGCCTTCAAGTAGTTCAGATTCCAGATCTGTTAGTGCTAAGAAAGCGAACTCTAGTGTGCCTTCTAGGAGTACAAATCCCAACACTTCTTGTGTTAAGAAAGTGAACCTTAGTGTGCCTGCATGTAGTTCAGATCCCAGCACATCTAAACAGGAGATGCAAAGAGTAGCAAAACCAACTAATGTTCCCATTCCCTCTACAGGAGTAATCAGTGACATTAAAGCAAGCAGGTCAAAGTCTCAAGACAATACAAGGAATGATAGGACCTCACAAGCTAAGAATGTGCATTGGAAGAGAGTAGAAGACCAACCTAGGAACTTTAAGTTTGAGCCGAATAAAACGAATCGTGTTGATTCTAGTATTTTCCATAGGCGTACTGTAATTAATTCGAATTCTGATACTATTTGCAAACCTTGTAATGATGTCTGCTTGAATTCTGTTACTAATCATGAATGTGGTGTGAATGTTTTGTCTAAAGCTGTCAAATCTCCAGTTAACATTGTTAAAGCAAAATATCATGCTAAGAAGGCAAAAAGGCAAAGGCTAAAGAAAGTTAGAAAACAGTGGAAGCCCATAGGAAGAACATTTAGTAAGATAGGTTATCAATGGATACATGTTGGCCATAAGGTTAATCAGACAATGCCCACTAGAAAATGGATGCCTACTGGTAGAACTATTCCCTTAAGAAGTGAACATACTTTAAATAGGGCAAATACGGACACTAGTACTGCATCTATTCATAATAACTCCATTGATTCAATTTCTGATATGAATGTTTCTATTTCTGATGTGTGTGTTCCAATCACTGTTACTAACCAAATTGAACCCATTCTTGCATGGGGATCCCAATTATCCAGTTATCCATTCTTGTCTGTGTTCAACTACAGATCGTTCAAATCGTTCTGTGGTACCTGGACTCAGGCTGTTCCAAGCATATGACTAGAGACCGGTCGCGGCTCATGAACTTCGTGAGTAAATTCATCAGGACAGTTAGATTCGGGAATGGCCATTTTGGAGCTATTATGGATTATGGAGATTATGTGGTTGGTAAAAGTGTAATTTCCAAGGTATATTATGTGGAAGGTCTTGGTCATAATTTGTTCTCTGTTGGTCAATTCTGTGATTCCGATCTAGAAGTGGCTTTTAGAAAACATACTTGCTTCGTTAGAGAACTTGATGGTGTAGAATTATTAAGAGGTACTCGAGGTTCTAACCTATACACCATATCTATTGATGACATGATGAAGTCCTCTCCAATCTGCTTGCTATTAAAGGCTTCTAAAACAATGTCTTGGTTGGCATCGTCGTCTCAATCACTTGAACTTCGGCACCATAAACAACCTTTCCAGAAAGGATCTTGTCAGAGGCTTACCCAGATTAAAATATGAAAAAGATCATCTTTGTTCAGCTTGCCAATTGGGTAAAAGCACGAAATATGCCCACAAACCAAAACCCACAAATTCTGTAATGGAAGTTCTTCATACCCTTCATATGGATCTGTGCGGACCAATGAGAGTGCAAATGATAAATGGGAAGAAATACATTCTAGTAGTTGTTGATGACTACTCTCGATTTACTTGGGTAAAGTTTTTGAGGACAAAGGATGAAACTCCAGTTATCATCATCAAACTAATCAAACAGCTTCAGGTTCGACTCAAAAATCCAGTCAGAATTGTTCGAACAGACAATGGCATAGAGTTTGTCAACAAAGACTTAATTCAGTTTTATGAAAGTGTTGGAATCAGTTATCAAAGACGTGTTCCACGAACTCCTCAACAGAATGGTGTAGTTGAAAGACGAAATCGAACTCTTGTAGAAGCCGCAAGAACAATGCTTATTTATTCGAAGGTTCCAATATTTCTATGGGCTGAAGCCATTGCCACTGCATGCTTCACCCAAAATCGTTCCCTTATACACACCTCTCATGGAAAAACTCCATATGAACTTGTTCATAAACGAAAACCTGATCTCTCCTACCTTCGTGTGTTTGGTGCTTTGTGTTATCCAACAAATGACGGTCAAGATTTAGGTAAATTAAGAGCAAAGGCAGATATTGGAGTTTTTGTTGGGTATGCACCTAACAAGAAGGGTTACCGAATCTACAACAAGAGAACCCGAAATATCATGGAAACAATTCACGTTACGTTCGATGAGCGGACCGGTCAAATGGCTCCTGGACAACCCAGTTCTGGACCCGCACTTCAAAACAGTCCCATTGGTTCATCCCTTGTACCAAATTCCTCTCCAGATATTCCATATGTACCTCCAACTGAAGATGATTTGAAGAAATTGTTTGATCCGATGTTTGATGAACACTATGAGCCAAGTGCTAATGAACTGTCAATTCCCACAACAGAGGCTGCTCATATCCCTGAGAATGAAGTCAATCCTTCAGTCTCAATATCATTAAGTCAAGAAGCGCCTGCTGCTGATAACTCAGTCTCATCAACAAATCATCAATCTTCGAATGTACATCATGGAACTGTTTCTGGCATCAATGAAGAAGTTAATCCCTTTGCTACTCCTGAAGATGCTCCATTTGAAAATATCTCTGCTCCTGAATCATCATCAAAACCATCTTCTTCAGGAGACATCGACTCTGCTACTTCAGTCCTTCAACAACAACCACATGAACACCTCAAAAAATGGACTCACGATCATCCATTAGACAACATCATTGGAAATCCCTCTCGTCCAGTATCCACACGGAAACAGCTTGCAACCGATGCCTTATGGTGCTTCTTCAACTCCGTACTCTCTAAGATCGAACCAAAAGATGTTAAAACCGCCATGAATGAAGACAACTGGTTCAATGCCATGCAAGAAGAAATTCATGAGTTTGATCGACTTGATGTATGGGAATTAGTACCTGCTCCAGATTGTGCTATGATCATTGCTCTAAAATGGATCTTCAAAGTGAAACTTGATGAGCATGGTGATGTGTTAAAGAACAAGGCTCGATTGGTTGCTAAAGGATACCGTCAAGAGGAGGGTATTGACTTTGAAGAATCTTTTGCTCCTGTTGCTCGTATCGAGGCAATCAGAATCTTCTTGGTTAATGCTGCTAGTAAGAACATGGTAGTCTATCAAATGGATGTAAAGACGGCATTTCTGAACGGAGATCTTAAAGAAGTCATCTACGTCAGCCAACCTGAAGGCTTTGTGAATCCATAGCATCCTACTCACGTCTATCGTTTGAAGAAGGCTCTTTACGGTTTAAAGCAAGCTCCAAGG
Organism: Chrysanthemum seticuspe; assembly: GCA_019973895.1. Classification (NCBI taxonomy): domain Eukaryota; kingdom Viridiplantae; phylum Streptophyta; class Magnoliopsida; order Asterales; family Asteraceae; genus Chrysanthemum; species Chrysanthemum seticuspe. Next base: position 151,027,256 of record BPTQ01000009.1, read on the forward strand.
GCATGGTATGATACGCTATCAAAGTTTCTTCTATCTACCGGATTCAGCAAAGGAGCAGTTGATCCAACATTGTTCACCAGGAAGTTAGGAAAACATTTAATTCATGTTCAAATTTATGTTGATGATATCATCTTTGCCTTGACTGACCCCAATGAGTGTGACCGTTTTTCAAATGAAATGGGTTCTAAATTTCAAATGTCAATGATGGGACAAATGTCATTTTTCTTGGGATTACAAATTTCACAAAGTCCCGGAGGCATTTTCATAAATCAATCTAAATATGCAAATGAGATTTTAAAGAAATTTGGATTTGATTCAAGTGACCCTGTTGACACTCCCATGATAGAGCGTACTAAACTTGATGAGGACCACTCAGGGATCATGGTAGATCAAACGAAATATCGTAGTATGATTGGATCTCTGATGTACCTCACAACTAGTAGACCAGACATCCTGTTCGCTGTGTGCATGTGTGCCAGATACCAGGCTAAGCCTACTAAAAAGCACCTTGAAGCGGTTAAACGGGTCTTTCGGTATCTCCAAGGAACCATCAATATGGGACTTTGGTACCCGAAGGACACCGGTATGTCACTAACAGCCTATGCAGATGCTGATCATGCATGATGTCAGGATACTCGTCGAAGTACGTCTGGAGGTGCTCAGTTTTTGGGTGATAAGCTTGTGAGCTGGTCTTCAAAGAAGCAAATGAGTACTTCTATTTCCTCTACAGAGGCTGAATACATAGCCATGTCATCTTGTTGTGCTCAAATCCTATGGATGAGATCCCAGTTATCTGACTATGGCTTTGAATTCAACAAAATCCCTCTGTATTGTGATAATAAAAGTGCTATTGCTCTCTCATGCAACAATGTACAACACTCAAGAGCAAAGCACATCGACATTCGACATCATTTCATCAGGGAGCAAGTTGAAAACGGTGTGGTGGAACTTTACTTTGTGAGGACTGAATACCAGTTAGCAGACATCTTCACCAAAGCTCTTCCTAGAGAACGTTTTGAGTTTATTCTTCCACGACTGGGTCTTAAGAGCCTACAGCCAGAAACACTCAAACGTCTTCAAGAGGAAGAAGAGGAGTAAAAGGTTTCCTTCATCTATCCCCTGTAAATATTTTTTTCAAAAAACAAAATACAAAATTATAAAACCTTAAAAAATCAAATAGAAAAATATAAAACTTTCAAAATCCATAAAAATTTGAAAAATTCGAAAAATCTTCAAAAAATATTGTCATTTTGTCATGTTTCTCTCGATTCGATAATATCTACAGTCTTGATGTTGTCATTCAAAGAATGACACGAGACTTTAGATGTTGTTCGAATTTTTATAATATATATATATATATATATATATATATATATATATATATATATATATATATATATATATATATATATATATATATATATATATATATATTTGGGAGAAAGAGAAACAATGGTTTATTGTCATTTCAGGCAGTAACCCGCTTTTCAAAGAAAGAACAGAGCCATGATTTATCTTGGTTTTCAAATCTCATGCTCTGATTCTTTAAAAAAAAATCCTTACTATATTATAAAAACTAATTGCTTTGAAAAATAACTCGGACTCTATTTTTGGAAATCATTTGGACTTAAAGTGTGTCAAACTATCTATCTCTCAATCAACAACTTAGGTCATTGATTGAGGGGGAGAATGATTTCAATTAAATTAAAAGGTTATTTGTCATTTAATTGTTTTCACAAGATAATCATGCATGTTTATTCAATGGAGGTTAAAGTCTTAAAATCCGATCCTTATCAGTTAAAACGCTTTCATAATCAAGTCACAATTCTCCTTAAAACAAGCTTTCAAAATCAATTTAAATCTACTGAGATCACAAATCTCAAATGATTTGATAATTGTGATCGGGGGAGAATTTGTGATTTAAATTGGATTTAAACTGATAATTCGGTAAATGGTTTTATAAGGATGTACAAGCTCTCCTTCCCACATGTGCCAAACGATTTCAAATTTTCCATGCACATGTTGAGGGGGAGCATCTATCTTAAACCACAAAGATCTGAAACGTGATCAATTTTTATCAATGTGCAGGTTCCCTCTTGTATGTACAAAACTCTTTCAAACCACAAGGCACATATTGAGGGGGAGCAAGTTTATGAAAACCTCATCCTTCCCAAAATGCTTTATCTACTTGATTTAATTAGGGAAGTGATGTTGATATTTTTTAGAAAATGGTAATCAAAGAAGTTAATTCTTTCTCTTGCCTCCGTGTGCAAAACGATTTCAAACACTTGATGCACATGTTGAGGGGGAGCTCTTGTTCTAAAAATATCAAAAACAATTCAGGTACAAAATGCTTTGATAATATATCATAAGTATCTGGATTGATTTTCAAATGGTTTTCAATTGGTTCCAATGGCAGATGAACAATACCAAATAGACCGACCAACTTTACTTTATGTATGGTGATATAAGGATGATAAGGTTAGGTATTTGTTCCCATGATCCGCCAGAACTGGAGGAATCTACCCAGGGACAATCCACTAGATAGTGTAGAAGTCCTTAGGTATATTGAAAAAAGGAGAAAAATGAGATATGGGAAGAGTGAGAACTGAGACTGAGCTAGTACTGGAATAAACCCAACAAGGTTCTAGCTATGAAGTCTCGGTAAGCACTGAAGGGGTTGAAGAATGAAAAAGAATTGAATGAGAAAAGGGTGAAAACAAATAGCCCTCCAATTATTCAACCTTAGGGCAGATACCGGGTTCAATTCATATGCTACTGGTGGTTACCAAGGTAACATCAGTATTGAAGACAAGACGTCATGGACCCAGTGACGCACTGCATTTCAACTTCCCAAACCACTCAAGTTCCTCTTGAAAGGACTTGTTTCATTCTCACGGGGAACCGACATTATCTATCGACTTTCTCTTAGAGATTGTTGATATTAAAAAAGGAGGCCCTCTCCCTAGTCTCCGATATAGGATCCAAATATGCACAAATTGAGTCTAGAGCCACGAGATCATCAATAAATCTCCTTAGGACACTTTCAATGAAGACTCTCTGTTTCACACAATGTGGAAAGAGAGATTATATCTTGAGTCCTACGCATTATCCTTGTGGTATTGCCAGAACATCCGAGTGATATGCATACATATTCACAATGAAGATGGAAAGCCTTGTGGAGCCAACATCAAACAAGCTCCTGGTAGGTAGCATGTGAGATCTATTCTATAGATCAACCATGTGACAACTGAACAGAAACAATGGAGCGATTCAATATTTTGAATCAATCCTGGTTCAGGTTATGGATTGACGGATACCTTTGAAAAACCGGTCATTGTGCTTAAAAACTCTTTTCTTTAGTACATCGACCGTGTTCGAATATTTCAAATCAAAAGGTGTTTATGATTGATAATTGATTTTCATTAAAACCTTCGTTGTATTGCAAAAACAATTTCTATTGTGCAATACACGATTGTTTTTCAAATCTCTTTTCATCAATCAGTGAATCTCTATTCGCTGGTTCACTCACTCTGTGTTGTCTTCTTTGAGACGTTCCGGTTTGAGAACAGCTAGAGCAGCTGCGAAACCCTGTCAAGGAAGTTCTTCAGAATTTTACCTGATCACAGGCAGTACTTGTACTGATCAATGGGGAACCGTGGGTCGTGTACCTCAATTCAACGAAAGTGATCAAAGACACTTTCGTGCGCTTTATTGCTAAATGTTTTATGTAGGTACGCCCTACGTTTGCAGCTGATCAGAATGATGCGGTCAATCCATAGCCGCATGCTCACTCAAAACATTCATCTCAAAAGAAATCATGATTAGTGCATCAATGACTCTGATATTTTCACTCCATGCTTCTGCTACGCTGCTGCCAATATCATGAATCAACGAAAGCTTCCGCTACTCTGATGAGAATATATCATGATCCAGAATGTGAGCATGTCGGTCCGTTTGTCACAACATCACATAATACCAACACCACAATGGATGTCTCAGAGATTTTTTGTTAGCTGATGATCTCAAAAGCTGGCTCAAAATTATTATCACGTGGATCAGTAAAAGACCTCCACTTGGATTAACCAAAATGCAATAAGAAGAATCAATGACTACGAGCTTCGGAGCAAAGTACTACATCAAGAATGCAAGAACAATCTTTAATATCTGTTTGTATTCAATGTATGTTTAATGTGTGTTTGAGGTGACCTCCCTTAGGGGGAGATTGTTAGGATTTAGTAAATCCAGTTATTAAAGAGTCGGTCACCTCAAGTATATGTAATCGTTAGAAAGCTCGTAGTCGTAGATTATTATAAGTTAAGTAGTATTTAGTTTAAGTAACACCGTGGAGGACGGACGGGTCTTTACCCACTGTATGCCTGATCCACAGCCCGATAGGTGGCGATTTATGTAATGACTATAAATACTCTCTACCTCCCAAGGTAGAGAGTTGGAGCTCATAATAAGATTTTTCTTTCTCTCACTAAAGTTCCCAAACCTCTAACTTTCTCTCTCTAAAACTCTTGTGTATGGCTCTTAAGGTTATGGTTTGTTATGTATGTGAAATCCAATATGTTACACTCACCACCACAGTTGTAACACTTGATCGGCTTTGTTTGTCCTTGATTTCCATTCCTTCCCCTATTCTGATTTGCCACATATCCTCTACCTACTCCACCTCTTCCTTGTTCATACTGCCTTTCTTGAACTGGTTGTACCATAACCTTCCCATCTGTGACAGTGGCTTGATTGTGTTGATTAGATGCTGTTCTGAGGTTGTTGTTGGTGTGTGGGAGAGTGTTCATGTTTTGACTAACCATGAGAGACAGTTGGTTGATGAAGTTTTCCATGAGTGTGTTAGAGTCTGGAGGCTTATATGATGGATCAGGAATGAGCTTGTAAATACCATTACCAGTGGATATGACTTGTGAAGCTTTGGTTGTAATCCCAACATTGGTGTAAAATGCAGTTGAATCATTTGATGAACTTGTTTCTCCCTGTTTTGATTTGAACTGATTAAGAATCATTTTTTCAAACATGGCATGTCTCTCATTCTGAAGCAGGAAGGCATATAGTTGTTCATAGTTGGTGTTCTTCAAACCTTTGGTTAGCTTCACAGAGGTGACAAACTTATGCCATTCGGGATTCATGTTGTTCACAAATTTTGAGTTCAACTGAATGTTTGGCATGGTCATTTTGATATTCCTCATATCATTAACAAGCTTGTGGAATCTCACGTAATACTCATAGACACTCTCATCAGGTTTCATCTTGAAGTGCTCAAATTCATCATAGAGTTGTGATTCTCTGTCTTCCATAGTTAATTCAGAACCTGAGAGAAGCATCTTGATATTATCCCACACTGCCTTGGCTTCGGTGTTGTGATTGATAAGCTTGTAGATATCTTTTGGAAGACCTTGAAGTATGATGTTAGAAGCCCTGATATCATCATCAAATCTCTTTTTCTCCTTATCATTGAGCTCATCATATGTATTTGGTCTGTCTATTCCATAGATCATTGTTCCATCTGCAGCTGTATCAATTAAGTCTCTTGTAGTCTCAATCTGATAAGGTCCTTCATCAATCGATTTGAGAATGTTGACCCCATTTTCCTTTCCAAGACAGTACAATCTGATTCTTTGAGCCCAAGAGTCGTATTCAGTTGATAAGGTTTTAAAAGGTACCATTTTGAGGGGTCGTTTAAGCCCTTATTTGATCACTTTTGTATCCGTTGTTGCTTAATATCGTTCCTTTTCACTTTTTAGGTCTCTTGAAGGCAAAATGCTAGAATGGCACTTATTTGAACGAATAGGCGTGAATATACGAAGAAAATGGCCAAAGTCATAATCGAGACACTCAAAGCTGCTGAAAACAGAAGGCGACGGCGTCAGGTGTTAATTGCGACGCCGTCGGAGGATTTTTGTGACGATACAGTAGCCAAAAACCCTATTTACAAGTGACGGCTTCAGGTTTTAAAAGAGTAGGGCGTCACAACTCAGACGCCCTATATTTGATCCAGACGACGTCATAGACTGAAGGGGACGGCGTCACAACCATAAGGTGACGCCGTCACAAGCTGATCAAGTCACAACATGCGCGCGAAGTAGCTGATACTGTTTTGGCCATAACTTTTGCATACGAACTCGGATTTAGGTGATTCAAAAGTCCACGCGACCAGAACGAGAAAATCTATAGTCTGGTGAAAAAAGTCATCGCGACGCCGTCACTCTTTAGGTGTGACGCCGTCACCCTTTGCCGACAGAAAATCTGCCTATAAATAGAACATTATAACTTCACTTTTTGTAGGCTCTAAACCCTAACTCCGATTCCAGGGTTTAGATAGGTGTTTTTCCAGTAACTTTGAAGGTTTGAAGCACTCCAAAAACATCTTGTAATGGTTTGTTGATTATATCTTAATCCATATATTCAATTTATCATTATGTCTATCCTATGTTTAATTGATTGTGTGTATGCTTGCATGTTCTCCATGTCCGGCTAATTTATTTGTGTGTTTGCTTAGGAAGTATGAAACTTAATTATTGAATATTGATTGGTTGTTTCTTATCTTAGTTGATCAATGATTTAGTAATGCGATAGGTCATTCGTTGTGTACTTAATGCTTGATTCATCTTTGTGAACCTTAGAATATGATTACTTGAGTAGTTGTAGGCTAAATTATCCAAAGAGTGCCTTAGAGTAAGAGTTTATCATCCCTGGTGGGTTTTGTAGACGAGACCCTTTGGTAAGTTCAAAGAGTTAGGGAGAAACGCATACCCTACAAATTTAGACAAACAACGCAACTAAGAATAAGACGTGACAACTCAACCATCAATAGGAGATAATTAAGGAGTAGTAAAACCTAAGTGAACACATCTTTAAATCATCATACGAGCACACAACAATAGACATAGACTATCCTTAGCTTAGTTAATTAGATAAGCAGAGTAATCGGTAGAAATACCAACCCCCAAATCCAAACCCCGAGATTTGTACCTTTCCATTTCATAAAATATAAAAATACAAAAATAATCATCCCTCACCTTTAGTCTTAAATCGACATACACTTCAGCCTAACGACACTATTCCCCTAGAGAACGATATCAATACCCGTGGATTACCCTAATTACTACACTACAACGATTAGGTTCACTGCCTAGGGTGTTATAAAACTTGCTCGAAGAAAAGGAAGTTTCCTTGACCCCGAACGACGCGTGTAGCGTTATCATCAGTTCTGTCAAGCATGGGTGGACGAGTATCTGAACCAGCTGCTTGTACATCCTCGGCAACAGTAGAGATGATTGTAGGTACGTTGGTAGACATGTTTAAAGATTACACGGGATTTTATAACTCAATGATTAAACCGGGAAATAGATTCTTTCACGGGATTTTACTAAATCAAGAGAAAACCGTATTACACACAAAAGTCAACCAAGTCGCTAAGAATCCTTAAACCAAGTCGCTAAGCACCAAGTTGCTAAGTAATAAGAAGACAAGTCGCTAAGTTCCAAGTCGCTATGAATTTTGACAGCAAGTCGCTATGCACCAAGTCGCTAAGACGTCAAGTCGCTAAATAACAACTCGCTAAGGTCCAAATCGCTAACACCAAGTCGCTAAGAAACTTAAAGAACAAGTCGCTATCAAAATTGAAAGCAAGTCGCTACCTTACCAAGTCGCTACTCGTAGTGGAGAATCCACTAAGTGTACTGTTTGTCGGCTTGTCTCAAAATACAAGTCGCTAGGACTAACTCGCCACCAAACAACATTACAACTCGCTACCTTTTACTGAAGCAAGTCGCTAAGTAGAAATTCACTCCGAGAGCCAAGTCGCTACCAAGAAAAACTTTAAAAACACACTTTTCAATCCAAAACAAGCTCAACCACAGTGATTCAAGCTTACCAAATCAAAACCCAAGCACATACAATGATTCTAAACACAAAAGTACACCCAAAATTCAAACTTTAACACTAGAAGTGAACCAAATGATGCAAAAACCACTATACTTTTTCAAACTCAAAAACCATCTAAAAACCACTAGAAATCCAAGGATGTGTAAGAGATGATCTAACCATGGTTCTTGATACCATTTGTAACATATTGGATTTCACATACACATCAAATCACTAACACAAGGGGCGTACAAGATGAGTTTTAGAGAGAGAAAGTTAGAGGTTTGGGAACTTTAGTGAGAGAAAGAAAAATCTTATTATGAGCTCCAACTCTCTACCTTGGGAGGTAGAGAGTATTTATAGTCTTACAATAAAACGCCACCTGACGGGCTGTGGATCAGGCATACAGTGGGTAAAGACCCGTCCGTCCTCCACGGTGTTACTTAACTAAATACTACTTAACATTAAATAACTACGACTACGAGCTTTCTAACGGATACATATACTTGAGGTGACCGACACTTTAATACCTAGATTTTCTAAATCCTAACAATTTTTAAACTAAAGTCACTCAATCAACGACTACGGTCATCGATTGAGGGGGACGGTGATTTCAAATTAGGCATTTTCAAACAATATATCATCAAATGAGTCCGTTTGTACTAAATAAGTGGTGATCTAAAGATTTAATGTTATGTCATGGTATGATTTTCTTTAAAACTCAAACATCTTTCAAAATGAAAGTTTTTCTGTTCTTGTTTGATTGTGAAACTTTTCTTTTACCTAAAGATCTCTTAAATATATCATACCTGACACTAACAATCTTTATTGTCTAAAATTGATCCTTATCAGTTATAAAAAATATAAATCAAGCCACGTCTTTCCCCAAAATTTTCTAAATGATTTAAATCAATTGGGATCACAAATCTCAAATGGTTTGATATTTTTGATCGGGGGAGAGATCGTGATTTAAATCTCAAATCTATTTTAGTCCTTTAAAGGCACTCCTACCTCCATGTGCCAAACGATTTCAATATATGATGCACATGATTGAGGAGGAGCATTTATCCAAAAACAAGATGAGCATTTAAATCAGGCACATTGTCACCCATGTTTTATAAACCTATTTAAATCACTTGAGATCCAAAATCTCAAAGGGTTTGATATTTTTGATTGGGGGAGAAAATGTGATTTAAATATGAAATCTGATAAAAGGTGATCGTTTGATTCAAAAGTGCAGGCTGCTCTCCCATATGTGCTAAACGCTTTCGAATCTCGAAGCACATATTGAGGGGGAGCATTTCAAAAGAAAATAAACTATCAAGGTACAAAGATTGAAATGTTTTATCAAAAGGTACCTTGATTGATTTTTCTAATGGTTTCTTAATGGAAAGTGTGATTGTGGAAGTACTTCAAAGAACTCTTTCCTCTATGTGCTAAATGGTTTCAAACAACCAACGCACATTTTGAGGGGGGAATTTACCAAGAAAATCAAAAGGCTTTTTCTAAGGAAATTGTGATCAGCGAAATATTTCAAAGATCTCTTGCCTCCATGTGCTAAACAATTTCAAAATCATATGCACATGTTGAGGGGGAGCATTTCTAAATGATCAAAATAATTAAGGTACAAAATGCTTTGATATTATATCATAAGTACCATGATTGATTTTCCAAATGATTTTTCAATTGGTTTCGAGAAGGAAAGAACCAACAGACCAACCATTTTACTTTATGCATGGTGTTATAAGGATGGTAAGGTTAGGTATTAGTTCCCACGATCCCGACAGAACTGGAGGGATCTACCCAGGGACAATTCACTAGATAGTGTAGAAGTCCTTAGGTATGATGAAAAAAGGAGAAAAGTGAGAATATGGGAAGAGTGCCGATTGAGACAGAGCTAGTACTGGAACAAACCCAACAAGGTTCTAGTAATGAAGTCTCGGTAAGCACTGAAGGGGTTGAAGAATAAAAAAGAAATGAATGGGAAAAGGGTGAAAAGAAATAACCCTCCAATAATTCAACCTTAGGGCAGAAACTGGGTTCAATACATATGCTACTGGTGGTTACTAAGGTAACGCCGGTATTGAAGACAAGACGTCATGGACCCAGTGACGCACTGCACTAAACTTCCCAAACTACTCAAGTTCCTCTTAAAGGGACTTGTTTCATTCTCACGGGGAACCTACATAATCTATCGACTTTCTCTTAGAGATAGTTGATATTGAAGAAGGAGACCCTCTCCCTAGTCTCCGACATAGGAAACCAAAATGCACAATTGAGTCTAGAGCCAAGAGATCATCCATAAGAAATCTCATTAGGACACAAAATTAATGAAGACTTGTTGTTTCACACAATGTGGGAAGTAAGTATATTTATTGAGAGTCCCACGCATTATCCTTGTGGTATTGCCAGAACATCCGAGTGATATGTAAAGTATTCACAATGAAGGTGGAAATCCTTCTAGAGCCAACATCAAATGAGCTCTTGGTGGGTGACATGTGAGATCTTTTCTAAAGATCAAACTTGTGACAACTGGATAGAAATGATGGGGCGATTCACTCGTGAATCAACCTTGGTCCAGGAAATGAATTGACGAATACTTTTGGAAAAACTGTTCGATGTGTAAATCTTCTTTTCTCTAGCACATCGAATGTGTATTCATGTTTTCAAACACAAAAAGTATTTCTGATTGAAATTTGATCTTTCTCATAAAACCTTCGTCGTATTGCAAAACTCTTTCTCTTAGGCAATACGCGATTGTTTTCAAATCAATTTTTCATCAATTAGTGAATCTCAATTCGCTGGTTCACTCACTCCGTGTTGTCTACTTTGGGACGCTTCGGTTTGAGAACGGCTAGATCAAGCTGTGAAACCCTGTCAAGGAGATCTTCGGAATTCTACCTGATCACAGGCAGTATTTATACTGATCAACGGGGAACCGTGGTTCTTGCAATTGTATTCAACGAAAGTGAACAAAGACACTTTCGTGTGTTTTATTGCTAACTTTTGTTTGCAGGAACATTTAGACGGTTGCAGCTGATCGATATTGAGAAGTCAATTCACAACCGCATGCTCACAACATTCACACTTAATTGAATAAAATCATGACCATCAAAGACATGCAACAACGATGCTTCCGCTACTCTGATGAAAAGATGTCATGATCCAGAAAGTGTGAGCATGTCGGTCCAAAAGCCACAACATCACATGAAGGCAACACAACAAAGGGTGATCCAGAGATTTATTGTGGCTGATGATCTCAAAGAAAGCTCGAAGATCATCAAGACGTGGATCAGTTAATGACCTCCACTGAAAGTACAAAGCATTCGGACTTGGAATTATCACTGCTAAGGCACAAAGATTGCGGAAGTCAAGAATTAAAGTCTACGAGCTCAGAACTGAAGACAAAATAGAATGCTAGGATTCAAAATGTAAATCATGGGGTGACCTCCTTTAGGGGGAGATTGTTAGGAATTGGAAATTCCATAGTGAAGTGTCGGTCACCCCAACTATTGTCTAGCATATGTTAGCTCATAGACATATCATTATTTACTAGTTTATTAGTTAGTTATTAGCTTAGTTTAGCTTAGAGTAACACCATGGAGGAAGGACGGGTCTTTGCCCACTGTATGCCTGATCCACAGTCCGATAGGAGGACGTTTAGGTTGTAACTATAAATATCCCTTCCATCCTTGGAAGGGGTGGTGCTTCTCATTCAATCTAACCTTTCTTTTTGTTTGTACTTTCTATCTCAAGAACACCCTCTCTACTCTTTATCTCTCTAATGGCTAACATGTATTTCCATCATCCAAGACCACCCGAATCATCAAACAACATAATATATATGATCCTACAACCAAAGCCGAATATGTCTCTGCAGGCAAAGCATGCCAACAAGCATTACGGATGAAACAAGCGTTAGTTGACTACGACATCCATCTCAGTGACATTGCTATTCTCTATGAGAACAAGGGCGCTATTGATATTAGCAAAAATCCGGTGTTGCATTCTCGTACCAAACACATAGAGATTCGTCATCATTTCTTAAGAGATAATGTTCAAAAAGGGAACATTTCTATTGAGAAAGTGCCATCCGAAGACAACATAGCCGACATCCTCACCAAACCATTGAAGTGCGAGCAATTCAACTTACTCTGTCTAGGTCTTGGTCTTATGGAACAATCATCTTGAATCTTTTCTTTCTCTACAAGGTATGTAAACTTGTGTTTTTCTTCTTCTTCTTCTTCTAAGTCTAGGAATTATATTTCGTACAATTCACAAACAATATGGTGATTTATTTCTTATAATACTAAAAAGTATTTTTCTTCAAGAAATTCATCAAAATATTTCTCCCTGTAGCATTTTGTCTTAAAAGAACTCTCACGTCTAGGACAAACATTTCTCTCTTTTCATCGTTAATACAAATTTAAAACTTTTTCATTACATCTCAAGTGTCTATTGAATGCTAAAAGAAATACATAATCAATATGTATTTTCGGGTACATTCAACCGAAGCAACAATGAATTAAGGAGTCTTTGGGTTGCATCACGTATATATATACATACGTATTTTTCACTTCTATGTTTCTCTTTTCTTTTAAGAGTCGAGATAACCGCAACTCCACATGGTCTTCATGTAGGTACACACTAGGCACTATCGTTTTCTACACGATTTTTCTTTCTAAAAAATACCAGATACCCGGATTCCTGCATTAACGCAGGCCGGATCCCTTTTGGGATGGATCCATGGGAACCGGGTGATTAGAAGGTTGTTTTTTAACCTCTTTTAATCTTTTTGCTTGAAATTTTGAAATTTCAACATTTTATTTTCATCACCTTAGTAGGTAACTTAATGCTTGTGCTCTCATGATCACTTGCCTTAAATGCATATCTAATCATTAGATTATGGCTCATTTTGTGGTTTTAACATTCATTACAATGCATCCTTTATTCTATAAATAAGGTTCCAAAGTGCTTGCATCTCCCTCACCTTCAACCTCACAAACACATCTCATCATGACTTCTAAAAGATCTCAAAACAATTATGACCTTCCTAGTGAAAACAGCCCTCTCCAAAATATCCTCAACTCTCAAAACTTTATCCTACCACCTTTCGTAATACCACCACCACCACCTAAAGCTAGAAAAACCGCTCGGATTAGTGTCCGGCCATGCTGCTTTGTGAAACCTTTGTCTAACAACTCATCACCAACTACTCTCTCACCACCAACCGACTACAATGTAGCACCACCACCATCTCCTCAAAACTCACCACCACACTCTCCAACCGAGTCTCCAATTGACTCAGAAGTAGCCACTCTAGTGGAACTACTTAGGACTCCACAAATCTCTCCACTACATTTGTCTAGTCCACCACCCGCTCCAACTCAACCATCAAAGTCCACACCACCTATAGTCTCAAATGTTAACCCAAAAGAGCTAATTTTCTCCACACCTCCTACCTCTCCAAATGCACTTTTCAATGAACTTGAAAATCTACCACCTCAACCACCCATCACATTGTGAGAACACCTAGGTTCTCTACTACCACCAATCACCGAGATCATGGACATAGATCCATCTTTACCAACATTCCCACCACATAATCCGCAATCCAATAAACAAACTTGGATGGATGACATCCAACCACCTCTCCTTTACCATATCTTTTGCGAATATTTCCAGTGTACTCGGGATCTCGCACTAGAAATTAGGGACGAAATGCTATTTATTCTTAACTACATTCTTGATCGCATTGACATTATCGCTCACCAAAACTTCCACCATTAGACCCTATGCAAGCATAGAAGGACCGATAATAATATTTTTCTTTTATTTTATTTTTCTTTTTGGTCTTTATAAAGAACAAACTCTTGTTCTTATTTTTACACTTGTATGTGGCATGTATACCACTACATGTTGATGTTTTTATTACAAGGACTTGTTTATGTACCTTGGTGTCCTCTCTTTCTTCTCGTCTTCTACATGGTTCTATTTTGTGTTATCACTAAAATTATTTTGTAGGTATCTTTTTACTTTTCACTTGACGCCCTCTTCTAGGGGTAGCTACCGTTAAGGGGGAGTTTTTGCTTTGTGGAACACTTTTTCCACCATTTTTTATTTGACTCTCTTTTTGTTTCAACAAAAAGGGGGATAAGAGAGTAAAACTTACATACATTTTCAAAACCTACTTCTAATCTTAAGTTTTACTCACTATAACTTTATGTTTTGTCATCAACAAAAAGGGAGAGATTGTTAATACAAATAAACCGTAAAAATGTTTGTTTATATTTAGCGATATCGTTAAGTTTTGTTGATAACAAATATAAAGTTACCATAAGTATAACTCTAAGAATACATGTTGTTTTGCAATATATATATATTTGATTATTTACATATATGTTGTAACAAAAATGTGTTGTAATAAAACATGTAATAGGTTGGGTAAAAACCCTGACCCATGACCCATACCCATGGAGCTTGATCCATAACCCATGACCCATTGCATGACATCATGCATGAAATCATATTGGTATTATTCATGATCCATGACTCGAAGTCCATGACCCATGACCCAATACACATGACCCATTGACTAGGTACAATGTATCTTGTTGGGTATCCATGATCCAAAGTCCAAGACCCATGGTCCATAACCTATAAACCATAACCAGGTTTGGTATCCAAAATCCACACTTAACTGACCCAGAGGCCAGATCCCTCGGATTACACTGGCCATATCTCTTGGGCGAGGGATCCGCCGAATCCGGGAGAACTGTAGACAGAATGTCTATAAATAGTGAGCCATTTCTCCATTGTTTCTCACCCTTCTTCTTACAACTCTCTCATACATTATCTCACTCTTCTAACCTCAGATCACTTGATTATTCTTGTAGTTCTTCTTTCTTTGTTGTGATTCTCTTTTAGGTCCTTCACGAAGGCGAGATCACGATACTCATACAAGTCATCCAAGCACAGGGTCCTTGATTGATTTGTCCATTCACAAGATTTCAGTAGCTTATTTTGTATTTCTAATTTCACATATTTGTTGTTTAATAGTTGTGTAAAGGTTTGGTTCTACCTAATGGAAGAACTCGGTATTTAGCTTTGTACATAAAAAAGTGTAAGTGACGTTGTGAGGCTTCTCCGCCGATTTGAAGGAGCTTGTTGACATAGTGCTTGAACTCTCGAGTGGGGTACTCGGGGAGTGGAGCAGGGCAAGGAAGGTGTCCTTGTAGCTGAACCACTATAAATCACTTGTGTCGCTACTTTCTATCTCTTACTTTACTTGCATTCTTTATTTACTTTATTTATTGTTTGGTACTATCTATTCATCCACAAGATTTTCACATAAGATTGAATCTAAACCTTGAAATCTAAATTTAAATCGGTAAAACTATTCAACCCCCCCCCTTTCTAGTTTTTCACATATATGTAAGAAGTCGTCTTTCGGCTAACATGGTTAGAACCACAAGATGTATTTTGTAACTAAATGATAGTTGTAAAGTTTGTGCCTATATGGCTGCTGTTATGTAGATTTTGGGGTAACATAACAAATAAGGACTTTATGTATAAACACCTTATAATTAACTAGTATTGACTTAGCCTTACAGCGATATGTACACTTTTCGTTTAACATCAACATCTTATATATGTGTTTCTGCACAAATATGAGTTTATATGCCATTTTACGGTTTTAACCATTTCATTTATTAATTACGCCGTTAGAATCCTATGTTTCGTTTAATGTACCTTTTCAATTGATGTTTAGTTTGGTTCTTTATATGCAGCAGACACTGCATCGTAAATGATTATTTGCATTTCTTCATACTCATCTATAATCTCTTGGATCATGCAAATTAGATCAATGTTAAAATAAGGTTCCTAACATATGTCGAGTTGTTTGAATAAATATTTCATAGCGATTTTAGTTTTAATTTTCGCTCACAGTTTCTAATTATCGCCTCAAGAACCATACATTTGATATCTCTAGCAGTCTATCTGTCAAAATATACCATCATTTGATCTCTCATCATAGTGGACTTAGCAGCAATAACAAGTTCATTTAGATGTTCCATTAATCTAACTTTTCCAAAAACTGTTTTTTGTTTTGTATTTTTTTTGCCTTTGGTTAATAAATTGGGAAAATTTAGAAAATATGAGGCACTTAAATAGATAAACACTCACACATTTTGTAACACCCCGAAAATACGGTCCATCGGAAGCATACGAACCTTTGGGTGCTACTATCTTGGTATCACAACATAAGGTACAAAGAATGGTTTTTATTCCAATTATTTAGAATAAAAATACATTATTGAAAACATTAAGTTTTCATTATATGAAAATAGTGCGGAAATAGGCCCAAAAGATAATTAAAGCGGTCCCATTTATTCATCAGAGTCGCCTATGACCATGCCCCTTGTCAAGCGTCTTCCAATAGTGAGCTATCGCCTTAAACCTGAGAACACATGCTAAAAAGGTCAGCTTACGCTGGTGAGTTCATAGAGTTTAGTTACAAAAGTAATAGTGGACCTGATAGAGTTAAATTGTTATGTGCGACTAAGCCAGATATATAATACACATTCCAATCAACAATCAATCCAATCAATAATCAATCCAATCAATAATCAATAACACAATCGAGATCTCAGCAGGGCCCCGGGCAACTCTAGACAGGCATAGTTGTAGCAAGGCCTAGAACAATGCTACCCTGGTCTAGGTCGGATACAGATGCCTATTCTTAGCTAGGCATCGCGTTATAGCAAAGGTTGCTACCCTAGTCTAAGTCAACACCTGTCGCGTGTCTAACCTTTCCAAGTCAACACATTAGCAATTCAAAAGAGTAGTGGCAGGTCCAAAAAATAGTTTGCACTCACATAAACACATAAGATATCAATCATCAAATCAAATATACCAAACAACAATCATTTCGAAATAATGTTCACATATTCAGTTATGGTTCGTTAAAAGCAGCATGTATTCTCCCCCAAAATAGTGATGAAAACTTTAGAAAAGAGGGGCTATGAAACTCACATTAGCCACAACAATGCACTATTCACTATTGACACAACTGGCCTCTAAAGCTAATCTCCATGGCATCCAGATGAATGTACGACGAGTACAATAGAATAGAGTGACGCAACCTAATGCGTATACGATATTCTTAAAATACAGCTCATACGATAAAGAAATTGATAAAAGATAATGTGTGGTAGTTTTCGTGGATCATTCATATCGTTACTTTCAAAAGTCCATTATCGTTCCCAAAAGTTTATAATTAATATCTAAAAAGTTTAGTTTTAACGTTTCGTGTGGTGGTAAGAAACATAGACGCGACGTACAACTCACGTGAAAGAAGAGAAGACATCGACATAGTCGAGACATACAGACCATAACTCACGCCAAAAAGGAAAAGACATTGACAAAGTCAATAAATACCGACAATACTCAAGCTAGTCAAAGACTAGGAAATGACGACATCTATTTATTAAATAGATTAACTTGTTCCCCTATAATCCCAAACGTACATGTTATCAATAAAAGATAAGTTTCCGTTTATCACTCAATTAATCAAGGTTTCGTAATCGTTACTCATAATTATACAAGTTTATAAGAAAGTACTTCTTATAAGGTATACTAGGTAGTGTATTTTATAATGACGCGTTCATTTACTCAACGTTCCCAAACCTTTGCGACTCTAATAAGTCATCTAATAAGTCATCTTAACAAAATAATCTTTAATCAGAGTTTATGATTAAATAACGTCATATTCATCGACAATGTATAACTAGATTTCTCGTTAGTTAAAATGTGAAAAGGGGATACTCAGGCATATCGCGAAACAAATATATTAAACTCATTTCCGAGTCTAATATATTATACTTGGTTAATTCAAAATAGTTAATAAAGTACATCCTATAATCAATATAACTTGTATATCAAATGTTATTCTAATTTATAAAATGTAGTTAAACTTTATAATGTATACGTAATATTTGATATTAATTATTAGCCACGTATCTAGTTGTAATACTTACCATCCCGCTTATAAATAACTTATTCGTTATCCGGTCAAGTCTTATATCGTATATCGCGATGGTTTCATTCCGATATAGTTGTATAGTTAGATCGTTACAATTCACGTTGTTACGTTTATATATTACAAGTTACCGTTTCCTCAATATTCGACATAGATATATAATTGACTCTACCCATATTTCCAATTATTCCATTGTTACCATTTGCCATTTCATCCGCTTTGATATTCTTATATTAACAACCTTATATGACTTATAAATAATTAGCGCGTCTAACCCAAGTATTACCCGTTACTCATTTCGACTTAAAAACATTTGTCAAGCCTTAATTTAATTAAATCTGTGACCCATTTCACTCATACCAAATTTACCCGTCGAGACCCGACAACAATTTACTAAATTAAACACACCCTAGTGACCAACACAATAATAATAAACACAACTTATTTGCACAACCGTTACCAACAAATACCCATTCGGGTCATTTGACCCGACCCAGTTACGCAACTCAAATGGTCCGACCCAAGTCCACTATTCTGACCCGACCCACAAAATCAACCCAAGAACCAAATAACATCCAATGCACAACGAGTTGACCCGACTCACTGAGTCAACTCGACTCAGTGAGTCACTTGCTAACCACACGAAAACTTACAAAACATGTTTACTTTTATTTTAATCCCACACAAATATAAACTATTATAATCGAATACAAAACTAAGTCGAGACCCACGAAATCACTTCGCCATCCATTTGACACCCACTTCACCACACGACTCAAAACATGTTTTTCGTTAGGTTTGATAAACCTTTACATCACGTTTTTAATTTGTTTAACACTTTTATCCATTTTATTATCCACGAAACTAAACACAAAGTAACATATAAATCAGTCGATTGAAATGAGCAAAATAAACATATGTAACGAAGCAGTTTATTACCGAGAGGGAGAGAACGAGAGGAAAGTGTGGCTGTGATGGCGTCTCCAACGGGTACAACCCGTAACCATCTAACCTTGAACCTTTAAACATGTTTTTACCACAAAACCCTAATTTACGAAACTAGGGTTTGAGATCTAGAGCGCGTTATCGGGTTTGAACGCGAGTGTGCTATGAAAATAGAACCATGGGATCTCGATCTACAAGATGGGATGGGTGGTGTAAGTAGAAGAGGTGGCCGGAATTTGGCCGGATTCCGGTGACGGCGCCGGAATCCTAGCTTGGGGTGGCCGGATTTTATGACTAGAGAGAGAGAGAATGTTGTGTGTGTATTTTGTAGAGAGAGAAAGTATTGTGTCAAAATGAGGAGAGTGGGAGGAGAAAGTATTGTAAATTTGAAAATTTATATTCATTTATATAGAAAATAATATATAAATCAAATCTAAATCTAAATCTAAATCTAAATTCTAAACACGTCTACAAACCAAACGGTCCTTAACCTACTAACTGAACATGGATTAATTTTTATACACCACGAATACTCTATCATATAAATTGTTGATTTTATATGAATCAACCAAAGCATGTTATCTAAATTTGAGTAATCTAAATTCAACAATATACACTTAAAAAAATATATTTTTCTCAATTCGTTGCTCGCCTAAAGAACCGAGTACCATACATACCTTGTATATAAACTCAAAAATATTTTTTACACATATAAAATAGATTTAATGTTTTTATATGTATTTTTCCAATTCAAATTCTATATCATGTAAAAGCTTAACAGTTTTGGAAAACCCGATATTTAACCAATTTAGGGTGCGTTTGTTACGTGGGTTTTGAGTAAAGGGTTTGGGATGATGGTAGGTTTTTGTTGTTTGGTAGACAAATGTAGCCCCCAAGATTGGGGATGAAAGCATAATATTTAGGGCCCGTTTGGTTTGGTGGTTTGAATTGGGTTTTGACTTTCAAAAAAGGAATATGACGTTTGATAGGCGCTATTATTGTGCTCTTGGTAATAAAATTCAAAAAATGGATAATGTATCCAATCGTAACAATATTGAGTGGTATGAGTTGATATCGCTGACTTTTTATGGGCCCATTCTATTGTCTCTCTCTCAATCTTTTTTTATTACATTAAAAATTAATAAACTGATTTTAAATACTTTTATTAATTATTAAATTATCTTTTTAAATTTAATTATATTATTTTCCCTTACCTTATTTTTATTTTCTCTCCTACATCAAATTCAAATCCAAATCCAAATCTTAAACCCATCTATATACCAAACGAGCCCTTAGTGTCTACAAAACCCAAGTAAATGGACGATTTGTATGCTTCTTTCCATAATAAGTGGAGCCATGTTTAATATTCACCACTCACCTCAACTCGTTTCTTTTTTTTATATATTTTTATAATAAAAATTTTCAATTTTAAATTTTTTAATCATTTATATAGCAAATAATATATAAATCAAATCCAAATTCATATTCTAAATTTGTCTACCAACCAAACGGGCCCTTAACCTACTAATTGAACATGAATTAAAAAAGTGAAGTTGTACCTAACAATCCAAACTACTCATATGTCAAATTTCGTTATAGTATGACAATACCATCTATGTATTTTATAATAGAGTAAATTGCAAAAATCGTCCTTGTATGTACAAATTGCAGATGCAATCCTTATCTTTTCGAAAGTGTAGACGTCATCCCTAAAAGAAACCTTTGGTGTGGATATCGTCCCTAGCCCAAAGGAAAATGACTGAAATGCCCGAAAATGAAAATACCAATGCTTATGAAGGAATGAGCATTCTAGTAATTTCACTTTGAGTCAGGGAATATCTACACCACAAGTTTCTCACAGGGACGAAGTCTGAACTTTCGAAAAGATAAGGAGTGCATTTGTAATTTAGACATACAATAGGGATGATTTTTGCAATGTACTCTTTATAATATGACTGAAGTTTGTGTGTTGAATGTGTTAAAAAGAAGAGAAGAAAAATAATGTGTATGTTTATATATATTTAATACCTCTACCGACATTTTGAGTTTTAGGTTTTTATTTTTCCTCCTTCCACGAAAGTGTAAGTTTTCCTTTTCCTCTATTTTACAATTTCATCCAAAACTTACGTAAATATCTTCTTATAAACTTTTAAATTTTTTCTTATTTTTAAAGTTTAGTTTAAACTCTTAAAATAATATGTTTTGAATACAAATGTTTCTGTCTTTTTTCCCTTCTAATCTGTAACAGAGAAAAATGAGATAAAGTTTACCAATTCATAGGCCAAATTTAACATACATTTGCCAATCATTTGGGTAAATTTTTCTAAGTGACAAAATTGAGTTTTTTATTGGTCTGTTTGGTTTTTTCAAAATTTATTTTAGAGATAATTGTTTTAATATGTATCTAATTTTCCATAATTTATTATTGTAGTCTCACAACTTTTAATTTTCCTATTATATTGTTTGAAGTGTCTAAAAAATCCTATTGTATCACTGTTACAGGTTTGTGCTAACGTGACATGTGTTAAATATTTTTTGTTTCGTTATAGTGTTTGCTTATGTGGAAAACATTAAAAAAGATATATATAAAACAAACATCCTTTTTATTTTATTTTTCTTTTTATTTTTCTTAAAAAAACACAAAAAAACTTTGTTAATACAAATAAACCGTAAAAACGTTTGTTTATATTTAGCGATCTCGTTATGCTTTGTTGATAACAAATATAAAGTTATCATAAGTAAAATCATAAGAATACATGTTGTTTCACAAAAATATAGATGTGGTCATTTACATAAATGTTGTAATAAATAAATTGTTGTAATATAATATGTAATAGGTTGGGTAATATCCAAGACTCATGACCCATACCCATGGAGCTAATCCATAACTCATGACCCATTGCATGACATCATGCATGAAATCATGTTGGGTATTATCCAAGACCCACGACCTAAGACCTATGACCCATTTTCTAGATACATTGTATCTTGTTGGATACCCATGACCCAAAGTCTTTGACCCATGGCTCATAACCCATAACCCATAACCCGGTTTGCAACCCAAAATCCGGACTATTCTGACCCAGACTTCCGGATCCCAGGATTTGCACTAGCCGGATCCCTTGGGTGAGGGATCCGCCAGAACCGTAGGACAGAAAGCTTTTATGCCTATAAATAGTGAGCAATTTCTTCATTGTTTCTCACCCTTCTTCTTACAACTCGCTCATATATTATCTCACTCTCCTAACCTCTGATCATTTGATCATTCTAGTAGTTCTTCTATCTTTTGTTGTGATTCTCATATAGGTTGTTCGCGAAGGCGAGATCACGCTATAATACTACAAGTCATCCAAGTAAAGGGTCCTTGATTGATTTGTCCATCAACAAGATTTCTGTAGCATATCTTGTAATTCATATTTCACATAGTTGTTGTGTAGTAGTTGTATAAAGTTTAGTTCTACCTCGTGGAAGAACTATGTATTTAGCTTTGTACCAGAAATTGTGAGGCTTCTCCGCCAAGTTGAAAGGGCTTGTTGACATAGTTCTTGAACTCTCGAGTGGGGTACTCGGGGAGTGGAGTAGGGCAAGGAAGGTGTCCTTGTAGCCGAACCACTATAAATCACTTGTGTCTCTACTTTCTATCCTTTTACTTTACTTGCTTTCTTTACTTACTTTACTTATAGCTTCATACTATTTATCCATCCATACGAATTCACATAAGATCGAATCTAAATCTTTGAAATTTAAATTAAACTCGGTAAAGCTATTCAACCTCCCTTTTAGTTTTCCACAAACTTATTAAATTAAATCTTCTTCTTCTCCATGCACACTTTCTCCACCCCACATGTTAAAAACTCACCTACCCACACACCCAACCACCATAACCTGCTATGTCACTCACTATACCATCAAACTAACTCATAGTTTTTCTCTTTATTTTTCATTACCTCTCAAAAATCATTCACCACTATCATATATATTTCTCTATCTATGTAGCAATTACCCACCATATCAATTCTCTCACAAACTCAAACTACCAACTTAAACATCTTAACAAATTTAAATCCTTTTTTATGTGTCTAACTCAAGTAGACAGTCCTTTATGTCATTTTTATTACTATGAGGTCTTTTAGGTAATTTTATGTTATGTTTAACCTATATATAGGCAGTTGCAGTGATAATACACATATGAATGAATTGATAATCGTCTTTCTCTTTAATTCTCTTAATATTGTCTTGTTACAAACAGTTGTCGATCCTCATCGAAGGCTATTCTAAATCCTAGCTTTCTTCTTTGATTGGAGGATTGATTACCTACTGGGCTTAGCTTAGCCTTAAGGGTATCAGAGCGGCATGCTCCTCGGCCATCTTCATCAAGATTTTTTACTAAATCATTGGATTATTCAAGAAATCGAAATAGCTTACTAGCTTGTACAAAGTTTGCTATTAAAAGGATGTTGGGTGGATTGAATTTCAAGAATGTGTCTATTTCAGGTGCAACAAATCGATTACAGTTTGCCTCAATTCTAGTAGCTTCCAAAATCGATTTTCATCTGGAAAGAAAAAGAGGGAGGGACTAACGTAGTGGAGAGTAAAGACCTCCTTCAGCAGGGGAATTTTAGTGGAGCCACATATTACGAGCTTGACGTTGGGCAAATGACCACCAATGAGCATCATTAGTGTTTTCAAAGGAGAACCTACATTGTATAGGTTTATCTTTAATGTATCCTTTAAAATTTGATACCACACTAACTATTTTTTTATTAGTTAATCTAGATTCCAACATTACTCTTTCTAACACTTCACCTAAAAGGGCGGTCATAATCACGATTACAAGAGATTAATAGGTAGTTGCATAAGCATATTGGGTTTGGAACTTTTAGCCTATTGAATGAGCCAAATGATTTTCTTATTGGTCACATACTCTTAAGCTCGAGTTTCATCCGATTATTAAAACCTATATTTAAAACTCGACTCAAGTTTGAATGGGCTTACTCTTTTAATTAAATTAGATTTTGATTGCTAGTAGTTTCGAGTCAATTTCAAATAGCTGATGATACATTTAAAAAAATCTTAAAACAAAAATCATCTACACTATCTATTAAAAGAGAGTTTTTTCTGACATCATAAATACATAAATTGAAAGATTTGATTGGATAATTGAAATTTCTATACCAATTGATGATGTCATATGTGTATTTTTATTATATTTTAATTCAACAAATACTTAATACATACTCTGCAAATACGTAGAGTGACTTTTGCTTTTGGGAGTCCCAATACTTTAAATTCCTATGTTTCTTTCTGTGTATCAGTATTTTAAATTCAAAACACATTTCTTTGATAGTTGTATAAAATGATCCAGTTTTTGAAACACTTCATCTTCATCCTCCATGCTTTCTAAACACATTTATTCATCATTGATGTTTTTCTTTTCTTTTTTGATTTTGTGTGTTTTTGCATGTTATGTTTACTTATATCCTTCATTTTTATTCAAAACACATTTCTTGATCTCAGATTTTGATTTTTTATAGCTCTTCATTAACAAGTTTTGAGGTTTGATATAGCTAGACAACCATAAATTTTAGATGAAATTTTGAAGGAGTTTGTTATTGTTTGATGCGGAGTTTGGGGTCGAGAAAACCTCCTTTTCTACGAGCAAGTTTTTCAACCCTCTAGGCAGTTAACCTAATCGTTGTAGTGTAGTATGGGGTAAGCCTCGGGGATTGATATCGTTCTCTAGGGGAATATGAATGCTAGAAAGAGATTTATGACGAGAAGGTGGGGTTGAGGATGATTCTTTTTTTATCTTTTTTTTATGGTTTTTTAGAAAGCAAAAGTAAAATCTCGGGGTATATGATTGGGGGGTGGTACTTCTACCGATTTCACTACTTCTACTAGTTATATAATTAACTACGGATAGGCTATGATAATTGAGGTGTGCTCGTATGATGATTAAAGACGTGTTCAATTAGATACTATTACTCCCTAGTTATCTTTTATTGGTCGGTTGAATTGTCACATCCTTTATCTTAACGCGTTGTATTCCTAATAGTCGGAGGGGGTGCGTACTCCCTAGTTCTATGAATGTATCTCTCCTATAGAATTCACGGGATCGGCAAGTATAATACTATCTCCCCCGAGCACCCTATCGTCATAAAGCACACTCACACAATAAACACAACGATAGCCTAGTTGCACTCCTAGGCTTTTATCAATTAAGACAAGAGACAACTTAACAACAATCAATAACTAGGTTTCATAGATCTAAGCAAACACACAAGTAATTTAGCTAGACATGTTAGACAAGCAAGCATACACACAATCAATTGAACATGGGGTAGACATAATGATAAATTAGAATAACAAACTTATCTTGATGTGTAAAATAGGGTATGGGACTTTAGAATACTGTCCAAGTCGGACTACAACTGAGTTAGGGTTTGCTCTCCAAAATTATACCTCCTAAAATACATAAAAATCGAATTCTATATATAGATTTACAATCGCGATGGTGTCGGCTTTTGCTAGCGACGTCGTCAGGTCGCCATCATTAGGGTTTCGTCTGGGCCAAGTCATCGTTGGGACGGCGTCACTTGAGAAGTGTAACGCCGTCAATCTTCATGCAGGACGTCGTCTAAACTATGGATCTTGGGCGTCTGGTGTGAAAAGTATGAGTGACGCCTTCCAGGAATAAGGCGTGACGCCGTCAGGCTTTAGGACCAGAACTTCCGCTGAGCCGTCGCGTGCACTTTTTGATCAAGTCTTCATAGAGGGACGGCGTCGCCCTTTGGATGGGACGCCGTCAGGTGTAATGATCAGGCTTTGAGTGTCTTCAATCTCGACTTTGCCATTTTCTTCATGTTTTTGCTCCTTTTCATCCAAATATGCTTCATTCCAGCATTTTGCTTCCAAAAGACCTAAAAAGTGAAAAGGAACGATTTTAAGAAGTAACGGATATAAAATGTGTCGAATTAGGGCTTAAATGACCCCTTAAAAGCGTACGTTTTAAATCCTTGTCAAATATCCCTACACTTGCTATTTGCTTATCCTCAAGCAAATGTGATTTTGGCCAATCAATTTATAAGTTAGGGGGCATGAAGCATTGGTTTAAAATAGTGTACAACAAGTAAAAGCGCTACAATAGTCATAACAAGCACGGAAACTATACACTAACACCTCACAAGTGGTGTTTGGATTCTCTCATCTCTCGGGTTTATATGAAATTTAATATGAATGAAAATGGAATATAAACACTCATTACATGGCATAGTACATAGATTACCATAAGCTTGAGAATAGATCAAACCTCCACCGCTTTGGCGTAAGCACCTAGGAATAACTATCTAAGAGGTCTTTACAATGGTTATAACGTTAGGCTTAGGGTAGGGAAGTAAAGGGTTTTGTTGGATAGGGGATATTTAGTTGTGGCAAGTCAAAAATCTTATGTTACAAGTATGTAAAGCCTGGCGTTGCTAAGCCAAGACTCGACTCACTAACACTAGATAACTTAAAAACATAAACATAAAGATAGATGTAGGATGGTAGCCCGTGTGTTTTTCTCTTTTTTTTTCATACCTTTTTACTCTACCATCCTCTACGATAACATCAAAATATAAGGGATTTATAGGAGCATCCCTACACTTGAGTTTTTATTTAACTAAACTAATTGACCCGATTTGAAAAGATCAAAACACTTGGACCATTTAATTACGTAGACAAAGGGAATTTGAATTTATCGTTCTTTCCCGTTACTCCATAAAATATTACTTTTACCCATGAGTCCCAATCGCCCCAAAACTGTGTACAAAAGATATGACTCGACTTAGCAACCATGCAAGTAACTTGATAATTGAACTAAAGGTTTAGTAGTGATAACAATAATGCACTAAAGATGAGTGCATACAAGGTAGGCTAAGCCGATTTGGGTGTACATTTGGGGGTGGATTGTAAACAATGCTCTTCATTGATATTCCGGAAAACCGAAACATCACGAGAACCGCGAAAAGGATAGGCTCTGAGGGGTTAACTAGGGGTATCGTGTACAAAATATGAGTACATCGCAAGGGTGTGGGGTAATTACTCAACCGATGTGGAAGATGTAATTATAATACAGGTTTTAAACAAGGGTTATCCTAATGCCTCTTATCATTTAGTTACTCCTGACTATACAAGTGTAGTCTCACTAGCGATCTCGGAATGCATCACAAAACAAGTTCTAGAGTCTATTATACTACCGGTACACTCACTAAGCATTAAAGGTGAATGCTTTTATTCCTAAAAATCTAGGGGCGAACCTCACATTTTTTGGGTGGAATTTGAGTGGTAAACGGGTTTTTCGCTAGTCATATAATTCCTATCCATGAGACGCTTTATTAAGAATAAAGTTTAGCTCATAAATGTCATAAAAAAATTTAAATTTTGTGCTAAAATTTCCCTAACAAATATTTCTCATAGTTTATTACACAAATTACCAAGGACAAAACAAATGATCAAGTGAGTGAATAGTTTCTAAGTTCCCGTTTTATTCTCCCTCCCTACACTTAAACTGAACATTGTCCCCAATGTTCCCCGAAAGCATCAAAGTTATGATAAAAGAAGGTAAGTAAGGAAAAGAAACTAGTACTCCCCTGATTAGCTTGGTAGGATATGTGTGAAGCTGTGGTTATATCTTCTTCCAAGAAGAATGCATAAGAAATAAGCTTCATCCAATATGTGTTTCTTCTTCTTGTCTAATATAACATGCATACTCATTAGAAAGTGATAACATCAAATAGTCCTGAATATTAAGTGTCAATTTCCCCCGATAATGCTCGTTATTTATATCATTTATATGGATTTACGCTTGTTTTCCATTGTTTTCCACTTTCAGGTAAATTACGAGCATTGGAGCTAAAGAGACGCGAAAATGGAAACATTACTAAAGATTTATCACAATATGCCTATTTTGAAGAAGTTACGGCATAACTCCTCTCTCACATTACGCCGTAACTATTGCGTGACCCAGAATACCAACTTATCAAGAGGTTACGGCGTAACTCTTCCCAAAGGTTACGACGTAACTACATTAGGTCAAATATGGATCCACGCCGCTGATACTTATGCCGTAACTATTGCATCACTTACGACGTAACCTTGTTTATTGAAGACTACGGCGTAACCACTTATTAGGTTACGCCGTAACTAGCAGATCTAGTGCATTTACGACGGAATAGAAGGTTACGGCGTAACTCCTATATTGGTTACGCCGTAACCCAGACCTGGCCTATAAATACCCCATGAATTTCAGCATTTCTAATCATCCCATTCCACACACAACACTCTGAGAATGTGGGAAAAAGCTCAAGGCAGGTCTAGGGGAGCATACGGAGCTGTTTCCAAAGGAGAATTCACTCTATTACGATAAGCTTTAGCGTTTTATATTTCTTTTACTTTCAATTAATGTATTTCGTACCTTTGAATATTGAATTGATTTTCATGATTAATATGAGCGGCTAAGCACCCTTTGGTGCTAGCCTAGTTATGATTCCTTAATTGTTTTGTTTGCGTTTACCTTTACTTTCGTACAATTATTCTAAGTGTATGCATGAATAGTTCTTTGGTAGTCACCCTTGGTTCGGTAGTTTTGAATGGCGGTAGAGGCCAATTTCCTAGAAGATATGACCAACTGACCCTGGGTGAGCGGACTGAGACTGGAAGGGTAAGATATGACCAACTGACGACCCTTTCTACTTGTGCGATTTAACCAACTGATCACCTATCGTTTGGATGAACTTAAGAATTGGGGGGTGTAGTGTCTAAGTTCCTAACGGTCGGGCACTCACTATTTAGAATCTAGCATGTAGCGGTACTTAATGACTTGGCTTAGGGGACCAGGAACAACAGGACTTATGACGGTGCACCTGATTTCTCCTGTGGTGGCATCTTTGCTGATAGGTTAGGGCGAATTGACCAAATGTTGTCCTCTCGAATTTGACCCCACCTGAAGTAATTGGAAGTAGGTAGACGTAGACATAACTAGCTAGGAGGATTGAGTAGGTTAGCACCACTATTCCTCTATTGATTTCCCTTTACCATTTATCTGCTTTTATTTTATTCTACATTAGTAGTTTAATTAATTAAATCCCTATCGAAACCATTATTATTCTGTGACAATTAGACTTAGTAATAATCCAACACACATAGCTCTTGGGACGACCTTGGATTTACCATTTACTACACTACACACGACCGGGTACACTGCCCGTTAGTGCATCAGGGTAAACCGTAGGTATAGCGAGACACTATAAATATTAAGACCTGGTCAGTAAAACCTGCATCAAGTTTTTGGCGCCGCTGCTGGGGAGCTATTTTAGGATTTTATATTAAGTCTTTTTTTTTTTTTTTTTTTTTTTTTTTTTTAATTTTCTTTCTGATAATGTCAGGATACAAGACTTGCAGCTCAAGGCCTTTTCTGGCCACCCCATTCGCTGACCCGGAGAAGAAATTTCGTAGAAGGAAAATCTATTCTCCGGTTCCTATTCACAACATCTTCTCATTCTAAGAATCAGACCAGTCAGACGCAGCACCGGAAGTCATCAATGAAAACAATATCAATGACTTAACCTTGGAACAGTATTTAGAGCGACCAAATGAGAACTGCCAAAGAAGCTTCACTCAAGACTCTCACACTGAAAAATACTCTATTCCAGATCATATTATTCGAGAGTTGCATGAACTTGAGTTTTTTGGAAACGAAGATGAGGACGCTCAGAATCACGTAGAAGAAGTTCTCCACTTGTCTTCTCTTTTCAACATCAGAGGTACCTCGAGTTATTCAGTCACTGCAAAGATTTTTCCTATGACTCTTTCTGGGATGGCAAAAAGATGGTATAACAAACTCCCTCACTATTATAAAGGAGATTGGGGTAAACTTAGAAAAGAATTCGTCCTGCAATTTTGCCCCCCTTCTAAGATGGCCAAGCTTCTTGGGAAAATCTATCAATTCGTTCAGGTTGGAGAAGAAATGCTTTACCAAGCATGGGAAAGATTTAATGAGCTTCTCTATCGATGCCCTACTCATGATTTAAACAAACATCAGATCATATACGTCTTCTATCGTAGGATTAATGCGCGAACATGAGAACTTCTCGATTCCCCAAGACCTATTCCTAGCATGACTCCTGATCAGGCCTTGGAATGTATTCAGCGGATTTCTGAACATTGCTACAAGTGGCACATGGATACAGGGTACGGACCGAGAGATAATTTCGATCATAAGGTAATGAAGACGATAACGAAGCAAGAATACAATTACGGGGAAATTTTTGAAAGACAAAGGTTGGAAAGAGAAGCTGAAGCATGTAGGGTTGAGAAGGTTAAAAGTGTATTTGAGACCAATACCGGGAACAATCTTGAGAAAAAGATTCTTGACCACATCAAAGAATCAAGAGAGCGCGATGATAGGATAGAAAAGATGATGAAAGCATTCGTGGATAATACAGTCTCTTCTATTAAAATTCACAATGATAGGATAAAAAGATTAGAGAGAAGTGTTAGTTCATGTTCAGAAGCCATCTCTGATTACCTAGCAGCTCGGTAAGAAGACGTTGTCCACACTGTAGAAACTATCCTCGAAGAACCTTTGACCTTTTCAGAAAAGGTTAAGCGACGAATCAGCATGGAGAGACAATCACTTTTGGACCAAACTTTGCTGGTAAACCCTCCTACTAATGATTCTGATAATACTAATTGTCATGATCTTACGCGGGAATTAAGTTATGATGAGACTATTCGCCTCAACGAAAGATGCTTAGCGGTTTTGAGGAACGAGCTACCACAAAAGGAAAAAGATCCAGGATGCTTTACTCTCCCTTGCTATATCGGGAGCCTAAACATGTGTAACGCCCTGGCAAATCTTGGAGCTAGTATTATCATAATTCCTTGTTCGATGTTTTTGCGTATGGGAATTGGCAACTTAAAACCGGCCAAGATGAAAGTTGAAATGGCTGATCTATCCATGCAATCGCCATTAAGAATTGTTGAAAATGTATTGGTGAAGATTAAGAGATTCCTTTTCCCAGTAGATTTTGTGATTCTTGACATTCCGGAAGACAGCAGGATACCTGTCATTTTAGGAAGACCCATGCTTGCCAATGCTCACACTAAGGTGGATGTCTTTGCCGGAAAATTGACTCTTGAAGCTAATGGAGAAATCGCCACATTCGGACCTAATGAACATTTGTCTAACCCGGAGAAGGTGTGTGCAATTGACCCAGTAGGGAATTTTGGTGAAGCTTTAGAAAAATTTCTTAGCGACCCCCTGGATCCTGGAGAGGTTGACTCGGGGAAGGATTTTGATGTTTTCGTGAATTTTGAGGAAGAGGATAACTTAGGGTTAAGTACTGAAGACCTCTCAAGTGATGTCGAGATGACCCATTGGCAAGATAACTCTGAAAAAACATTCTTGCAATCGGACCAACCACAGTTTTATGAGATGGGGGTACGTATCCTTCATAGGAATCCCTATTATCTAAAAGACTCATGCAAAATCGGGTTCATTGATTTTCACCCATTTATCAACACAAATTCCCCAGTTAACATTATCTCTAAGGAATGCTACAACCAGGTTATGGAAAAGGAGCTTGATTACAAAGGAAACAACTTCCTCGGGATTGCAACAAACATACATGTTTTTGTAGGAACTCACTCATTTCTAGTCGACTTTGTGGTTTTGGATGATGTTAGCGAGTTCGTGTCAGATGGGCTGACTGGGGTGATTTTCGGAAAACCCTTTAAAGAAATATCTGGGCTTGATAAAAACGAGAAGGAAGGACTGGTTTGGTTAAAGATTGGCGATGATAAAACTGTTTTCAAAATGCCAAGGACTGTCAAGAATTTTAAAAATTGGACTAGAAAATAGTTAAGTTATGCTCGACCGTTGCTTGGTATTAGTAAAGAAGATAAGGCCAAAGGTTTTGATCACCCCTGCCAAAAGATCAAAATTTTTTACTTAGGGTGTTTAGAACTTGGAAAAGGATACAAACGGGATGAGAATTTGATCAGCTGGCTTCAACATGGAGATTGCCCAGTCCACGAGGTGACGAACAAGTACTGGTAGCCCGCGGCTCTGAGTCTAACTTAAAGACTCGTTAATAAAGAAAAGTGCTCTTTCGGGAGACAACCCGAATTATCCCTTTCTTTTGTTTTTATTTCCTTTCTGTTGGGTTTTGTGTTTTCTAACCATTTTTTGCAGGAAACGGGGAACTAATTGCTGCTACAGTAGCTGATCTGAATAGAGTTACCGCGTAACTCATCTTGGTGATTACGCCGTAACCAACATTTTAGCAACAGAATTCTTGACGCATTACCAATTACGGCGTAATACCATCTCTGTGGTTACGCCATAACTACTCGCTTTACAGCTCATACCAGGTTTTGCCAGTTACGGCGTAACTCCCTCATAGGAGTTACGACGTAACTATCCTCTGCTTTAATTCTTTCATTTTAAAACACAGTAACCTTGTATTAGTTTTTAAATGAACTTTGTGGGTGTGTTCCCTGTAAACCCTTACGAGACTTCACTCGTCCACTTGGGACACCAAGTGGTTTAAAAGGCTTGTTGCATACGCTAAATGCAACCGTGATTCCTACGAAAGTGAGTTAAATTTGTTTTTCATTTTATTTTTTTTCTTTTTAGAATTATGCTTTTCGGTATTGTGATTTCAGGGATTGAAGTTTGTTCATGACGCTTAAACGAAGGCACGGTTCTTTCTCGTGGGCCTTCTTCTTTTTGGAGCAAATTTCAGGGAAGTTCTCGCTCTAATTCTACCTTTCTCTTCACCTTTATTTTAATGCCTAGTACAAAAGGGACTTTGTACAATTCAAGTGGGGGTACGGGAGTAGAATTATCTCTTGAACATTATTTCGCCCTCATTTTTCTAGTTTATTTTGAAAAATTATGCCATTTTTAAAATTTTGACATGTTTTTCCGAACCTAACTAGATTAGACCTTAGCCGAGCACATACAACCCTTGATATTACATGGTGAGATTAGCCTTATCCGTTTCTAATATTTTACCCTAAATCCACCAAATTATGAGTGTGCCGGTAGCTTGTAAACTTTAGAACTTGGCATTTGCATCATTTCGAGACCATAGACGAGGTATGTTGAGTTAGCTCGATGTATTTGGACTTTTCAGTTTTAGAAGGAAATATTATAGGATTATCACCCAAACAGCCTACCATTGTGAGTCTATCGATTAGTCACCTCGACTTTTCGACGCCCATGTGAAACCCTTTTGTTGCACTCCCCTTTAGTGCAAGATACCCCTAGATACACCCTTCTGAGCCATTCCTTTCATTTTGTCAACCCAATATATTGTTTCGTTACACCTTTACACCTTAGCTTACCATGTAGTCTCTATTTGTGATTGGGAAGTCATCATTTGCCTAAGTTCAAGGTTCGAGTGGAAAGGTTTGGAAATCACGCTTTCATCGATAATATTTATGAAGATCATTGAAGACCCCCCGAATTCCAATTGTTCATCTCAAGTGGGGGGGGGATGTTATGTTATGATTAAAAAAAATGATTCGAAAAAAAAATGATTTGAAAAAAAAATTTTGAGCTATGATATTGTAAAGTGCGATGTTATAAGCACTATAGTACGAGCTTTATTGATTAGTATCGAGGAGGCCACCTTGGTCACATTTGAAGATTGGAGTTGGTAGTTTTGCCAACAGAAGAAGAAAAGGTGGTGTGCCCATCACGACGTCCTCTAATGACACATCTACCTTGCATTTCATGATCCGGTTTCTAGATTTCTAAACTTGAACTTTGGGCGGACGGTAAGTGGTGATGACTTGGTTATAGATTTAAACTACCTGTTTGTTTTTCATTTTACACCAATTATATATCCCATGTCTTATCCTACCCTTTTAGTCATGAAGCGTGTCTAGATGATGCAGCGAGCAATCTTTGGTGTCTTGGCCATGGATTTGGTCATGTGTCATTGATTTTGTCCATTTCGCCGTGACATGTTAGTAATGACGAGTCACCCCGTAACCTTTGTCGTGTCTACCCATATTGCCTTCGAGAATTGTTTAGCCCTTAACTCTAGTAGTGGAGATTTGTGTAACCGCCAAGCTTATGATAGAATACATGCTATGACTGTGCGATCGAGTGATCACCCCGAAATTGACACATAGAATAGTTGAGAGATTTGAGTGTTTGTTCCCCTTTCGTGAGGTGTTCGGCTTTGTTTTATTCTAGCATAAGGGATTTGTAAACTCATATTTTCCAGGTTTTGGGAGATATCTTTTTAGGAATCTATCTAATAAGGTCTACTTGAGGGCAAGTAGAATTCAAGTGGGGGGATATTTGATAACATCAAATAGTCCTGAATATTAAGTGTCAATTTCCCCCGATAATGCTCGTTATTTATATCATTTATATGGATTTACGCTTGTTTTCCATTGTTTTCCACTTTTAGGTAAATTACGAGCATTGGAGCTAAAGAGACGCAGAAATGGAAACATTACTAAAGATTTATCACAGTATGCCTATTTTGAAGAAGTTACGGCGTAACTCCTCTCTCACATTACACCGTAACTATTGCGTGACCCAGAATACCAACTTATCAAGAGGTTACGGCGTAACTCTTCCCAAAGGTTACGACGTAACTACATTAGGTCAAATATGGATCCACGCCGCTGATACTTACGTCGTAACTATTGCATCACTTACGAAGTAACCTTGTTTATTGAATACTACGGCGTAACCACTCATTAGGTTACGTCGTAACTAGCAGATCTAGTGCATTTACGACGGAATAGAAGGTTACGGCGTAACTCCTATATTGGTTACGCCGTAACCCAGACCTGGCCTATATATACCCCACGAATTCCAGCATTTCTAATCATCCCATTCCACACACAACACTCTGAGAATGTGAGAAAAAGCTCAAGGCACGTCTAGGGGAGCATACGGAGCTGTTTCCAAGGGAGAAGTCACTCCATTACGATAAGCTTTAGCGTTTTATATTTCTTTTACTTTCAATTCATGTATTTCGTACCTTTGAATATTGAATTGATTTTCATGATTAATATGAACGGCTAAGCACCCTTTGGTGCTAGCCTAGTTATGATTCCCTAATTGTTTTGTTTGTGTTTACCTTT
Source organism: Chrysanthemum seticuspe (assembly GCA_019973895.1). NCBI lineage: Eukaryota > Viridiplantae > Streptophyta > Magnoliopsida > Asterales > Asteraceae > Chrysanthemum > Chrysanthemum seticuspe. Next base: position 151,062,285 of record BPTQ01000009.1, read on the forward strand.
ACTTCCGTACAATTATTTCTAAGTGTATGCATGCATAGTTCTTTGGTAGTCACCCTTGGTTTGGTAGTTTTGAATGGCGGTAGAGGCCAATTGCCTAGGAGATATGACCAACTGACCCTAGGTGAGCGGACTGAGACGGGAAGGGTAAGATATGACCAACTGACGACCCTTTCTACTTTTGCGATTTGACCAACTGATCACCTATCGTTTGGATGAACTTAAGAATTGGGGGGTGTAGTGTCTAAGTTCCTAACGGCCGGGCACTCACTATTTAGAATCTAGCATGTAGCGGTACTTAATGACTAGGCTTAGGGGACCAGGAACAACAGGACTTATGACGGTGCGCCTGATTTCTCATGTGGTGGCATCTTTGCTGATAGGTTAGGGCGAATTGACCAAATGTTGTCCTCTCGAATTTGACCCCACCGGAAGTAATTGGAAGTAGGTAGACGTAGACATAACTAGCTAGGAGGATTGAGTAGGTTAGCACCACTATTCCTCTATTGATTTCCCTTTACCATTTATCTCCTTTTATTTTATTCTGCATTAGTAGTTTAATTAATTAAATCCCTATCGAAACCATTATTATTCTGTGACAATTAGACTTAGTAATAATCCAACACACATAGCTCTTGGGACTACCTCGGCTTTACCATTTACTACACTACACACGACCGGGTAGACTGGCCGTTAGTGCATTAGGGTAGACCATAGGTACAGCGAGACACTATATATATATTAAGACCTGGTCAGTAAAACCTGCATCAGAAAACAAACGAAACCTTCACGTAAAATCGGCGGTAAAACTATATATGACACACAACTACACTAGAAAGCAAGTAAGATATAATGCTTGTAGAATGGATGTTTGCAGTTTTTCTGGAAAATTAAAACCTGGGAATTTCCAAAAATTTACAAGTTACACAGAAAATGAAAAATGATCATTCTGTTTCTACATAGCCTGACGTCGTCATGCTTTAATCCTGACGCTGTCAGGTTGTCCTGACAAAAAGTGGCCTGCTGCGTTTTTCTGGAAAAATTCTGGAACAATTACATCATTAAAACCTGGAAAAATTCCTGCAAAACATCCATTATGACTCGATACAAGCATTTGACTCTAACAAACACACAAATATATCAATTTCAATTATTGTAATCCTCATGTTCAAGTTATTAAAAACTTATGTGATCTTCCCTACACTTATCTTTTTGTAAAATACCTTTATATGTAATTAAGACGAGGTTAAAGACAAAATAAAGCATTTTCACAAAGTCTAACATGATAATGAACAACAATGAAAAAGATATATAAACATACAAATTGAAAAACAAAACAAGCAAACAATTAAGCATGGGTTTCCTCCCACGAAGCGCTTTTCTTTATTTATGAGTCTTGTAGCTAGACTCAAAGTCGTGCTCCTACGTACCTATGTAAGTAAGTTTATCCTCAAGAATGTCATAGGCATCAAACTTATCTTTTAATTTCCTCTTAGTACTCTTAGTCTGGTATGTCTTTTCAAACTTCTCACCATTGGGATCATAGATTGTCATCCTAATGTGCCACTCTCCATTCCCATCACTAGGTGGTCTATCCCAACTCCAAGTATACTTAGCCTTCTCACCCTCAACTTTCCACCAATTCATGCTAAGATTAATGGGCAAGGTTCCTAGGAATTCGGTCATCTTCCTAAACACTAAAGTATCCTCGAATGGGTTCACTTCAATGTCCCTAGCCAATTGTTGTTCATTAAGAGTTGAGTTACTCACGAAGATCTCTTCTAGATAGAAAGGTCGTTGAGGGCCTACAAAGTCTCTATTGGTCCAAGGTCCATACCTAGATGGTGTTCTATCCAATATGATCTCATACGGTAGTTGCTCACCTCATTGTAGTAGGAATGCTTCTTGACATCGTAAATTGGCCTAACACTCCCTTCTCCTACCACTATATTAGACATCTTACAATCAATTATGGCACTATCGGTAGCTAAGAATCCTCTTCCAACTAACAATGGGCACGTTGGGTCCTTATTCATGTCTAGCACATGAAAATCCGCCAAAAGAATTAATCAACCTACGTGCACTACCATGTCCTTCATTATTCCTACCGGATATGCAATGCTACCGTCTGCTAAACCTAAGATTGTTTCCGTTGGTTCTATCTTACCTAGGAAGGGACAACGAAAGAAGGTTGATGCTCGACCCTAGATCGGCTAATGTGTCGAAAGCTTTGAAATTTCCAATGCTACATGGAAGGATAAATAGCCCGGGATCATAAAACTTCTTAAGTAATTTGTTTTGCACAAATGCGGACCCACGTTCTCCTAGTTTTAGTTCTTGCTCATATTTATCCTTTAAAGCATTATAGTAAGGTGCATAAGTCAAGACTTCAAGAACCGATTTTTCTTGGTGGAGCTCTTTAAACTCCTCTTCTAGAGTAATTTTGGGTTCTTGATTGATTGGTGTCTCAAGAGTTCGATGGACTGGCTCGGGTTGTTGGTATCTCATGACGGGTCGTTTGGAACCCATGTTGATTGCGTTGACCGAATGGACTTGTGGGTGCGAGGGGCATGGATATGCACTCTCCCTTGGTGAGCAAGAACATGAAGTCGATGAAATTGAATTCACTTTTGGGCTCTTTATAGTGTCACTTGGGAGTGCTCCTACATCCCGGTCATTGAAGGCTTTTAAGAGGGTGTCGAGCTTGGTTGTCATCTCGCTTTATCTTTGCTTGAAATCAGCTTCAAGCTTAGTCAATCGAGCTTCTTGAGATGACATGAATTTGGACACCATTCCCTCAAGACTAGTGGAAGTTTCGGTGTTTGGGGGGTTATTGTAGGAGGTGTGGTTTGGTTGGGACCTATTGGGTGGACTAGATGAGTTGTTTTGGGGTGAGTTTGAGTTTTGGCTCCACCTAAGGTTAGGGTGATTCCTCCACGAGGGGATGTAGGAATTTCCTATATTGTTTTGCTTGGGCTTGAAAGTGTACCACTTATCTCCCGCTCCGTCGGTACGCGTGGAGGCGTAGTCCGCAAAATCTTTGATAACGCTCAGATTGTGCATGTTTTTAGTAGCGTTATGTGTACTTTTATATCTGTTATTTGGTTATATTTGCGTGATTATAGTACTTAATCGTATCAAGAGATGTTTGTCTAGTGTTTATAACCAAGTGCAGGGAAATGGAGGAAAAAGAAGAAATATTCAGCTAAGCGAAGATTCCCATTTCAACAAGACTAAATCAGTATCTCAAGGCCCTTTTGAAGACCTCAGTGATTGAAGAATCAATTTCTACAAAGTAAAGTGAAGAAAGATCAAGTTTTTGTATCTCAGAAGATCCAACCGGATCCGGTTACAACCGTAACCGGATCGGTTGGAAAACGGTCAGAATCAATGCTTTTGCCATCACCAGCCGATCGGTCGCAACCCGCAACCGGATCGGTCAGTTAGTTGTTATTGAAGACCAGCCGGATCGGTTGGTCGTATGATTGATCCGGTTAGTGAAGCTGCAGTTGCCAAATCTACATCACTAAGCTTCCCCTGTGCATCCAAACGATTCTAGGTCCTTCTCTTGGTGTATTCTAGTCCCTTCCTCACTCCTTGATGGCCAAGTTCAGCATTTAATACCCTAGGCCTTGGAATTAGTATAAATAGAGGCTAATTGTGAGCATTAGAGACACAACCTATAATACAAATCTCTCTACTCATCAAACAAAGCCTTAGGCTCTCAAAATTCGTCCTTAGAAGTCCAGAGAAGTTTGGAGATCCAGAAGTTCACCATTTGGAGGCCAAAACACCAGGAAGTCTACCTCAATCCTTTGGGAATCATTACTACACCATTTGTAATCTTATTCCAAGCATTGTAAGACTTTCAATCATGTTTTCTAATGTTCAAAGTTCTGAGTTTATGTTTATGTTTGCTATGAGTGGCTAGTTTCTTTATGCACTTGCTTAAATGATGTGATTATCATATGATTAGTTAGTGGTTGTGTTAACATGTTTTAATTCAATTTCAAGTTGATTATAAGATCCAATTGTGCTATAGTTTCATAGTGACATTTGTTAATCAAGTTTGGCTAATTGATAATAATCGTTGGAGTCGAAAGAACTTCGTGTTATTCAACTAGTCATAATCATTTTGTCTATGGATGATTGTTTTTACCCATTATTCTTGATTATACATAGGAACTAAGGTGTGGTTGTAATAGAAACGCTTTTTGATTATCAAATTGGATTGGTTGGAAACATCTAAATGGTCGTAAGATTAGTTGTTGAATATCAATTGTAGCCTTTTGTCTATGATCGGTTACCTTTTGTATTGACCATTTCTTAAGCAATTTGATGAACAAGTGGATGTTTTTGTGTTTAAGTTTATGTATGTAGACTTATGAAACTTGAATTGATCTTGAATTGATTGGTTAAACATAATGCTTGTTTTTATGAACTAAAATCTTGACGAAGGTTTAACTTGTAAGAACAATAGATTAGTACACAAACTAATTATCATAACCAACATGTTAAGAGGTTAACACTATCACATTAATCTATGATATGAAACTAGTTTAAGCAAGTGTAGTTTTTAATCATCTGAATTTCATTATATCTATTTGCTTTGTTATATGTTTTGGATAGACTCCGTTAATTCAAACTTGTGTTTAGATTCACTCAAATCCCTGCGAACGATCCCGACTTACCTTCATAATCTTGCTATAACGGACGAGTATACTTGCTCGTATGTGTTATTGGTAATATTGGTAATTCACCTTTTATAAATTTAAAACTTGCTCACACCGAACGCATCAAGTTTTTGGCGCCGTTGCCGGGGATTTGATTGTGTTTCAACAAGTTTTTGAATTCCCCAAAGTCGATTCATCTAAAAATATATATATATATTTTTTTCTCAGAAACCTTAACCGGATTCGGTTTCTCCTCAACCGAATCGGTTACGTGTTTGTCCATCAATCAACTAGTCTAACCGATCGGTCGCATCCCGCAACCGATCCGGTTACCTTCTCTGACCCATAAAAAACTGTTTTCGTTGTTTGTCCGTGTGTTTAGATATTGCCTGGATTCTTTAGGACATTGTATGAACACTCGAGCAGCGGGAATTGAACCAATTACACCTCTTACCAACCCCGAACGTTTGATTCGAAGAAAAAGGAGAACACGTTTCATACCATTGGAAAATCGTGTACCAAGAGTACCAAACCCACCATTTGAAAACCTCATTGAAGCCAAAGTTGTTTACAACCCTTTCACCAATTTACCTTTTCCCATGGCGGACGATCAACCCATGTGGGGAACCAACCGAACCGTAGCACCAACACCCGAAAGTGCTATTGTTGCTATTAACCTTGGTGACAACTTCACCGTGAAGGGACACCACCTTTCTATGATCAAAGACCGACAATTCGATGGCCGTGCGCGGGCCGATCCGCATAAGCACATTGTCGAATTCATCGAAATTTGCGGCATGTTTCGTTATGGCGACACCGATGTCAATGCCATCAAACTCAAACTTTTTCCATCATCACTCGCCGGAGATGCTAAAGTGTGGTACAATGAATTAACCCCGAGAATCATCAATACTTGGGAGGAGATGAGGCAAGCTTTTGTAAGCCTATTCTTTCCACCTGCCATGTTTGATCGATTAATGGGAGAAATTCGTGCTTTCAACCAAAACCCAAACCCAAACGAATCACTTGTCGAAGCTTGGCTTCGAATGAAAGATTTTCTTCATAGTTGTCATGGACATGGATTATCAAAAGGAACCATTATCCAAATCTTTTACCATGGACTAGATGAAATCTCTCAAGGCATCCTTGATGCTGGAGGAATTTTTCTCTATAAGACTCCCAACGATGCACATCAATTGCTCGAAGATCGAGTACTTCTCAAACTTGATTGGTCCAAAGATTCCAAAACCAAACCTCTCCGGAAAACCGTTGCTTTTGTCGAAAACACCGATACCTCAAAACTCATGGAGAAGATGGAAGCGTTAACTTCAAAAATCGACTCGCAGTACAAAGATATCAAAGATGAAATAAAGGAAATGCGAGACGGATGCAACAATTGTGGAGGAAATCATCCATCGTCCGAGTGCGACGATAAACCTATGGGTGGACCGAAGGAAGGAGAGGCAAGTTACGCTCAAGGAGGATACCGTGGAGGAGGATATCGTAGTAATTATTACGGTCGAAATTATGGAAATTGGCAAGATCGCCGACCAAGGGATGACAACCGTGATTCTCAACCACGAACTGACGATCCACCACCACAAAATCCCGACAAAAAGATAGAAGAAACCGAATTTGAAAAAACCATGAGAGAATTCGTGGCTGGTCAAAAATCCGCAAATGATTTTATCAAAAATCAATTTTTTAATCTCAAAGCCAAAGTTGAGCAAGGACAGAAAAATCATCAAGCATCTATCCAAGATCTTGAAAACAAGCTTGGCAGACTTTCTGATCAACATTCCTCTAGACCATCTGGTTCATTGCCAAGTAACACTCAATCCAAACCAAAACCATCAAATGATAAGACGTACCGTCCACCACAAACAAGAAATGAACATATCAATGCTGTTTTCACAAGAAGTGGTCTCTCGTACGATCCACCACCTAATCCTAATGCTCCTGTCACCATTGATAGTGAGGATGAAAACAAAGAACCAAACACAACTCAAACCACCAAAAAGAAAAACATTCCATCCGTCAAGGCGTATACACCAAAAATTCCTTATCCTCAACGCCTAAAGAAGGAGAAGATGGAAGAGCGTTATAAGAAGTTTATCGAAATAATCAAAGAGGTTGGACTTAATGTTCCTCTCGTTGATGTTATAGCCGGAATGCCCAATTACGGGAAATTTCTGAAAGAACTTCTTAATATCAAAAGCAAGCTTGAGCAAATATCAGCAGCTTTTCTTAACGAAGAATGCTCAGCTATAGTTCAAAACAAAATCCCACCAAAGCTCGGAGATCCTGGGAGCTTTCTTATTCCATGTACTTTCGGAAATAATGTTAAATGCGATGCTTTGGCCGATCTTGGCGCAAGTATCAATTTGATGCCTTATTCACTCTATTCCAAGTTGTGCAACAACAGCCTGAAACCAACAAAAATGAGTATCCGATTGGCAAATCATTCCTATCAATATCCTGTGCGAATCGCCGAGAATATGCTTGTTCAAGTCGGTAAATTCATTTTTCCCGTGGACTTTGTAATATTGGAAATGGAAGAAGATAGTAAAGTCCCACTCATTCTAGGAAGACCTTTCCTAAATACCGCCGATGCAATCATCAAAGTAAAAGGAAAAGAACTCAACCTTGGAGTTGGGGAAGATCGAATCACTTTTCTTATCGATAAAGCAATGCGCTACCCACATTCCAGTGATGACACTTGTTTTAACGTCGATGTTATTGATGAAGTCACTGATGAGGAATTAGATGCATTACTGAACGAATCCGATCCATTCATTACTACTTCCAAAAAAATCAATGAAACAGATTTTGATAAAGAATTTGATGATTTCATGAAAGTAGAATTCGAAGGAGAGAACTCAGAAGAAGAAGAAATAGAGGAAGAGGAAGAAAATTTTGAAGAAATAACTTTCAATGACGAGATGCGAATTAAATCCTCTATCGAAGAACCACCCACAGATCTCGAACTCAAACCTCTCCCAGATCATCTTGAATATGCTTATTTGGAGGAAAACTCTCTTCTTCCAGTAGTCATATCTTCGTTGCTCGAGGATAATGAGAAAGAAAGTTTAGTTTCTGTCCTCAAAAATCACAAACAAGCTTTTGCTTGGAAAACATCTGATATCCCAGGAATTAGTCCTAATTTTTGCAAACACAAAATCAATTTTGAAGAAGGGATTAAACCTGTGGTAGAACGTCAACGTCGACTCAATCCCAACATGAAAGAAGTTGTTAAAAAGGAAATCATAAAACTTCTCGATGCTGGAATCATTTACCCAATTGAGGATAGCCCTTGGATAAGTCCTGTACACTGTGTTCCCAAGAAAGGAGGAATGACGGTTGTAACTAATGAGCGAAATGAACTAGTTCCAACTAGAACTGTCACTGGTTGGCGCGTTTGTATTGACTATCATAAGTTAAACAAAGCCACCAGAAAGGATCACTTTCCGCTCCCATTCATGGATCAAATGCTTGAAAGACTAGCAGGAAATAAATTCTTTTGTTTCCTCGTCGGATTTTCTAGATATTTTCAAATTCCCATCGATCCTAACGATCAAGAAAATACCACCTTTACTTGTCCTTTTGGAACCTACGCATATCGGCGTATGCCTTTTGGTCTTTGCAATGCACCTGCGACTTTTCAGAGGTGTATGATCGCCATATTCCAAGACATGCTAGAAACATCCATGGAAGTTTTCATGGATGATTTTTCAGTCTTTGGAGACTCATTTGAAGCTTGTCTTTCCAATCTCGATAAAATGCTTGAAAGATGCGAAGCTGCACATCTTGTTCTCAACTGGGAGAAATGCCACTTTATGGTAACCGAAGGAATTGTGCTTGGCCACAAAATCTCTAGTGCCGAAATGGAAGTAGACAAGGCAAAGGTCGATGTAATCTCAAAACTTCCACCACTAACTAACGTTAAAGCCGTTAGAAGTTTTTTAGGACATGCTGGTTTTTACCGCCGATTCATCAAAGATTTTTCCAAAATATCTCGTCCAATGATGAAACTTCTTGAGAAAGAATCTATCTTTGACTTCAATGCTGATTGCATAGAAGCTTTCGAAACGCTGAAATCTCAACTTACTAGTGCTCCGATCATGGTCTCACCAAATTGGTCACTACCCTTCGAACTTATGTGCGACGCAAGCGATTTTGCTGTTGGAGCTGTCTTAGGTCAACGCGAAGGAAAACATTTTCAGCATATATATTTTGCTAGCAAGACACTGAATAGTGCCCAGCAAAATTATACCGTCACCGAAAAAGAATTACTGGCCGTCGTTTTCGCATTCGACAAATTCAGATCATATCTTGTGCTCTCAAAAACAGTCGTTTTTACCGATCATTCAGCGCTCAAATATATGTTCACCAAGCAAGACGCTAAACCACGTCTTATTCGATGGATTTTACTACTCCAAGAATTTGACATCGAAATCAAAGATAAGAAAGGAGCAGAGAATCTTGCTGCTGATCACTTATCTCGCCTCAAAAATCCCAATCTTGAGGAATTAAAAGAAGAAGAAATCGATGATTATTTTCCAGACGAAACTCTCATGACCATCGATGAAACTGACGATCCTTGGTTTACTGAATTTGCGAATTACCTCGCCGGAGGAATTCTTAGAAAAGGTCTAACTCATGCTCAAAGAAGCAAATTCTTTTCGGAACTCAAATAATACTTTTGGGAAGAGCCATATATTTTCAAAATGTGTCCCGATGGGATGATAAGAAGATGTGTTTTTGGTTTCGAAACTCAAAAAATTCTTGACGAATGTCACCATGGCCCAACTGGGGGACATTATGGTCCTTCCACCACAACTAAGAAAGTTTTTGATGCTGGATTCTATTGGCCAACAATATTCAAAGAAGCACACACACTTGTTCAAAATTGTGACGCTTGTCAAAGAACCACCAATCTCTCTCGGAGAGATGAAATGCCATTAACAAGCATTCAAGTGTGTGAAATATTCGATATTTGGGGAATAGATTTCATGGGACCCTTCCCTAAATCCCACAAATTCGAATACATTCTCGTTGCTATAGATTATGTGTCCAAATGGGCAGAAGCTGAAGCTTTACCAACAAACGATGCTCGTGTCGTCGTTAATTTTCTCAAAAAGCTTTTCGCTCGTTATAGAATTCCCAAGGCACTAATAAGCGATCGAGGAACTCATTTCTGCAATCAACAAATGGAGAAAACCATGAAAAGATATGGAGTTCATCATCGATTTGCGACAGCCTATCATCCACAAACCAGTGGTCAAGTCGAAAATACCAACAGAGCTCTCAAAAGAATACTGGAAAAGACAGTAAAGGACAATCCTTCATTGTGGGCAAGGAAACTTGACGATGCTCTGTGGGCATTTCGTACGGCTTATAAAACACCAATTGGCACAACTCCTTACAAACTCTTGTATGGGAAAACTTGTCATTTGCCGTTCGAATTTGAACATCGTGCTTATTGGGCGCTCAGACATTGTAACACCGATCTCAAAATAGCTGGAGAGAAAAGATTCCTGCAATTGCACGAACTCGATGAATTAAGACTCCAAGCTTATGAAAACTCCAAACTGTATAAAGCCAGAACAAAAGCTTATCACGATAAAAAGCTACGAATTCGAAAAGAATTCAAAGCCGGAGATAAAGTTCTGCTTTTTAACATGAAATTCAAATTCAAAGCTCCTAAGTTACAACCAAAATGGTTTGGACCATATGTCGTAAAACATGGATATCCATTTGGGTATTTCGAACTCTATGATAAACAAGGTGGAAGTTTCATTGTTAATGGACACCGAATCAAGTTATATTACGACAAGGAGCAAACGAAAGAAGTTTCAGTTGCGACAGTGTCCTGGCGACACCATGAGAATGAATTTGAAACTATCACCTTTGTAGCACCATTTCCAGGAAGAATCCCACAAACTGTTCCATGGAAACCATCTGCTGAGTTCGTCTGGGACGATATTGAAGCTACTGGTGAAGAATTCATGTATATCCCCGAACTTTTTAAAATGTTCAAAGCTGCCCTTGCAGCTAAATAAATTCGGGAAGATTCAAGTCAGGCTGAGGACTCGGTAATAAATCAAGCGCTTCTCGGGAGGCAACCCGTGTGTTTTGTGTTTTGATGGTCACTCCCCAAAGTTTAAACCTTCGGTTGAACTTAAGTGTGGGGGGGGGGTGCCACCTTTTAATAAAACCTTTTGTTTGTTTATAAGATTGTGTGCAGGTGATGATTTCTCCAGTGGACGCCAGGAATGAAGAAAGAATTTTAAGCTGATAAACTCGTTGACATATCTGGTTTCATCTTTATTTTCTCTATTTCTATACTTTGAAGTTCGTTTTTCATTGAGGACAATGTCTAACTTAAGTGTGGGGGGGGGGGTGAATAGGAAAAATTAGAGTTTCATGCTTAAATTTAAAATTTTGTTTGCCCTTGTGATCTAGTTGTTTTCACACTTTTAGGATTATCTATTAGAATAACTGGATCATTCCACTGGTAAAATTGGTAATATTTGAAACTTCGAGATGTGTTCCGATTACTATTGCAATCCATTCTGGGATCGATAAACATTTGCTAGCACATATTATACCCTTTCCACTAAATTGTGAGGATTTGAGCCTATTTCTTATTAGCATACATCTTTTATGCTTGGATCTTTTGCTATGAGTGTGCCGGTGATTTTATTTATTCTAGAACTTGTGCTTGTAAATCATTACCAGACCGCAGTGAGATTGCATTCGTGCGATATAAGTGAATTCGTGTGATAAAGAGGCACCTTAGGATTTAACCCAAATGGCCTTCCATTTTACATCTAATGATATATTAGCTAGCCTCATTGGTTAGTTAACCACCCACATGGAACCATTTGTTGTGCTCATTTTTAGCACTAGATACCCCTAGTTACACCCTCTGAGCCATCCCTTTCATTTTTGCTTCACCCAGAAAATACAAAAAGATTTTACACTTTAAACCTTAGCCTATCCCGTATCAATGTCTAACAGTTGGTTGCTAGTCACCTGGAAAGTGAAGATTGTTCAAATGATTATGAGTACCACATCCTATGAGATTGATTGAGCCATGCGTTATTAAAAAAAAATGTGTCGAAAGTATGGAAATAATAGCCAATGAGCTATGAGCAAAGAACAATTGTCATGGCAAAGCAAAAAGCTGTGGAAAGCGGATAAGAAGAATGCAAAGCTATAATCGTTTATTTGGTTAGTGGAATGTTTGGTAGCTAGCAACATGAGTATTAGACTTGATTTCATTTTTATTTTAACACCAATTTCATAACATTCCCATGCCTTATCCATACCCTTAACCCTTAGCCATATCATTATAACCCGAATAAAAGCCCTCTTTAGATGTTTTTACTTGGTGCTCACGCCATGTCGGTGGAGTTTTGTTTCTTGTACAAGCTTATGGTAATAATCTAATCATGACTGAGCAATGAATGTGATTTATCTTCTTACTCCCCTAAAAATGAGTGATTGAGTGAATTATATTTCATTCATTTTTCGTGAGGTGTTCTGAAATGTTTATCATGCAAGAAAATCATTGGATATTGTCAAACATCTTGATGTTTCACCTATATAAAGCATAATTGATGAATCCTCTCTCGTATTTATACTTGGTTGATTTGCATCACATTTTCATAATCACGATCTTGCACCAGTGAATGTTTTTCCTATATTTGCTTGAGGGCAAGCAAAGTTTAAGTGTGGGGGAATTTGATAACGCTCAGATTGTGTATGTTTTTAGTAGCGTTATGTGTACTTTTATATCTGTTATTTGGTTATATTTGCGTGATTATAGTACTTAATCGTATCAAGAGATGTTTGTCTAGTGTTTATAACCAAGTGCAGGGAAATGGAGGAAAAAGAAGAAATATTCAGCTAAGCGAAGATTCCCATTTCAACAAGACTAAATCAGTATCTCAAGGCCCTTTTGAAGACCTCAGTGATTGAAGAATCAAGTTCTACAAAGTAAAGTGAAGAAAGATCAAGTTTTTGTATCTCAGAAGATCCAACCGGATCCGGTTACAACCGTAACCGGATCGGTTGGAAAATGGTCAGAATCAATGCTTTTGCCATCACCAGCCGATCGATCGCAACCCGCAACCGGATCGGTCAGTTAGTTGTTATTGAAGACCAGCCGGATCGGTTGGTCGTATGACCGATCCGGTTAGTGAAGCTGCAGTTGCCAAATCTTCATCACTAAGCCTCCCCTTTGCATCCAAACGATTCTAGGTCCTTCTCTTGGTGTATTCTAGTACCTTCCTCACTCCTTGATGGCCAAGTTCAGCATTTAATACCCTAGGCCTTGGAATTAGTATAAATAGAGGCTAATTGTGAGCATTAGAGACCCAACCTATAATACAAATCTCTCTACTCATCAAACAAAGCTTTAGGCTCTCAAAATTCGTCCTTAGAAGTCCAGAGAAGTTTGGAGATCCAGAAGTTCACCATTTGGAGGCCAAAACACCAAGAAGTCTACCTCAATCCTTTGGGAATCATTACTACACCATTTGTAATCTTATTCCAAGCATTGTAAGACTTTAAATCATGTTTTCTAATGTTCAAAGTTCTGAGTTTATGTTTGCTATGAGTGGCTAGTTTCTTTATGCACTTGCTTAAATGATGTGATTATCATATGATTAGTTAGTGGTTGTGTTAACATGTTTTAATTCAATTTCAAGTTGATTCTAAGATCCAATTGTGCTATAGTTTCATAGTGACATTTGTTAATCAAGTTTGGCTAATTGATAATAATCGTTGGGGTCGAAAGAACTTCGTGTTATTTAACTAGTCATAATCATTTTGTCTATGGATGATTGTTTTTACCCATTATTCTTGATTATACATAGGAACTAAGGTGTGGTTGTAATAGAAACGCTTTTTGATTATCAAATTGGATTGGTTGGAAACATCTAAATGGTCGTAAGATTAGTTGTTGAATATCAATTGTAGCCTTTTGTCTATGATCGGTTACCTTTTGTATTGACCATTTCTTAAGCAATTTGATGAACAAGTGGATGTTTTTGTGTTTAAGTTTATGTATGTAGACTTATGAAACTTGAATTGATCTTGAATTGATTGGTTAAACATAATGCTTGTTTTTATGAACTAAAATCTTGACGAAGGTTTAACTTGTAAGAACAATAGATTAGTACACCAACTAATTATCATAACGAACATGTTAAGAGGTTAACACTATCACATTAATCTATGATATGAAACTAGTTTAAGCAAGTGTAGTTTTTAATCATCTGAATTTCATTATATCTATTTGCTTTGTTATATGTTTTAGATAGACTCCGTTAATTCAAACTTGTGTTTAGATTCACTCAAATCCCTGCGAACGATCCCGACTTACCTTCATAATCTTGCTATAACGGACGAGTATACTTGCTCGTATGTGTTATTGGTAATATTGGTAATTCACCTTTTATAAATTTAAAACTTGCTCACACCGAACGCATCAATCTTGTTCGGGGAGTCTTGTGCAATCACGAGTGTCGTGGGGACCACTACATAATTCGCAAGGTAGAGTGATTTTGTTCACTTGGTGTGAAGGCTTAGGATTTTTGTAGGAGCTCATTTGGAATTTGACTTGATCTTCAAGTTCGAGCATCATACGATTGGAAGGTTGTGAGTCAATGGGAGGCAAGGAGATTGCCTTAACGATTTTGGGCAACTCACGGGGGTCATTCTAACATTCGTTGTCATAGAGGGCAAGGTCCTCTATCGTACCCCACGACTCTTCCGCGGTAAGATCATTATGTTTGCCATCGGCCGCTTGGTCGATGGTTTGCCTAGTTGAGAGATTGACATGATCATAAAAGATTTGGACTTGACGCCAAAGATCGATGCAGTGATTAGGGACTTTATGGAGTAAGTCCTTGAATCGAGTCCACGCCTCATAGAGAGTTTCGCGTTGACGTTGTTGGAACATCAAGATGTCATTCCTTAGCTTGGTAGTTCTCCCCGGTGGGAAAAATTGGGAGAGGAAACGAGTGGTGAGATCATCCCAACTCGAGATGGATCCGGCGGGAAGTCGCTCAAGCCAATTACTAGCTTGGTCTCGTAGAGAGAATTTGAAGAGACGCAAGCGCGTGGTCTCCCGTGTGGTAGCATCAAGGACGATAGAGTCAACGATTTTAAGAAAGTCCTTAAGATGCTGATTAGGATCTTCGGAACGAAGTCCATGGAATGTACATCCGTTTTGCACCAACCGGATGGTGTCGGATCGCAGGGTCGTATTTTGAGCTTGAATGAGAAGATCAATGGTGTTTCTATAGCCTTGATGGCTCAGTCTAGAGTATTCACCAAGAGTACGACCTCTTGGCGGGTCAAATGGTCGTGGATTGAGTGGAAGTGATTGATGTGGTGGTGGATCGTTGTTTGGTGGTGGATTGTCACCCATGGTGATAAGTGACAAGGTTATGAACAAAAACACAAAGAAGGGGGATAGACTACAAGGAAGCTAATGAAAAAGAGAAAAAAAGTCTCACTTGATAGGAATCAAGCGAGGGAACCTAAACGAGATAGAAGTCTAACTAGCTATTCTATTCCCCGGCAGCGGCGCCAAAAACTTGATGCGGAGTTCGGGGTCGAGAAAACCTCCTTTTCTTCGAGCAAGTTTTTCAACCCTCTAGGCAGTGAACCTAATCGTTGTAGTGTAGTATAGGGTATGCCTCGGGGATTGATATCGTTCTATAAGGGAATAGGAATGCTAGAAAGAGATTTATGACGAGAATGTGGGGTTGAGGATGATTTTTTTAATCTTTTTTTATGGTTTTTTAGAAAGCAAAAGTAAAATCTCGGGGTATATGATTGGGGGTGGTACTTCTACCGATTTCACTACTTCTACTAATTATCTAATTATCTAATTAACTACGAATAGGCTGTGCTAATTGAGGTGTGCTCGTATGATGATTAAAGATGTGTTCACTTAGATATTATTACTCCCTAGTTATCTTTTATTGGTCGGTTGATATGTCACGTCCTTTATCTTAACGCATTAATAATCGGAGGGGGTGCGTATTCCATAGTTCTATGAACGTATCTCTCCTATAGAATTCACGGGATCGGCAAGTATAATACTATCTCCCTAAGCACCCTATCGTCATAAGGCACACTCACGCAATAAACACAACGATAGCCTAGTTGCACTCCTAGGCTTTTATCAATTAAGACAAGAGACAACCTAACAATAATCAATAACTAGGTTTCATAGATCTAAGCAAACACACAAGTAATTTAGCTAGACATGTTAGACAAGCAAGCATAAACACAATCAATTGAACATGGGGTAGACATAATGATAAATTGGAATAACAAACTTATCTTGATGTGTAAAATAGGGTATGAGACCCTAGAATACTGTCCAAGTCGGACTACAATTGAGTTAGGGTTTGCTCTCCAAAATTCTACCTCCTAAAATACAGAAAAATCGAATTCTATATATAGACTTACAATCACGACGACGTCGCCTTTTGCTAGCGATGCCGTCAGGTCGCCGTCATTAGGGTTTCGTCTGGGCCAAGTCATCATTGGGACGGCGTCACTTGAGAAGTGTGACGCCGTCAGTCTTCATGCAGGACGTCGTCTGAACTATGGATCTTGGGCGTCTGGTGTGAAAAGTATGAGTGACGCCTTCTAGGAATAAGGCGTGACGCCGTCAGGCTTTAGGACCAGAAATTTCGTTGGGCCGTCGCCTGCAATTTTTGATCAAGTCTTCATAGAGGGACGGCGTCGCCCTTTGGATGGGACGCCGTCAGGTGTAATGATCAGGCTTTGAGTGTCTTCGATCTTGAATTTGCCATTTTCTTCATGTTTTTGCTCATTTTCATCCAAATATGCTTCATTCCAGCATTTTGCTTCCAAAAGACCTAAAAAGTGAAAAATAACGATTTTAAGCAGTAACGGATATAAAATGTGTCGAATTAGGGCTTAAATGACCTCTTAAAAGAGTACGTTTTAAATCCTAATCATTGTTGCCATGAAAGAAATGTATATGTTTATGTCCCTCGAAGTCGAGTTCCTAACAAAGGTACTGATGGAGCTGGAACTAAGGTTTTTGTGACCACAGAGACTACAGGTGAATTTGTCATTGTTGAAATCGGTAACTTTTATATTGAATCACTTATTTGTTGTTTTTTTACTTGTGGACATTACAAGCTTTTATTAGCCTTATGTATCACAATTTCTTTGTATCCATCAAGAAGTTAGGTTGGGATGAAGGTAATGTTTTTGGTAAACTTCAAGTGTTTAATGATATGTGTGAATTAACATCTTTTAGAAATGCTAGAAGCTTGAGGTAAAATGAAGCTTCATGTTTTTCTTTTGTTTTAAAATGCTTATTGCCTTTTGGGTATAAATTATCTTTGGGCTTCGTTAACTTAATCAAGTGTGTTTGTTTGCATGTTTGTGTCATCAGTTCATCACCAATTGCTTAGGTCGGTTACATCCACCATGAATTTGATCAAAGCATTTTTAAGTGTTTGGGGTTGTTTGGTATGGTTTATTCAGTGTAATGGTATACCTTATTCAAGTGCCTCCTCTCTAATAATTGTTTTTTAAGAATGATTTCTCATGTATTTTTCTTGCGTAACATGAACTTTTATATTTGATGTAAATGAAGCAAATCAAAGGGGTTTAGCATATCAATTGTTTGAGATTGCTTATTGAGTGCCTACTTATAAAATACTGAATAATGAACGATTTCTCATGTAGCCTGGACTTTCGTATTTTGAAACAGATCAAATGGGCTGAAAGTCGTGCTTATACATTTAAAATACTAAATAATGAATGATTTATCATGAAACGGATCAAATGGGTTGAAAGTCGTGCAAAGTATACGTATAGTATTTCTCCATATTAGAGTTTTCACTATGTTGATTCATATTTATTTTCTTATATTATGTAGTACTTCTGGATAATCAGCTTGAAATACGAATTGAAGCTGCTGGAAAGTCTTTAAATTCGGATTCGTAGACCAAAACGAGCCAAAAATGTTCAACTAGGATATACTTTGTTTCATCACATGTGGATTTACCTATAGTATCAATCAAAGTTGTGTTTATTATTTGAACTATTCGTGCTATGTGTGAAATTGGTGATGCATATTTCTTCCTAGACAAATTCAAAAGTTCAATTATGTAATCAGTTGAATTGTTAGTTATATAATTTGGGTTTTATAAATAGGAGAATTAATTAGAAAAGTGTTATTTGTGAATGCATAAGTACTTTGTCTAAATTGAGCTATAAGTTATAACTGAAATGATCATAACATATGACATCATGTGAGGGTTAGAGAAGTTTGAATTTTGACAAATGTGCTAATGTATTTTGGCTAATATTATATGTCATGATATTATTTTGTGTTCAATAAACAACGATTAAATACTGTGTATTGTTTAATTGTAACTTTATCACCCTGCTTTAGTTATTAAAAGGATCCATTTTGTTGAAAAACTTGGTAGATCATTTATAATTAATTGTTAGCATCAAACTATCACAAAATAAAATATTACCCATTTGACTAGCTTTAAACGGTATTTCTTAGGTTACCCACATGGCCATCTTTATAATCTTTTCTATGTTTTAATACTACACCAATGTTTCATTTTATGCTACAGGCTTTTTATGTTGTATTTTGTGATTTGATCCATCTCATATAACACTAAGTTATGGTTCTTTCAACGTATAAATGAAAACTTTATTTGATAATGTTTGATGTTATACATAACTGAAATAAATAACTTTAGCAGTCCGTGTATTACACGGGTTATTAACTAGTAATAAAAATATAAATAACATCAAAATACCTAAAAAAAATATATATATAAATTACATTTTACAACTAGAAACAAATTAAAGTACAAGGACTATTTTGCAATAATGTCAACAACCTAGCAAGAATTATTCTGACAGTATATAAACCAAATCTTTCTAATTTGCCGCCTGCCTCTTTCCTGTGTCTTAACATTCATTCTACACCGCCGTCACTTACTTTTCATTATCTCCGTCCGATATCTTTTTTACACATTTGATTTTATTCTTTTATATTGTTATTCAGTTTGTATTATCTAAGTTGCATGATGGCTCTTCGTTTTGAGGTATTGCTTTTAATTTATAAGACTATTTATCGTTGCATTGTTTTTCCCCCCTGTGTTAATGTGTTTATGAAAAAGTATTAATGGTGTGTGATTTGATATATTTATACTTCTTTCATGATGGAATTTAATGTAGATAAGTAGGTATGAATGCATTACACATATGTGTTTTAACGTAAGGGAGAAGTTTTGATTAATGAAGAATTAGTACCTTAAATTGAGAAAAAAAAAGGTTTAGCACTTTAAACTAAAATTTGCCTAGTATAGTACCTTTTTGTGCGATTTGCCTTTAGTTTTATTCACATTTGAGATTAACCCATTTTTTGGTTTATAATTGTATATTACAATTTAATAGTTTAAATGTAGTTATTTGACATGAACGCATGAATTTTCATACAGTATAATTTATCTAAATTAGCTAATATGACTAATGACAATCAAGAATTGAGTATATAGCTCGATTTATTATTTTGAGAGAGCGTAAAGTTTAGTAGTGCTTAAGTTGTTCTGTTTAATTAGCGTATGGTTCGTTTAACTAAGGTGATGTTCGTGATAAGCTGAGTTGGACCATTTAGGATTTAGTAGCGCATTTAAAATATCTGGGAATGTAAACACCATAGCGGTAAAGGCTGAACCACATATTGAAATTAGACACGTTTTGAAGAAAAGTAAGAATGGTGACTTTTTATTGAAAACTTGAAGTTGTCAAGCATAGTAGGTCACTTAATATCGTGGTACTTGCAGTTTGACAGTGGCATACAATGTTAAATAGGAATCTTGTTTCATGTTATGGGTCAAAACGTTTGAATTTTCAATTACGGTATGTTACTAAATATCTTGCTAAGGCCGGCATGACGGTGGCACTAGCATGTTAATTAGGAGTCTCATTTGTTAGGAACCAGGTTAAAAGAATTTAAAAGAGAAATATTTACTTGCTTGCTGAATACAACCCGGTATGCGACAGAATACAAGTTTGTTGTTTGAAGTTTCTTACTTAAAGAATATGTTTTGGTTTTTTTGTCTAGATTCTAGCGAGGTTCAATCGTGCTCGTGCAGCTAGGCTTACACTGCCTCATTATGTTTGCCAGACACCTCTATTTATGCCTGTGGGGACACAAGGTTAGAAATTTGAGTTTCATTCCCTGTTTGTGATACTTTTTTTTTTTCCTATTTGTTAGCATCGTTTACTGTATTATTTTCCATTAATTTTCTTAAGCTTCTCAACCAATTTTTTTTTAGATTATTTCTATATTTTGTTCAAGTGGGAAGTTGAGAGTTGTGCGTATGTTTTAATCATTTTTAGATTGATTGTATATTTTGTTCAGTGTCATTTGCTTTGTAGTGTACGTTTGCCTCCAACAAAGATCCAGATGATTTTTTTTTCATCCCTAGTAACACATTGGTCATGGTTGTTTGACTGGAACCTGTTGTCAAATAGTCTTATGTTATCAACGAAAGAGCACACACCCATGCTTACACACTACAAGTTCAAATTTTGAATATGTCCAACCTTGACATCTATGGATATCTCACAGTTCACGTACAAAAACAGATACCCTGTTTTTGAAATTATGCGTCCACCAACTCAATATACGTGGAGTCGTGGATACCCTGCATTATAATGTCTTGGAAGCTGTTTATCTTTTACTGACGGAACAGAACTACATTTTCATGGCAACAGGGACTATAAAAGGTTTAACGACCAACCAGCTTGAGGAGATTGGCTGTCAAATCATACTTGGAAATACATATCATTTGGCATTACGCCCAACTTCTGAGCTAATAGACGAATTAGGAGGGCTTCACAAATTTATGAACTGGCCGAGAGCACTTCTCACTGATTCTGGTGGTTTTCAGATGGTAAGTTTTCACGACTATGCATTTCAAATTACAGGCATTTGAAGGTCTTCATGTCAAACCTATTGGTTCCAACAACATTCATCATAGTCTTACTGGAGTATAAAAGTTTGGCTATTTACTTGACATAATTCGTTTCTTTATCCTATTCAAAGCTGGTGTCTTTCTCTTATAGCTGTTCAGTGTGCACCTATTAGTTTATTGGGTAATATTCGAAGCAGGGAGTTATATTACAACACGTTTTCCATCTTAAGTTGTCATATTCTATCGTGGTAGAAACTGTTTTCGGATTAAGGCATCAATTTTATGGAGTATGGACAACTAATGCGTTTTTTTCTTCTTCTATATATGGGGAATAAATAACTTTTGTATTTTGTAAGGAATAAACCGTTTCCTTCCCCCTTAACCTTAATTTAACCACCCCAAGGGCACAAGCTACAGTTAAAGAGAATACAAGAGTGTTTTATACAATAGTGCTGTTGAATTTGTACTCTTCACAATTCAATCAATTTAAATCTTTTTAGATATGTTTTTAGATATGGTGATAGAAAATATAGGCTGGGTTAGTCTATTTTGTTTTGTTTGTAGCCTTGTGATCTTTCATTTGCCCTTTCTTGAATAATTCATGTAATTACATGTTTACATACAAGTTCCTGGTCACCCAAATTTAGTTCGCATCTTTCTGAATCCTGATGATTCTTCTTTATAGGCTATGTAACTAAACATGAAACACTTTCAGGTCTCATTGTTGCATTTAGCTGATATCACTGAAGAAGGTGTCACGTTTCAGGTTCTCTCTCTCTCTCTCTCAAAATTACATCTTGAAGAATTTGGTTATATGATGCTTACTCGTTTAATTAGATTAAAGCGTGCATGCATGCAACACCATTAATATAAAGGCTGCAAAATTCCTGCATGACCTACAAGGCTGCTAAACAGGAAATTCTATTATCTAATTAACGAGCATTGAATTGAGATTCTTGTCCTTCATTAAGCTCGTTCTTCCCTTACATTTGACATAATTTGTTGAGTGAACAAAACATATATTTTAAGGTGATGGAAAACCAATATTACTTGTATTTATTAGAATACCGGAACTTTAATATTTCGCTGATCCTAAAAAGTGATTGTAACTACAATGCTCAGGCACTGATTTACTTCATAGTTTGCAATAAGCATAGCAGATTTTATGACACATGACGCACATATAATTTTTATGTAGAATGTTTGTCAGCACCTATTATATCCCTGGATAAGGTTGGTAGTATTATGGCAGGGTTTGTAAAAAGCTTATATACAGTTTGTTGGCACTTAAATCTTAGATAACTCATCATTTTATATATGTATTTTACTTTTCCTCGAAAGAAGTTCCATCTTATCTATGCTTCATGACTTTAAGATGTAGCTGAAAAATATCAAAATGCTCTCAGTTTAGCTCACTTTGGATCCACTGAGCTAATTTGAACTTTAAAACAAACTAAATGGGTTGTGTCGGTTTCCTAATTTAATTTAGTCATCGTTTGTGAATAATGTTTGATAATTATTCTGCAGTCGCCAGTTGATGGAAAGCCGATGCTCTTAACACCAGAAGAATCAATCCAAATCCAAGTAAGTAGTTGTTGGCGTCAGTTGGGTCTTTCATGCTACAACCATGCACTGCGATTGTAGTTCCTTCAACGTTATACATCTGCTGTGCTTTAGTTTATACAAGATCAGTTTTTACATAAACCTCATGAAACTCGCCTTATAGTTCTATTTATATGTGTGTGTGTGTGTGTGTGTTTTAAGATTTCAGATTTATGACTCTTGTTATATATATTTATATGGCTCTGAAGCCATTTTTTTGCCACTTAGCAATGTGGAAATTGAAATTGTTGCTTGAGTTTACTTCTGTATAATTTGTCAACTGGCATTAGCTTGTCCTTCATTCTTACTGTGTATTTCATATCCATCTACTAGAACAGAATTGGAGCAGACATTATTATGGCTCTTGACGATGTAGTGAAAACCACCATTACAGGTCCCCGGATTGAAGAAGCCATGTATCGCACTTTACGTTGGATAGACAGATGCATAGCAGGTATATATTTACTAAAGCCTAATGTAATCTTTTCAGCAGGCTGATCCCAGTTTATATTACACAATACCATTTAGTAATAGCCTAATTGGTAGTTGAATCAGTTGTAGCATTCTAACAAGTCTTCTTAAATATATATCGTTTG
Organism: Chrysanthemum seticuspe; assembly: GCA_019973895.1. NCBI lineage: Eukaryota > Viridiplantae > Streptophyta > Magnoliopsida > Asterales > Asteraceae > Chrysanthemum > Chrysanthemum seticuspe. The sequence goes on from BPTQ01000009.1 coordinate 151,085,172, forward strand.
GCTGGAATTTAATGTGCTTCATCATGAGTGAACCTGAAGGGAAAAAATGGGATATTGTTTTTGTATACTTTGTGAAACAAATCTTGTAGTCCATCTGTCACGCACTCACGCTGCCAGACTTGGTTAAATAATCTGAGGAGAACTAAGGAATTCTTGTTGACAAAAAGTATCTGGTGATTTAACTTTTCTTACACTGATCATATTAGACATGTAGGTCGTTATAATTTGATCAATATCCAAAAGCTGTAATATGTGGAATTATCTTCTAAGTCTCCGAATGGAAGTAGTTGCATTTTTCATTGGAAGACAGGAACTTTCTTTCTTGTGAGGTTTGATTTTGTTCTTTTTATTCGTTTGGCTATGCAGCTCATAAGAGACCAAAGGAGCAGAATTTATTTGGAATTGTACAGGGCGGCCTAGATCCCATCTTAAGGTTATTAAGAATTAGATTTTTAGCGCAGTCTATCTTCATTCCTATAAATATCTTTCATACTGATTAAGGACCTTATTTCTAACTTCTTACCAGGGATACATGTGTCCGAGGTTTGGTGGAAAGGAACTTGCCGGGGTATGTAGTGAAAATTTTACTTCACTTTCGTCTAGTTGGACCCTTCTTATGGTTTTCCAATCAAATATTGTGGATTGTTCTATATTCATATTTGATTTTGTTGTGAAACATACTCGGAGTTTGAACCAAGTTATACTTCATAGTGAAGCTCATGATGATGAGAAATATTATCGTTAGAGGTGGCAACCCATTTAAATATGCATGGGTTTGATTCAGATCATTTATAACAGGGTCGAATGAGTTGATACAACAACTTCCCTAAAAGAGAAACGGATCAAATCGGTCAAAAGTCACTCAAAGTGTATTTTTATGCAGAAAACTTCCTGAATGATTTTATTTGTTATGACTAAAGATATATGTAATCACATTCCTAGAGTTTGAATTGTTGGGGACAAGAATTGTATTGGGTCAATCCAACACAACCTGATCTAGTGTCAAAATCACCTTAATTTTTCTTGCTTTAATATGATATTAAGCTGCAGGTTTATTGATTGTACAGTTGAATAACCAAGTATATTTGTGCAACAGCTATGCTATTGGTGGCCTTGCGGGCGGTGAAGATAAAGATTCATTTTGGCGTGTTGTTGCACAATGCACTGCCTCACTTCCAGAAAGCAAACCCCGATATGTTATGGTACTTTATTGATCAAATTATTTCTCTCTTGTAAAAGCTTCACCTCTGGGGAGGGGGTTGGGAGATTTAATTTAGGCTCTCTTTTTGCTGTCAGCTTGATATTGTGGTGACTGTTCTGTCAGGGTGTTGGCTATCCACTTGATATTGTAGTTTGCAGTGCTTTAGGTGCTGACATGTATGACTGTGTCTATCCTACACGTACAGCTCGATTTGGCACTGCTCTTGTGCCTGAGGTATGGTATTTCATCAACTTATCTGCATGTCTTGGATATTTTTCTGTCACAATTTGCTTCGTCAATCCTAAAGTAAAAAAACATCCACCTGCTAGCATGGATTAGCAAAAAAGCTTTACTTTCGGTCAGATATCAAAAAATCAATCTGAGTAAAAAAAAATAAAAAATCTTGCATTCGTTTTGAGATAGAATACATTATAATGTCCTTAACCTTTGGTCATATTATATAGTATATATCGGGGCTTTTAGAAGTCTGTTGGTGTTTATGCCTTTGGGTTATGTATATCGGTTTCAAGAATAATAATCAGTCTATAATGATTTAAATTTGTGCTCCGGAAACTTGTATGTTCTCAGTTTGTCAATTCAAGCTTCAGTCAAGGGTTATTTCACCATAGATTCAAACTTGATTTCAGGGGGTCCTAAGACTCAAACACCAGTCTATGGCTGATGATACGCGACCAATTGACTCAACCTGCGAGTGTATGGTATGGTTATGATTATATTTTTGGTTTTTAGACATACAAGTATAGAACAAATGATTCTCATCGTTTATTGGTTTTGTTTGTAATTTAGGTTTGCAAAAACTACACAAGGGCCTATCTTCATTGTCTTGTTACCAAAGAGGCTATGGGTTCTCAACTTCTGTCGTATCACAATTTGCACTACATGTTGCAGGTAAAAAACTTCCAACTGTTTATTTACTTGTTTCAGCTTTCATTGTTTTCTTCTTGAGCTTGAACTTAATTTTTCTGTCCACTTTGCAGCTTAGCAGAAATCTTCATTCGTCGATTATAGAAGGAACATTTCCAGAGTATGTTTGCTTTCCATCTTGTTGTCCAATTTTTTCTTTCTCACGTGTCCTAAATTTATACCTCACATGAAAACTGCAAAAACTCACCATATAAGAATTGCAACATTGTTTGCCCATTGTTTTCATTTCCCAATATAAATATAATTGGATTTCGGTATGGAAGGTTAATCTTATATGTCATTGCTGCTTCTTAGAGGCAAGTTAAATATTGAGTAATTTACAAAGATCGTCCATGTGGTTTGTGTTGACTTTCACGTATGCTTCTTTGATTTTCACAATCAGTCACTGTGATTTTCATGAGACAGAACAATGTTATCTATACATTTTAAGAAACAAGTTCTAATGTGTTATAAACGTTTATAATTGCAGATTTGTATGCAACTTCCTGATGAAAATGGTATGTCTTCACTCAAATTTAGTTCAATCCATTTTTAGCTCTTAGGATTACCACGGTTTTCGTTATCATCTACACTTGAACTTATGTTTTCATTGTATGCGAATTGTTACAAATTTAGTTGAATCGTAGCAAGTAAGATTAAGATTTCAGATTTGATATTTGAAAGTAATTCAAGTTTCTATTTCTTGGAATATCCCTAGCCCTCTAAACTTTATTCAAGTTCTCCAAACATCATGCCTAATTCAAAGAGCGGTTTTTGAAGAGTTCTGAACTATCTATTTAATTTGCATTTTTGTAGTTTCCTGAGGGTGACGTCCCCGAATGGGTCTGCAATGCAATGGAGGTTGCTGGTATAGACATCTCCTCATGCTGTACCCCGTTTAGTTCAAAAACTGAAGTGCATACTGCAAGCGGATGATGGATCTTTATCTTCAGGCCCAAACTAACATGTCGATCATTAAACTCTAAGGGTTGCAGTATAAATTTTGTAATCGATATGCTGCTCCTTCATTAGTCATCACCTGCATAGATTTTTTGGAAGCAATCACCCAGCTCATAGATTAGACAGTAGTTCTTATATTATTACATATATATTGGGTAAAGGGTGTCGAAAGTTAATTTTGAGGGACACAACATGGATTTTAACATTGGTTAAGCTGATATGTTATCTTAATTTTTAACAGAAGTACAAGAGTTTCTTTTTTACATCATATCCCTTCTGAATTTGGACTTGTGTGGTGCAGATATATATGTCATAAAAATCTTTGAGCTATAGTGTTGAACCTTTAAAAAAAATATCCGCTTATCATGCTCATAAGAATTGTTACCCTTTTTAGTCCATTGTAGTGTGTTATATACTTAGCTAGGTGCGTCTTTCAACCATGTGTGATGTGCCCTCTTATACGGGTTACGATCCTATAGAAAGGTGGGGGGAAAATCAACTCTCTGCAAAGCCTACAAAGCCAACGCTTGTCTAGTTGTCTCGCCTTTTTTCTCCACTTTCTCATTGTTCTCTCTTGTTCATTCTTTCACCGTGTGTTTGATAAACATCTCCTACCCCAAATTCAACTTTATAGCATCCAAAATCATAAACTTAGGTTGCGATTTTTGTTCAGTTTCATCATTAAATTGTTCGGTCGCTATAAATTGCGACAATTTTCATAAATTTGAAATTTATCAAAATTAGCGTTTCATTGACGTTGAGTCTAAACGAAAGTACTATAACTATTATCGATTAACAAACCTCAAATTAACATTAGTTAACATCAGTTCCTTATCTTTTATAAATTATAATATATTTTGAAGTCTATATTCAAATATTTCAAAAGAATCAAGGATTTACGAAAATGTTTACCATGTGTTTAATAAATGTCTCACTGATTTTTTTTTCAATATTTATTTGTGAAAACACATATTTTGTGTTCATTAATAATGTAGGTGAATTATGAAAAATTAGTACTTTTAGGGAAAAAAAAGTCATTTTATTATTATTATTATTATTTTTTATAAACCAACACTTTTATTCAAAAAAGCTCATATGATTTACAAAAAGTTAGTGGGAAGCCGATAAACTAACTGGGCTCCCACACCTCTAGCAATAATAATAATAATAATTATTATTATTATTATTATTTTTTTATTATAAAACATCACTTCATTAGAAAAACAAAATGATTTACAAGAAATTAGTGGGAAGCCGAGACACTAGTTGGGCTCCCACTCCATTCTTAATACAAAAACTTAGTCTATGAAAAATAAAAGCACCGCTCTTGACATTATTCGAGTGGCTAACAGTAACAGTCTTGATGCGTGAAAGTGTATCCAAAACTTCCGCGTCCAGCTCCCCAAATGTAGAAAAAGCAAATGGAATGAACTTGTAACCGTTTTCTTCACATTTGGACACATATTTCCTTTTCTTCTTCTCCACAGCATTATGTAACGCTACCCATAGAGCCCACGAATTCGCATCAATACCCGCAAAAGGAGAGATCTTAGTCACATCCAAACATGCAATTATTATTATTATTATTATTATTATTATTATTATTATTATTTTTATTATTATTATTATTATTATTATTATTATTATTATTATTATTATTATTATTATTTTATTTTTTTCTCAATTTTGATGAATTATATCTCTCATACAAAACGCTACGGTATCTTGCACGATTCCTCCGAATATTCTCTAACTTTTGGGCTTGGATGTGTTAGCCCGATTTTAGGCCCACCAGCGAGTCCGGTTTATACTACTTTTACTTTGGGTTTATAGAAATTTCGGGATAACCTTCACCGCCTCCTGTCGTTCCTATCTACACCGACTAACAATAATCATTATTTGGGTTCGTGTTATTTCAGAAAGCAAAAGGTTGGGGTTTCAAGGGTAGCTTATATGACCGAAAGAGTTAATCCACCATACCTATACAGGGAGTTGGGTGTCAGAGCACGAACAAATGGTAGCAGACACACACATACAATCAACCGCCGACAAAATTTTAGATGAAAGATACATGCTAATTATACTACTGGTATGTTCATATGTTTTAATTATGTACCAATCAAGGGTTCAATTGTGTCTAATTTTGATACTCTTTTACAAATGAATGGGTATAAATATTCTTAAATTTCGGAGTTAAAAAAAATATGCATGATATCAAGCTGGCAAATCATGAATCTAAAATTTACTTCACAAAAGTTATTTATGAACCTTTATACAACAGGCGGTAATAAAGCGAAAATTAATCTTTTAAATATGGAAGTCTATTGTGATTATTATTTATTTGCAGGTTATGATTGGTTGGTGGCCGTTGAGATGAGTCCTTCATCAGTTTTTTCGGTGAACCTGATGTGACTATTGCTGCCCGTGATAATTTCTTCGAGGCACTCAATTGTGACCAGGTAATTACACTTTTTTTTCCTCTGTTTTTGGAGTCTATTTTTTTGTAAGATTTGCATAATATTGAAGTGTCATTAGATATCTAAAATGTCTAATGTTTAGAACTTTAGCTAAAATATAAACAAGCTTCAAGTTAAACAAGTGTATTAATGTCTGAAATATAAATAATCTCTAAAATGTCTAATGTTAGTATCAGATTATAACAACCAATAAGGATTCTCAAAATTTTGTGAGGTAAGTAGTATTAATCTTACAGCAAGGAATTCAAGGAAGCACCCCCTGATAACAGAAAATTTTGGTTGGTACTATTTGAATACAAATGTCGGATTTCTATCATTTTGTGTGCCCATTCGGTTTCTTGATGATTCATTCTTATGCTTTAATTTTGAATAGGTTGCGAAAGAAGGTGGTCACAAAGAATCGTGCAACTGCATAATCAAAAAGGTGGGCAAATTGGTTTTTGGTCTCTTTCATTATTAAATATTTATATGTATTATAACGTTGGTAATTTGGTTTGTCGCAGGTTCAATTTTTTTTTCTCTAAATTGAAATCGAGTTTCAAATCCACCTTTGATAAAGGTATTTTTTTTTGTTAAAGATGTTGGCTGTTATCGACTTATACAAGTGAGATGATTTTATGACGTGGGCATTCATTAATTTTTAGAATAAACATACTTTGGTTGTGTTATTGTTGTTTCAATGGTGTAAAGGTTCACTTTTTAGGAATTTAATATGAATTTTTTTGTGTTACTTATGGCGTGTGATTTGTGTACACAGGTTTTCCAGGCGTGATTGCTCCACAGGGCAGATGTACGAGGATAGAGCAAAAGCCGTTGTGCTAGCAGTAGAAGCCTGTATCAATGGTGAGTAAGCTTGCACGAGTATATGATATTAGCGATGTAACAGTCATTATTGTTTATGTTATTAAATGTGTGCTTACTTTATGCTTATAGATGAAAGTATGTGAGCGATGGTAGCAGGGTACAACATTCTTTTTTACTTTTTATAGGTATTTTCATGTCCTATACACTTTATCATGAGTATTGGTTTATTCGTCTACACACGAGAACCGCTTTGAATTGTTTATGACCGATATTTAAAATTTTTATTACTCTTTTGTTGTTGTTCAGGCTGCTGCAACAGAAGATCAAGAAATTAATGTCGATTCTGAATTTACTAGGTATCGCTTATTTTTTTTGGGTTTAAACCATACATTTTCTAATAATTTTGTTGCATGGGTTGAATTTGATTATGAGTCTCAATAATATCTTGATTTTCAAGATTTTCATTATGACTCAGTGGATTAAAGAAGTAAACGAATCAGTTGTGTAAGTCGTAGCCTTTTGTTTACCTTATTAAAACTTTTTGATTTGTGGGGTTTTAACTTTGCATGTGCGACTTTTTTCGATGTTTGGAGCTACCATGGTGAATAAGTTTGATGTGGAGGGTAAGCTTGAGCCGTCTCATCCTGTGGATTTGGGTGAGTTTTAATTTATTGTAATATACTTTTCGCTTATATTATATGCCACAAAATCTGATGTAATATCAGCTTTTGTTAAAAACTTTTGTTGATCCTATCTCTTATTGATTCTTTGTAGACCAGAGTATAATACTATTCGTCGCTGACAAGCGGTGTCATTTGATATCGTTTTGATGGTGGGCGACCGATAGATTGCATTATTCGTGCTATCTGAGAGATAGCCAAATCGGCAGACTTGGAGTGTGTCTAACAATACTAGGCGAACAACAGGCCAAGGTAGTGTTATCTTACGTGTACCCTTACTCTTTGAAAGTTCTTTCGCATTTATATCTTCTATTCAACTCATGGGGCAACGGCTGTTGCTGCTGCAGGTCCTTCAACAGACTACATGCCGTTCGGCTGGTGTGATCAGGTATGCATGTATTGCAGGGCCTTATCGCTGGGCTTTATAGAGTTTAGCCTGAATTGCGGCCCAGTAACACCGCGTTTGGTTTTTCACTAACATCGCGGTTGGTTTTTCATATATAAAGTCGTACTAAGGTTAAACATGTAATTATATATTCCAGAAATTTTTATCATCAAAACCAGAAAAATATTTAATTTTTCCTTCGTTTATGCAATAACATATACAGTTAATATGTATTACACGCTTGAAGGATTGACTCGCGTAGAAATATAATGAATTTCATGATTATAGGTGCCAATGAAGCCACATGATTGAAATTCAGGTAACGGGACCGACAAAACTTTAACTATCAACTTTTTATCGCACTTAAAAATTTTGGTGAATCTAAAGTATGGTAGGCAGAGGTTGCACAGAATAACATACGGGAAGCCATTAGGAGACCTTGACGAGGCTGATCTCGAATCAGCTTACGAGAAGGGAGTAGAGGACAGGGTCAACCTAGAAGTCAACCAAGTTGAAGAAATGACTCACAAGCGCGGAGAATATTGGGAGCCTGATCCCGATACTGGACTGTTCATACGAGCATGCTAACATATTACGAACCAGGCCTGCAACAATGACCATTGTTACTGAGGTAATATTGTGCCTCTCACCAATCGTCCTGTCATTAGCATACCCTTTTTCACCACTATTATACGATATCAATTACATAATCGCTATATTTAAAAACGCTTACTTTTTATAGCCAAAACACTCTTACACTAGCCCTATGGAATGAACTAACGATGGATATTGAAATGCAAAAAAATATTTGGCTCCCAAAGCCTGTTATTATTGTTGTTGGCTCATATTCGGTCAAAAAAATCCGGTACCCATACTTTCTAATAACATAATACTCAGAGACAACATAACAGGAAACTTTTTTCCATTGTCTCTTACAGTAACAGGAGCACTGCAGCTATTTAACAACGTTTCTCTTCAGCCAATATAAATAGGCGGACGCAAAATGTATGCGGATATTCATATGCTCATAATAACTCTATAGAATCCCCGATCACAGGCAAGTGGCGACATATTTAAACTTCCTGTTAAGTTAATGCATTTTTAATAGTAAAATTGTTCCTTTTTTCTGAGCCGAACATATTCAAGTTTGCGATATCAAATCAAGAACATGTGGTATGATTGTCCGTGACGATGAAGTAAGGAATGTCCTGCAGAAATCAACGTTTCACTTACAAGGAACCAAAGCTATAAAAGTTCATAGGACCCTTTCAATTGATGTTTCACATAGACAAGGCAGAGGTATGATTATAATTACAATCTGTTGCAGTTTTAGTTTTTATAGTACGTCCCCCAAAACAGATTAACTGATGTTACAAATCAATATAAACAACTCTTAAATAAATGGAATTGCTGAAGTTATGTGGCAGCCAATTAATTGTGTGAGTGAAGCTAAGTTTCATGAGGCTTGGGTTACGGTTTATCACTAACAGGTCAAAAGAGTTTTTAAGGACTTAAGGTTTGTTTACGGTTTTTTTTCACGTGCACAAATTATAAATGATTATTATGGATTTGCTAATTATGAATAAAACGTTGGAACTTATACTATTAGTTTTACACCTTGCCAATGCATGAACCATTTTTTTCCGGTATTTACCACAAAAATTGTTGGTCACTGCAAATAATTGTTACTTGAGCAATTTTGAGTGAAAGTACATGATAAGCGGCGCTAAATGATAAATTTAATGGGGGTGTTTGGATATGCGTGTTTCTGTATCATATGATTTAGATGCTTGAGAGAATATTTACCAACTTAATGTGACTAATGAAGCGAAAACCAACTTTCAAAGTGCTTACTGCAGTAAGGTTTGTTAAAATGCAAGGAATAAGTGTTGATGATATCATACACATTGGAAACTCATAAGCAATATATTGTTGTTCCAATGGTAAGAAATATAGCTGTAGCTTTTGTCTTAATATAAGATTTTACTTTTGATTTTCTTGAGGTGATGATTCGACCCATTTACTATTGCAGCTGCAGCAGTAGCCGCTTCGTCCTCCAAAAAAGACGGAACACATGGCAAGAAAGACGGTGGCATTTGTTTTAGAGTTACAACAATAACGTCAATTCACTTTGCGCGCCTGTTTCAGTATCAATGACATTTCATTTCAAGTTGTTCCCATTTCAGAGTTTCTTTAATCAGTGGTTATGTCTTACACCACTTTCAACAATTAGTGTGTACAGTTTGTATTGCCATAGAGTTTTTAGATGTTACTGCATCTATTTGTTCAGGACCTTATGAACCGAAAATGTAATACTTATTTTTTTATGCAGCCACAAATTCATAATAAAAAATAACAATACCCGTTGCAACGCAACGGGCTATTATCCTTGTAACCTTTAAAACTGTGATGTGGTTTGTTTTTCAATTTATTTAGTTCATGAAATATCAAAGTATGATGTTTTTACAAATGATGAACAATGTTTAAAGCTGTAATGAATAAAAATTTGAATATGCAATTGTTCATCACAGGATATTCATCTCAGAATGCTCATCAAAGTAAGTATTAATCATATGAATGTTTATCAAATAAACGTAAGTTTCAAGTATAGTGAGTGTTCATCACATAATGCCTCATGAAGTAATTTTGTGATTTCAGAGTTTATAGTTGTTCATCACATAATGTTTGTATAAAGGAGTACCCAGATGTAAGGTTTAGTAAGGGTATTTGGCGATCGGTTAAATAGGATTTTGAGTGTTTGGTTGTGAAGAAACCGAGTTTGAAGTTGTTGTTTAGGGATCTGAGTGCCATGATTTTTGTTTTTTCTGACTTTGTAAATTGTTGTCTTCAGTAACTTAACCAACTTGTTAGGTTCATCGTTTATCAAAAGAATGTCTATTATGTTCGCCAGTTTATGTTCATCAATACAAAGTGTGTAGAACCGTAGAGGAGGAGGAGGAGGGGGAGGGGCTGAATTTGTTCTTTTCGACTTATTTTAATTTTAAGTAGATTAAGTGTCAAGTTTGCATACATGTGTATAAACAGTTAAGCAATATAAAGTGTAGGTAAAGTAATGAAAGAGTTAAGGGAAGAGAGAACAAACACAATGGTTTATACTGATTCGGGATGAGGGGTTTAGACCCAAGCTAGCACCTAACGGAGTCCACACCTTGAACAACACACAAAACCTCACTAACTCTCACAATGATGACAAAGAATTCTACCAAAGAAGTACCAAACCCCAAGCTTGACTGCACCTGGTACAAGACTTTACACCCTTGCTTCTCTGCACCCAGAGTAAGACTTCACACTTGTTTCTCCACACCCGAAGTAAGACTTGACACTTAGTTACAAATGATATGAGACTATGAGTATTTGTTACAAGACAACAAGAATACTGACTAGAAGATAGAAGAAAAGAAAGACTTTAGATACAACACACAAGAGTGGATTTAGTTATTGCGCATTCTTCTCTTGCAAAGAATTTTTCTTTCAATAGACGATAGAAAGATGTTAAAACACAAGAAGGATTGAAAGACATAGAGAGATACAAGAGAGAAATGATAAGGGAGAAATATTTTACAAGAGATCAAGTGCAAGCATGGCAAGAGGATGTTATTTATAGGCAAGAGATCCAAGACAGGCCACGACGCACTGGCGAGCGGGTCAAGCACACCGAGCCAATTTTGTCTCTTGCCAATAACTAGTCGTTGCCTCTTGCTAAATCCTTAAGTGTAATTCACTTTTAAGCTTCCTAAGAGTATTTCAAACCCCAATAAGGGTTAGGTTAAACCAACTCATTAGCCATGGTTAATTGGGGGTTAAAATAACATTGGTCAGAGAAAAGGAGGGAAGCACCTTATTAACCACTTGGAAGGAGAGAAATATGGACATTGCAATGCAAAGGGGCATGATGAAGAGTAAAAGAGGTCCATGCAATGTAAAGGAGATTCTTGGTTTGAAATTCAAATTTCAAAATATAAATTCAAGTTCAAATAATTCAATTGTTATAATCTTCATTAATTCCACAATTAACTTATACGTAATAACTAATTACATTGATACAAATAAGTTAGACTTAACTTATTTATTTAAAAGGGAGTATGCCCATTTAGTAATTAGTCAAGTCATAAGTAAGATTATACTCATTTATTTATTTTCATTTGATCATTTTGTGAAAACATAAACCTCGAAGTGTTGACTTGTTTTTCAAAAATATTTTGAGTTAGGTTTTAAGTTGGGTTTTATAAAATGGGACTAGACATTTTGACACGACCTCTCTAAGTTCTAATCCACTTATGATATTAAAAAACATCTTAAATTTCATGTATGTACCTGTATTGAAAGAACAAACTTTGTCGGGTAAGAGAAAAACTAACCTTGAAAAACCAAGCACCCGAAGAAAGCACCCGACGTGCTGGTCACTGTTGCTTTCATTTGCTTTGATTTTGAGCTATCGCTAACGATTTTAAATGTCTCATAATATATTTTTTCATCATTAAAGTACATAGGAGATATATGTACAATATTTGCACCAACATGATGTTTTATAATTTTTTTTTGTTTTGTTTATTATTTTATACTCAACCAACTGTCTTAGCTCATTTGGCTATCTAGGCTCCTTCTAGAGCTTGGGGGAGGTTTTACCCAGGGTTCGAGCCTCGTAAGAGACAAAAAAATCTAGGTTCATCAATACGAAATGTTCGTCAATATTCCGCCCATAAGTTCATCAAATAACAAATGTTCATCAATTATGGTCTGAATGTTCATCAATAAATATTTATCAATCATGGTATTAATGTTCATCAATCACTGTTCATATTATCTTGATGTTCATTATACTCGGTGGATTGTGGGTTCGATAGAAAATGGTGGGAAAAGGAAAGGACATGTATCATTCCTCATGGTGACCTTTTATACTTTTTACAGAGGAGCCAACTTTGCATTTGATCCTCCTCCATATAATAATTATACTAGTAGGGGTGAGCTTGGTTCCGGAACGGCATGAAACAGACCAGAAACCGAGAGAACCGAGAACCGGACCGAGTAACGTGTGTTGGTTCTGGTTTAGTTCTCGGATTCGGACCGGGTATTTCGGGTCTAACTATTTGGAACCGAAAACCAGTAAAGAAAACATATTTACACTACAAAGTATTAACCATGTTTAATCCTTTGCATAATAGATCCCATATTCCCAACCTACAATATGCAATCAATCCATGGCTATTGTATACAAAATGTATGAAAGATTACGTTTAACTTTTCAAGATTAAATCCTTTTGACACCAAATACACAACTGATACACCTTAACAACTTGAAAACTCGATCAATCAACATTGTAGATTACTCTGTTGAAACCATTGTAAACTAGAACAATAAACCATTCGATACAATATTACAATAAAATGCATGTAAGCATGTTTGACACTTTGCTAGTTTGTTAAGTACACTAACATGTTTTTTAACAATGACAGTCAAAGAAATTGACTACACCGATAGCAAATTTTATTTGTCATAATGAATTAGTGACAATGAGTAAATAAAAATATTAAAGTTTGTTTCTATTCTAAGGGTGCGTTTGTTTCATTAAGATGTTTTATGTTTGAATCTGACTACCATATCTTATTGGTAAGAGGTGGCTATAAAGTCTGAATCTAAATGAATTAATGTTGTTTGTTTTTTTTACAATTGTCTGAATGGTAGCTTAATCAACGAACCCAAATAATTTAGCCCACGATACAAATTTATGCCACAAAAAATCATGGCAATGCTATAAAAAAGTGCATATCACAACAACTGAGAATAGTCGAATGAATTAACCAAAAATCTAATTAAACCAATTAAGCACAAAGTCATTCGGCCCAAAATGTATCTTGAATTCTCAAGACCCAAATGAAATATTTGATGTCAACAATACTAGCTACTCAGCCCACACAAAAATGTATTTTAACCTAAACCTAATATAATATTACAACATTACTATATATATAATGTGTGGACACAAAACGGTGCCACTTCCTGTCGTTTAGGGCTTGCTTTTTTATCCTCAGCCCAACTAGGTGGTCCATGTCTGCTTTCCTGGCCTGCCACCGCCTCTTAGGATATACTTGATAACAACAGAGAAGACGTGGCTGCTTTCTTCATCTTCTACGTGTTATCACGCACCGCCTCTTTTGCCGATAATAGTGAGAGTGAGATTTAGGGTTCCACTTTGGGGTTTTTCGTTTGGCTAATTGTTGTACTGATTTTCATAATCTTGAACACATCCAACCTCATCCTGTATGTTACTATGTAAGTTGATTAATCTTAATTAAGTTATTGAGCTACTTTATATTGATTTTGGTTTTTAGATGCATCTCAATCAACATATGTGTGTGTGTGCAGAAACACGTTTGTGATAGGGGTGTTATCATTGTTAGGGGAATATATGCAAACCGAAGATTAAAACTGACTCTGAGTATGATTCACGTCTGATCAACAGATTATATTATCAAGAGTAAGTAGCGTGTAGCAGGGCAATGGTCTATGTCGAATCTTTTGTTGAGTTTATGATATATAAAATACAATAAAACATAAAGACATCAAGAGTACACAGCGGAAGACTTAAGATCATAACAAATAAATTAATTAACTGAAAGTATGCGTAACGTACCTCTTGCGAATCTCAAATCCCTCGAGCAAAGCAAAACAACCCTCGAGCAAAGCAAAACAAAGAAGTACTTATTGGTGTAAGAATAATGTCTTACAACCACGTTCTTGTACACACGTACTATTAGCGATTCGATGCGAATGCTAGTTCTTGATCACAATAGAATAACCAAACATCTTAGTTATGCTCAAGGTCACTCATAAATCCCTTACAATGGGGATTCACTCGTCGACCAAGACAAAAGGGAAGAAAAGAAGAAGTTTGGCCCTCTATTGAAATCTGGTGTACCAAAAGATGAATACAAGGGAATGTATTTATAGCCTTATGGTAGATGTCAAGTTTACTATGGTTTCCGATGTGGGATTCCATAGTTTCGGCCAAAAACAAGCCCAAAAGAGTGTTCCTTAAACCTTCTCTTGGCTCGTTAACTTTTCTTCATATCCCGTTGACATTTAACGACCGATAGTCACTACCGATAAGTACATATCGCTCGTTAAGTCGTTTATTGTGAATTTAATAATTAAACATAATATTTTATATTAATTATTTAAACATCGAGTCTCATACGTAAAGTGTGCAATCCCGTGGTCACGAGTTCGAATCCGGACATTTACGTATTTGTAAATATATACATTTCCAACATCTTTCACATGTCTTGAATGATTGCTTTTCTGCTGGCTTTTACACTAGCAAGTAAGTGATTGTTTGATGCTCTTTTATGTTACATTTTTGGGTTCTGAAATAAGTTGTTTTATCGTCGTCTATTTTGTGATTATGTTTTTTGTGGTATTTGGAATAGCGTATTTATGTGGCTTAAGGAGTTATGCTATGTGGAAACTGACTTCCTGTTTTACATTTACTATGTTACTTCGTTAAATAACAAAAACTTTATGGGAATGAATTTATGATTTATCAAGATTATGATTCAAGTTTGCGTATGACCACAGGGAGCTGGGAAAGAAGGCTGTTTCGACAGTTTTATATGGATATGGGGGCTGAGAAGACGTGGTATGGTGTGGCCCGAGATGTGGCCGTGGCGTTTGAGATGTGGTGAGAGTTCATGGGTATGGTCATGAGACTAATTCTATTGGTGAGTTATGAATTTATCCCCTGTATTTTTAGCACTATGAAATACGATGTTTTGAATCTCATTTAGGTATTGTGCAGCTACACAAACAGCAACGCCTATGTTATAGGGATTCTGACAAGAAATGAGGTGTGTATTATGTTCATTTTCACCTTCTATGTCGCGTATTAAAAAATTATATAGGCGCAACATGTAATTGAGTTTTGATATATGGACCTAATTAGTATACGATATTTTTTGTGCTTATGCTATTTACTTTTTGCACGTACAGTGTAAGTCATTGTTTAAGTTATACTGATAAACGACGATTTGTTGTAGCGCCCGTTATGCAAACCCGTGAAAAGGTGCGTTATGTGTCGCATAAGAACAAACGCCAACAGCATTTGGCTTATTAACGTACGTTAGCTTTTGAAAGGTACTTAGATGTATTGCACGGTATCTTTCAGATTCCTCGATAAATTATCTATTCCACTTGAATTATCAGGTTATAATATTCTCATCCTTATATGTATTCACTCTAATGATTTCTATTGTTAACATGTAGTGCCTTGGAATAATTTGTGCCTTGCATATTTTAGAGTCTTATTGTGACTCTACAAACAACTGAACATCTGATGTCTTCAGGAGGCGCTTACGAGCTTTAGTTAAGACCTCTATGGATATTTCTTCGTTGCCACAATTTCAGTTGCAATGGTGCCGAGTAATACTCTTTCTTTGTCTATTTAACTGAATTATATGCTGTGAAAAGATGTATTCAAAATTTGTACGAGGACACTGAAAGGTGCGGCTTTTTCATTTATAGGGCAACGGCTAAAAAATAGGCCTATCTGCAATGGTATATTTATGCATATGAATGTCTCTGCATGATGCTACCTTTGATGTTGGCTGGCTGATAAGGATCAAAATTTTCAGCTAAAAAGCTCTGCTAGAAGTGCAAACTTTAGCTGCACTAGGTGAGTAACTGAAAAATACCTTTTCACACTCCGTTGATGCCCCTGATAAAAAACTACTTAAACATAGATCCTTGAATGTTTTTGTAGGATATCATGATAACATTTGTGAATATAATACCTGTTGAGGAATTTGAAAGACACAAAGTTGAATACCAGGTGACTTTCAACTAAATCTTTCATTTTCAATTCTGGATCACTTTGATTCCGTTCATTTTTCTTTTCCGACACATATAGGCGGTTATACATCAAAGGTTCGAGAATTCACGCACAAGGACTACGGATTCAGGTTTGGGTTTTTTTTTGTTTTTTGGCCATAAGGATATTCTTCTTAATGTTTCGATCATGTTCAATCATATAAATATACTCGATACAAAAAGTTTGGGTTTTAGTTTTGGGCAGAAGATTATTGTTGTTTATGCTTGATTCACAACAATAATAGTCGAGGTTCAGAAGGCTAATGGAACAGGTTTCTTATTTTTTTTCTTTCTGTATGTTTTCAATTCTATTGTTAGATATGTTGAAAGGTATTAGAAACTAACAAACTCTAATTTGACGAAGTTTTGCAGATCACATCAAGTATCAAGATCCCACCATGAATCCACGGCCGGCGGAAGGAGATGGGAATCAGTACAAAATCGAGAAGCACAAAAATAAGGTACCAAATTCTTGCGAAGTTAACTCTTACTTTTTTTCAAGTTTAACAATTTTACAGCTTATACATATATAAAAATTGAATTTTGAAATTACGGTTGTAATAGTTTTGGGGGTTTTGTTAATTGCAGTTGTTTTTTTAGTGGTCTTTATATACTTTGAGGGTTTTTATTACGAAGCTTGGCCACCTTGGGGTTTGCATACTTTTCATGAGTTTATGAAATTCGGATTTTCATTTCGTATTTTGTGATTATTTTGCAGGCTGAGGCGAGCGGTAACAGAAAGTTGATTACGGAGACTAGCGATTGATTTGCAATGGATGACGCATGTGTACATCCTTCTGCGTTACATGAGCCACAAAAAGCCAATGGAAGCTATGCGACGGGTGTTGATGTTTCTGTCAGAGAAAATGTTTCAGCTAATCGTTATAAATGCGAACAAGGCCATGATATTATTACAACCGAAGACGAAGGGTTTTGTTTGTTCATGGTAATTCGTTATTTGTGTTTTTGTCTTTATAGGTTTTCGAATGAAGTATTGCGCTTATGTGATCTTGACTGCATTTTTTTTGCTAAAAAAAAGACTTTACTTTAACGTCTGACTTGATCTGACATTTGCCTTATTATTCATTGTAGATATTGGTGAAGGTATTGGAACAGCTACTGTAGGTTCACGTGAAAGCAACAAACGTACCCGGATATTGTCCCAAGGTAAATGTCACTGCTATTGTTTATGTAATTATGCTTCCATATTATTATATTTGCGCCGGTGTAGCTTTTAGCTGCTGTCGTTTTCATATGTGTTGACCGGTTTCATTTTTCTTTCACTAAGCAGGACCGCCTGTAGGTAATGTGTGTTGAACAGGCAGGAAGAAAACTATGGAGACCAATATTTCAGAGTTTAAAGTTAGATTATACAGTGTTATAGGGACTCATGAATATGAACTGCCCTCTTCTGAATCAATTGGAGCTACTGTTTTTGAGGTGGTCGAAACGCAGCAACTGATCATGACATCATTATTGAGCGATATTCTGGCCAGCTTAGATGCCATTTACAGAATGCCTGCCGGGGTACTATTCTTAAGGAAACAAGTATCAATAAAGCGTTATATAAATAGGTACGTGCATCGCTGCAAAACTACAGTTAAACCTCATGTCGTTTTGATTTTCGTATCTTTAGCCCAACCCATTGCTGTTGTCCAGAACCGTTATCTTAGCCCGTTTATGAATAGAGGTAATCATCTCCTATCTTCCACAACGACACACAGAAAAATTTCCCAACCGCCTTACCAATTGCTGCCGAGTTCTGAACTTTGCGACAGGTAATCAGTTCCATGGTTTTAATTCTGTAACTATCAATTTATGCTACATAAAATCGTTTATTGATGATGAAGATGAGGTTAAATTGGCTTCTTTTATGCATATAAGGCGAAGGGTTCAATTTGGTAGTTTAAAAGTGAGGAGATACGAAGGAAGTCGATGATGGAGCTCGAGTTACCTACGCTGCCGTTCGGGTGAGCTGTACATCATTGGTTTTCGATAGTAGTATAGTGTATTAGCTATAGGTAGGGTTAAGGTTTTGGGGCACAACAGTTGATGGTTGATTCATGTTTAATTACACGGGCAGTTAGTGTTTCAGTTTTCGGGGTTTTTGTGCTGGAAACGCTGCCGTTCGGGTGAGCTGTACATCATTGGTTTTCGATAGTAGTATAGTGTATTAGCTATAGGTAGGGTTAAGGTTTTGGGGCACAACAGTTGATGGTTGATTCATGTTTAATTACACGGGCAGTTAGTGTTTCAGTTTTCGGGGTTTTTGTGCTGGAAAGTGGTAATCACCCCTAATAAAAAAGCTGATAAAACCCAAACCTTGATGTCTTCGGTTTGGTTTCGCCTAAATAACGAGAAAAAGTGGGTAAGTAAATTAGATATAATTGCTTAACGGATTGTATTTCTGTATTAAGCTAAAATACTATCTTTATCTCTTGATGTTCGAATACCAGCATTTAACTTTTTTGGAATTATCGATTTTGTTAACTTTCTATATGAATGACATTTATCTTTATTCTGAAACAGGGTAATTGTGTTGTGGCGTTGAAGGTGCTATTTAAGAGCAAAGTTAAAACCATCTCAGTTGGCGCAGCATGTTCGTCATGAAGTTTATTACCACCTTTATCTCTACACATTCAGGTACTGCCTTTTAAATTTTTGGGGCTATCGATTTTTGTTCAACTTCGTATATAAGTAACACCCGTCTTTGTTCTGAAACAGAGTAATCATGCCGTGGCATTGAAGGTGCTATTCAAAAGCCAACTTGAAAGACTCTCAACTCCCAGGTTCGTTATGAGGTTGAAATACACAGTCATTTTAGAAACACAAATATTTCAAGACTTTATGGCTTCTTCTACTTACACTTATGAGGTCAGTTAGCTGTTCTAGCTAAACGTATCCAGTAATAGGTTGTTTGGGTATTCAAAACGGTATCTTCTGTTTTAAGCCTGCAATTACCAATAGGCTATCGAAATCAGCTTTTACCCAAACACCCCTTCCAAGTAATTTAGCAACAAAGAAAATGAATAAGAGCGCGAACCAAGCCTTCATAGCAAGAAATAGCATGGAACAGTTAATAAACCTGGTAATAATTGCTTTTACGTGGCAATAACAAGAAAGTAAGCTAATTTGTAAAGGAATGGTGTATAATTAACAAGCAGCAGTGAATTGTTGCGTAGGTACTCCTGTACAAGGTCTATTTTCTTAGTACACTCAACTATATAATTAAGAAGTAGCAGTGAATTGTTGCGTAGGTACTCCTGTACAGGTGCAAGCAGTATTTGTAAAGCACATTTCATGCTTCTTTTTTTTTAATTGTACTTTGGCCTTTTTTTAGTTGTGTTGCAGTCATTTGACCCCATTTGACCATGGTGCTCGAAAGGGACTAATACCAAGAAAGTAAGCTAATTTGCCAAGGCCAGAGTGGAGGAGCAAATGGCTTCATTCAGGTCTGTTTAAACAACGAATTCATATAATCAAAATAGTTGCTAAGTTGTATGTTCAGTTTATCACCACAGACCCCAACTGAATTACAAACGCCTATTGGTCAACAACGTTTCCAAGCATCCCACGAATTAGACCGTTAATATTTTCATCTTTTGTGTTGTTGTAGTGGTGGTGAAAAAGGAAATGATCATGCGATGAAAGATGCTTTGGATTGGAATACGTGGATGCGGCATTTCGTGGAAGCCGAACTTGCTGAACGGCCTGTTTGCTTCTTCAGGTTTACTTCTTTTATTTTTATTTTTTGTGTTTGTTTTTTTTATTATAATTAGGAAATTTTGTGTTGACTAATTTGTTAACGATGTGTGGGTGATCCCCAAGGAGACCGTGGATCACAGTAACTGTTGGCCCGATTTAAGATACGGTATGTGGCTGTGTATGTTGTTAGAGACAAAATGGTCTGATGTTAGTTGTCAATACATAAACAGGTTTTTTCACATTTTAACGCGAAACATGTATACCGATAAATATAAAATGCCCCGCCGCAACGCGGCGGTTTCGGGGCAATCCTTGTTCTAAATAAACGCCACATCTTATCCCTTTTGTAGCCACACACACAAACCAATAAACCATACACTCAAACTCAACACCTTATCTTCTCCATTTTCTATCAAATTTCACCACGTTTTCTTCTTTCTTTTTCGTAATAATCGAATGACAACAAAGACCACAACTAAGATCTTGCTAGGTTCGTGATGTGTTTGTTGACCTTCTTTTACTTCGGAGGTGGCTGAATAATTTGCAAGGTTAAGAGGGAGTAAGACATGATCTCCAACTCTGATTGAGTAAGAGGTTTTACATCTTACCGCGTCTAAACCAACTAAAAAAAACAAACAACCCTCATGTCTGACCGCGTCTGACTGGGTAAGAGTGAGAGGCGGTTCAGACGTTTTTGGCAAAAACAAACACACCCTAAGTTATATATCTTGATATGCTACTATTGTTATAACAAAACAACAAAAATACACAAACACTATGAATTGGTCTAAGTAACAAACTCAATGGAGGTAGCGACGTAGCGTTGGTAAAGGTAAAAAGTGTGAAAACAATGAGCAACCTTTATCAGATCATCAAAGAGGAAGGATTCGATAAGGTCAAGATTCATTATATTGGCGGTATGTGGCTATGGTTACAATTCAAAACCATAGAGTCTTGCAATCAGGGGCGGTACCAGAAATTTTTTCAAGAGGGGGTAAAAGTTAAAAGTGAGTGTCAGATCGGGTAATGTCAGTAACGCGACCTATTTTGCTATTATTAAATCGAATTTGATTGAAACTGATTTTTTTGTATTTGTTTGCACGCGAGAACCAAAACTAAGAATTGCTGATGATATGCACAATTGTTAGCATATATTTACTTATTCTAATCCATATTAACACAAGTAGTTAAAGCAAAATAAATAGATGGATAACAATAATTCACAAAAATCTATAGAGTAACACAACAATCGAACATTATATCTCTACGAAAGTGCAAATATCCTTAACCGTTTGACTATGATACAACTATTTTATAATTTTTCACAATTATACTATTTACCCATTTATGGGGGAAAAATAAAAATCACTGGTCATCTTCAGAAAATCGACATTACTCGAGTGAACTTTGCGGGGGCAGTTGCCCACACTGCCCTCATTGTGGTACCGCCCCTGCTTGCAATGCATTCAAAAGTAACACAAATTTGAAGTTGTTATTCTCACATATCAAACCGGTTTCTAAGAATTTTTATCCTCCCCTCCTTTTTTCTCATTTCCCATTGTGTGCACGGGGATCAAATGCATTCAAAAAAGTAGCTTCATCGGTGGTGGCAGTCATGATCCAATGCCTCACCCATGCTTCACCACCCACCAATAATATCATTTCACCTTATTCATGCCTCTCTAATGCCTCACCATACTTTTTTAGTGGCAACCATGATCCCATGCCTCACCTAATTTTATTTTTTTATTTTTTATATTCATAATTATATTAAACAATTTAATAAAAACATAATATTTCATTAATAATAAAAAAAATTACATAATACTTAGAAAATAACTAGTCATCGAGGTATGCTAAGTCTTGAACCGCTACGTGCTCCGTAAGATCATATCGGAGACGGTTATGGATATCTTCGTCGAGTAACTCCTGTAGTACACCGTCGTCATAAACTGGCGCGACCGACTGATCCATTATATGAACCGGTGATATTGCCATCTCGTCGTCTTTTACAATCATATTGTGAAATATAATACACGTATAAACGAGTTGTCGAATCTTTTCGACCGACATAGCCCGGAGAGGACGACTGAGAATAATCTATTTTCCCTTAAGACGCCTAAAAGCTCGTTCGACATCCTTTCTTGCAGACTCTTGTAGCTTCTTGAATCTCTTTTCCTTCGGGTCAGTGGGATACTTATATGCTTTAACAAATGTTGAATACGTAGGATAGATTCCATCGGTAAGATAATATCCATGTTTGTAAAGCCGTCCATTTAGAGAAAATGAACTGTTTGGCGCCATTCCATTTCGCTCTGTAAGATACAATGGAGATTGATACAAAACATTGATATCGTTGTTTGCACCGGGAGGACCAAAAAACGAATGCCAAATCCACAAATCATTTGAAGCGACGGCTTCAAGCATAATAGTCGGGTATTGGTGATCACCTCTCTTATATTGGCCTTTCAAATGTCTAGGACAATTTCGCCAAACGAAATGTGTACAATCAATGCTACCAAGCATTCCAGGAACGTGATGTTTTTCTTCATGTGCCTCGAATAACCGTGCAACGTCATGGGCTGTCGGAAGACTCGTCGGGAAAAACTAACTCGTCCTCGGATGAAGAAGAGGACGATGAAGACATTTTGTTTAGAGTGTTGTAGTTGATTTGTTTGTGTAAAAAGAATAAGAGTTGGAATAAAATGTGAATTGAAATTGGTTATTATGTGTATATTTAAAGGGATTTTTTTTTAAATGGGTAACGGTCAAAAATTTAAACGTGTAACAACTAGTACTTCCACAACTTCCACACGCTCCTCCCTTTGCCGATTCGGTAAAATATCCCGAAATCCATCCTTGCCGCTCCATGCCACCACTGTAGCGGTGGTGTTGCCGCTCGACATGCCCCCAAACCACATCCAAACTGAACCCATTGCCACCCCCTAAGTATTCATGGGGAGGAGTATGATGTCTATATACATGAATTGGGAACCTGGAATATAGATATCAAAGATTCTGAAACATATTCTAAATTAGATGAAGACATTAATAATGAAGAGAATTCAGTAAGTGAGGAGGATTGTGATGAGGTTCAGCAGGAGGAAAAAAATGAGGAAGATGTAGAAGAAAAAAATGGGAACGGCCATCAGGAAGAGAGTTTTCAAAGTAACATGGGAAATGAGAAAAAAGGAGGGGAGGAATTAGTACCGATAAGGAGGATAATGAGAATCTCGAGTCATATTTGAGTCGTCCCCCAGGCTTTGAACACTTCAAAGAAACATGGAATGGTCCAACAAAAAGCTCTCTTCAATCCAAATCTAGTAAGTGATCTACTTCCTTTTGTAAATTTTGAAAGAAAGATATTAAGGGCATCTAAGTTATCCATGAAATGTCTAAGCTTATAGAGGTCGGGGAAAAATTGGGATATGATGTTAGAGGGTGCCACAAATCCCTGCATACAGTGATTGATAGTATTGGAGTATCGATTGTTGGCCTTTAAACGGGATCTATGGTCTTAACGTTAAATCAAAAGTATACCAAGTAAAATGCAGGGATTAAATGAAACTATAAATATGTTCTTATTAATCTGTCATCATGTTTTACATAAAATGTATCAAGTATATATACTGAATGAAAGGGTACTAGTGAACCATTGTGTTGGTTCAGGGGATATGGCTGTTATTTAATAACTGCTATGTAACCATTTTTTATAGCTGCTTCTGTTGACTTTCGTTTGGTTGACTTTCGTTGACCGGGTCATAATGGTTTGTGATGGGTTAGAGTGGGTCGATGGTGATTAAACCAATATTCCCCCCTTAATCACAATCGTCTTGTTTCAGATCTTTGACTCCAATTAGTTGTCTCATTATGAGGAATCTGATCTTTGGTAATGCCTTTGTCAGTATGTCAGCCTTCTGAAATTCTCCACTTATGAATTCGACTTGTAGGTCTTATCTTTCGACGCATTCTCTTATAAAGTGGTATTTTATATCAATGTGCTTACTTCTTCCGTGAAATACGGGATTCTTCATCAGTTCGATGGCAGACTTGTTGTCGACCAGTATTGTAACCTTTTCTTCTTCCGTGTGTGTAAGCTTGCTAAGTAATCTCTTTAACCATAATGCTTGTGTTGCTGCTGCTGTTGCTGCAATGAATTCGGATTCACATGATGATAGAGCTACCGTGGCTTGCTTTTGTGTACTCCAGCTTATTGGTGATTCACCGTAGTAGAAGATAATTCAAGTAGTGCCTTTGCCTTCTTGAGTGTTGACTCCGTAGCTGCTGTCACTATAGCCTTGTATCTGTTTTCTTCTGTTGTGCTTGTAGGTGATTCCATAGTCTTTTGTTCCTTTAACATAGCGTAGTACTTGCCTTATAGCTTTCATGTGGTGTTCCTTCGGTTCTTGCATAAAACGACTAAGTAATCTAACAGAATAACTTAAGTCGGGTCTTGTATGTAGCAAATATCGTAAGCATCCAATCAAGCTTCTATATTCAGTTGAGTTGACCGTTGTTTCTTCAGTGTTCTTTGTTAGTCTTGTTCCTGGATCCATAGGTATTAAAGTTTCGTTGCAGTCTAGCATTCCAACTTCCTTTAGGATCTTGCTTGCGTAGGCGGATTGGTTTATTGATATGTCACCTCCAGTTTGTGTGACTTCAATTCCTAAGTAGTAGGATAGTAATCCTAGGTCACTCATCTCGAATTTCTCTTCCATTTGAGCTTTGAACTTGTCTATTTCTTTCTTTGGTGTGCCAGTGATGATTAAATCATCCACATAGACTCCTACTAGAAGTATTGAGTCTTTTGATTTCTTCGTGTAGACAGCTTGTTCTAAAGCGCACTTCTTGAAATCTAAGGACTTCAAGGTATTGTCTAACTTTATGTTCCATGCACGTGGTGCTTGTCTTAAACCATATAGAGCTTTTATCAGTCTGTAGACTTTTCCATTATCTTTTATAAATTCTTCGGGTTGTGTAACATACACTTCTTTTTTTAAGTCTCCATGCAGAAATGCAGATTTGACGTCTAGGTGATGTACTTCCCATTTGTTATTAGCAACTATGGCTAATAGTAATCGGACTGTTTCCATTCTTGCTACAGGTGCAAAGACTTCTTCAAAGTCTATGCCATGCTCTTGTATGTAGCCTTTTGCTACTAGTCTTGCTTTATGCTTGACTATATTTTCATTAGCATCTTTCTCGGTCTTGAATACCCACTTTAATCCAATGGCTTTATGTCCTTTTGGTAGAGTGGTTAGTTCCCATGTATTGCTTCTATTAATGGAATCTAATTCGACCTTCATTGCTTCGATCCATTTTTGATTGTTCGATGCTTCCTTGTAATTTTTAGGTTCATCTTCACCTAGTAATAAATGCTCGGGCAATCATTCAACGTTCTAAAACCTTG
Source organism: Chrysanthemum seticuspe (assembly GCA_019973895.1). Lineage (NCBI taxonomy): Eukaryota > Viridiplantae > Streptophyta > Magnoliopsida > Asterales > Asteraceae > Chrysanthemum > Chrysanthemum seticuspe. The sequence continues at coordinate 151,110,602 of BPTQ01000009.1, forward strand.
TAATGGTGTATGATCAAAGTCTGGATGTAAATTTCGGGTTGTAGTTGAGTTACTTTGATTGGTTGAATGTCTTGAGGTAGTTGGTGTAATTTGAGTATTTATTCTTGATGAAATTGTAGATGGTGTGCGAAGTGTTTGTGATTGTGAGGGTGAGTCAGTTGTTGATGTTTCATATTCATGATCATCATTTGCAGGGATATCGTTGTCTTCTTCATCTGGTTGGTTTTCGTTTTCCTGATGTTCATTTGTGGCTTCAAGGTTTTCGACTTTGTAGTCAAACCATTCGGGTTCATCATTGGTGTGTTCATCCAGGTAATCCTTCCAGTCCCATGCTTCATCCTCCTTAAACTTCACATCTCTACTAACACATATTCTTTGTGTTGTTGGATCAAACAGTCTATAAGCTTTTGATCCTTGTTCGCTTCCTAAGTATACCATTTTGTTGCTTCTATCATCTAACTTCGTCAGATGTTGTGATGGTACCTTTGCATAAGCTATGCAACCAAAAACTCTTAAAGTTTCTAAGTTTGGCTTTCTTTTCTTGATTGCTTCATATGGAGTGATGTCTTCTAAGGCTCTTGTAGGAACGCTGTTTAGAATGTATATAGCGTGTCTAACAGCTTCAGCCCAAAAGTTTTGTGGCATGTTGGTTGCTTTCATCATGCATCTCGTTGTAGACATAATTGTCCTATTTCTTCGTTCAACTACTCCATTCTGTTGTGGTGAGTAAGGTGCGGTTAGTTGTCGTGCTATGCCATTCTCTTTGCAGTATTGATTGAATTCGTTAGATGTGAATTCTCCTCCACGATCAGTTCTTAGCATTTTCAATGTTGTCCTTAGCTCCTTCTCTATTGTTTCTTTGTATTCCTTGAAAGTATCGAATGCTTGATATTTCGTGTTTAGGAAATACGCCCACATATATCTTGAGTAGTCATCTACTAACAAGAATATATATTTCTTTCCAGATGGTGTTGGTGGTGTGATTGGTCCACATAAATCTCCATAAACTAAATCTAATGGTGATGCTGATCTAGTTTTTGCTTTCTTGGGAAATGGTGCTCTGCTGTGTTTACCAACTAAACAAACATCACAAATTTGTGTTGTATGTTTAATGGCAGGTATTCCATGAACTAACTCTCTTTGAGTCATAGATTTTAATGATTCAAAGTTGAGGTGTCCTAATCTTGCGTGCCATAACCAAGTGTTGTCACTTAAGTTTGCTAATAAGCAAACAGGTGTGCCTATCTTCAGACTTGCTTTGTATAGACGGTTTCTTTGTCTTGTAACTTTCAAGAAGATTTTGTTGTCCATGTCATAAAGTCTTAATTCATCATCGTCCATTACAACTTTATAACCAATTTCGGTAAATTGTCCAAGGCTCAATAAGTTGCTTTTTAAGCTGGGAATGTAATAGACTTGAGATATGATTCTTTGTTTCTCGTCATCACATTCTAATAGGATTGAACCTTTTCCTTTAATCTCTATATGAGATCCATCTCCGAATCTTACTTTTCCACTAATATTCTCATCTAGCTCTTTAAAGTGTTCTCTTATCCCAGTCATATGGTTACTAGCTCCGTTGTCTAAATACCATTGACTATTGACACTTGTCTCTTTATATCCTACATCTTCTTCGTGTAGCGAGACCTTTTGATCTTCAAGATTTGTTACATGTGGGTCTTCTAATATTGCCATTAATAAGGTAGGTTCTAAGTCCTCCTCGACAAGATTAGATTGCATACTAGTGTTTGGTTTTGCATAACACTTAGATGCATAATGACCAGTTTTATTGCACTTGTAACATTTAACTTTGCTAAAATCAATATTCTGTTTGTTGAAGTGATTGTGAGAATTTTCTCCATCCTTCTTCTCGTGGTTATTTTTATCGTGGTTTCTCCATCCTTTATATTTTCCACGTCCACGTACTCTGAAATTTTTCCCTCTATTGTCATGTCATGTGAACATCAGTTTTTCTTGATTGTCCACTTGTTTTCCTTTCTTGAACTTAATCCTTTCTTCGTAGGTCTTAAGTCTTCCTATTGCCTCTTCCATTGTCATTTCACTTAGATCGGAATATTTTTCTATAGATGCAACTATTTGCAGATACCTTTCGGGTACAGCATTTAGTAATTTTCGAACTAAGGTATCATCTTCTATTGTGTGTCCTAGACTAGCGGCTTTGTTTGCGAGTGTTGTTAGTTTTGTGGTGAAGGTGTCGATTGTTTCATTTTCCTTCATATATAACATCTCAAAGTCAGATTTGAGTGTTTGTATTCTTGCTTGTTTAACTCTGTCTACGCCAACGTGTCTGGTTTTCAAAGCATTCCAAATGTCTTTTGCGGTTTTGTGCTTTGTTATTTGAAGTAATTGTTCTTCTGGTAAGGCTTGATAAAAGAAAGAAATAGCGGTTTTATCCTTTTTCTTATCGGGTTGAGTCGTTTCAGTCGGCTCAATTGTTTCCCATAAACCATTCGCTTCGAGAATGATTTGCATTCGAATTGCCCATAATTAGTAATTCGCGGGCTTTAGGACTGGGCATTGAAATTGGGGTGTACTATTTGAAATGTTAGTACTAGGTTCCTTTCCTTTCGTCATATCTTAAATGATAATGACAATAAATCTCCAAAAAGAATTTTAACACAAAGTGTTTTTTTTCAAAAATTCTTATTTCTTAAAATAAGCTCTTAATGTTTTATCTCCCTCAAATGGGTGTAAAACTTTTCTAGGTATAGTTTTAAAAATTTTAAACTATCCTCGGAGATTATAAAATTTAAAATGAATAACCTAAGGTTAATTACTCCTTACAAATTATTCCTAATCAGTATTCTAAGCAGTGTAATCACTAGGTTAGATATACTATCCAAAATATGATAAGATTCTAATAATTTTTTAAAATAACTTATCAAAAATAAAACAATATATATCAAAGTAATATATAAAGTAAAAATTGAAAGGTGGTATTTGAATTTTTTTTGGAACCTGAAGGGGTTGATGGTTTAACCCGATGCCCTATCAATAAACTCCTTTGAGTGTGGCCTCTTATAACTTATTTACTTCTTATCTCTTTTGTTTGAGATAAAAAACACACGTATCCTTCTTTTTCTTTCTGAGATACTATCTTCAGTTTTCTCTCTCTAGGGAAGATAACTTTGTCTTCTCCTTCTCCAATTAACGACGGTTATGTTTTGACCGCCTCTTCTTCTTCTCCGGTATGGGTGTTCTTCGCGAGCACTGATATTCCTCCAATTGAAACCTAGGGTTTCGGATTATTTTGGGGGTTTTCTAATCCGTGAGTAATTTGATGATTGGAGTATTCAAATGAATCAATTGGGGTTTAATTGATCCTTCTGGGCTTGATTCCTTTTATGAACTGGTGTGTTTGTTCTAAAAAGTAAAAAAGGAACTGGTTTCGGTAAAAGGAACTGGTTTCGGATAAAAAGTAAAAAAATTTTGCGAAATTTTTTTGTTGCCGGGTTGAGAGTAATCACTATTGTGGTTATACCCCTGTTGCGACAGAAGTGTGAAACACAAAAAAAATGACGTCTTGGATTTTTGTGTTCTTATCGATTTGCAGAAATTTTGTCGAAACTGTTTTTTTTATTTGATTCTGGAACTAAACGAGTATGGTAAATGATGATTGTTGGTTAGTAGACCAAACCGCTCTAATACCAATTGTTGGCCTTTAAACGGGATCTATGGTCTTAACGTTAAATCAAAAGTATACCAAGTAAAATGCAGGGATTAAATGAAACTATAAATATGTTCTTATTAATCTGTCATCATGTTTTACATAAAATGTATCAAGTATATATACTGAATGAAAGGGTACTAGTGAACTATTGTGTTGGTTCAGGGGATATGGCAGTTATTTAATAACTGCTATGTAACCGTTTTTTATAACTGCTTCTGTTGACTTTCGTTTGGTTGACTTTCGTTGACCGGGTCATAATGGTTTGTGATGGGTTAGAGTGGGTCGATGGTGATTAACCCAATATCAATTGTGGACAAATGTAGTTGCTTTCTATTAACATTCGGGGTACTAAGAAGAGGAGAAAACAAGTATGGATCAAGGAAATGTGTTTAAAGAATAATATTAAATTCCTAGGTGTTCAAGAATCCAAAATGACTCATCTCAGATTATTTCATATTAAGAACATGTGGGGTAATTATGTTTTTGATTGCGTGTGTAGTTTCTCTCGTGGAAGACCGGGGGGTTTGATTTCCGTCTAGGACCCTAATGTCTTTGCTAAATATCAAATTTGGTGCGATGATCAGTACATTATTGTTAAAGGTGTAAATGGGCAAAATCCGATGAGGTGTTCTACATGATAAACATATATGGATCTCAAGAGCCATCCGAGAAAGCGTCCTTATGGAATCGATTGTTAGATTTCATTGCAAATCATGAAGGGAAATACGTCATTTTTGGCAAATTTAATGAAGTTCAGGTCGAAAGTGAAAGATATGGTACTGAATTTATTCGTTCTCAAGCTCATATTTTTAACTCTTTTATAAATGATGCAGGTTTATTTGATATACCCCTTGGAGGTCGTATGTTTACTTGGATGAATAAGGTGGGCACGAAGATGGGCAAACTTGATCGGTTTCTTGTATCTCATTCAGTCATAGATTCTTTCCCTGATTATAAAGTATCTGCTCTTCCTCGCGGGTGTTCAGATCATACACCATTATTGCTTCATCACGAAAAAGGTTAACTATGGACCGGTTCCTTTTAAATTTTTTCACTCGTGGCTGCAACGTGATGGTTTCAATGATTGTGTTGTTAATGCATACACCGAATGTTCTCATGGTAACTCTCGGATGACTTTTCATGATAAGTTGAAAGCCATTAAACAAAAGATTAAAGATTGGAACCTTCTTGCAAAACAAAGTGAGGCCTTTTGTAAGCATGAAGTTAAATCCAGGCTAAAAGTTATCGATGGTAAGATTGATTCTGGTATTGCTTCAGAGGAAGAGAAAAAGGAACGTTTGAACCTGATAAAAGAGTGTGATGACATTAAAAAAATGGAGGAAATGGACACGGCTAAAAAAGCTAGAGTTAAATGGGACGTTGAAGGAGATGAAAACTCAAAATTCTTTCATGGAATTCTGAAAATAAAAATAAAAAATAAAAATAAATAAATAAAAAATGGTGAAATGTATTATGAAAAATGGCGTTTGGGTCACCAATCCTCAACATGTTAAAATGGCTTTTCACAAATTTTATAAAGATAAGTTCAAGTCTTCAGACACTATGATGAATCTTCCTACTGTTATTCAACATGCTTCTCTAAACAATGAAGACAATATTGAGCTGGAAAAGGCCGTGACTGTGGATGAAATCAAAATGGCAGTTTGGAACTGTGGTAGCCAAAAGGCCCCGGGCCCAAATGGGTTTTTATTTCTCTTTCTTAAAAATTATTGGGATCTTTTGAAAGAAGATGTAGTTGAAGCTGTGAGACATACGTTCGATATGTTTACTATCCCTAAAGGCGTCATTTTGTCCTTTATCACTTTCATCCCGAAGGTATCGAACCCTATTCATATTAAATATTTTCGTCCTATTTCTTTGATAGGTATGCAATAAAAATTTATCGCGAAAATTTTAGCTAATCGATTAGCTAAAGTTGTAAATAAAGTTCTTGGTCATGAGCAATCGGCTTTTATATCGGGTAGACAAATCCTTGACGGTCCTTTAATGCTTAGTGAAATTATGTCGTGGTACAAAAGGAAGAAACAAAAGCTTATGATGTTTAAAGTCGATTTTGAAAAAGATTTCGACACCGTAAGCTTGAAGTATCTTGATCATATGCTTACGAGTCTTGGGTTTGGTTGTAAATAGAGGAGGTGGATTCAAATGTGTGTTCATTCGGCTCGAGCGTCAGTTTTAGTTAATGGGAGTCCTTCTCGTGAATTCTCGATGAAAACGCGGTGTTAGTGCAAATATTCCGATATTTAAATTAGACGGTCTCTTCGGTTTTAATGATGACAAACATGTAACTTGTAAATACATAACGTAAAGTGCACAAGTTACTCGTAAACACAAATCATCAATGCATCATCAGCATATCTTGACGTCTCAAGTCGAAATCACTTAAGGTATGTAGAAACAATATATCAACTTGTTAAGTGATCAAAGAATTATTTTTGTCTTTAAAACTCACATTTTTATAAATGTGATAAAACCTTTTTACAAAAATAAATTATACAAATTATTTTTGTAATTATAAAGAAACATTTTAATAAAAATAAATTTGAATTTGATATCCTCAACAGCTATTTTTCCCGCCCAAAAGATAGCACCTTCACCAGAAAAATATTTCATCACTAAAAGACAAAAGAGGAGCGTCTTCTAGGGATGGTCCCTTAAATATTTAAGGGACCGTCCCCCGCTCCTCCTGGTGACTATAAATACTGCACTATTTTCACACAGAATATTCAACCCTCTTTAGCACAAAACTTTCTGCTCTTTCTCAATCTATTCTTTCATCTTTTTTAATCACATTAACTTGTTTGAATCTTGTTTAAATGTGATTCTTTCTTTCTTCAAGTGCAAAGAGAAGAAATTTCGTTATCATCTAGATAAAAAGTTATGTAGTCTAGTTAGTCCATGTGTAACATGTGTTATATATAGATCGATTCCATATCTTTCAATCATGTGTAATAGGTAGATCCAGACGATCTGTAAGTCCGTGAAGTGTCATGTGTAGATCCGGATGATGTGTAAGTCCGTGAGGTGTTGTGTGAAGATCGGGTTGATCGTGTTGATCGGGTTGATCGTGTTGATCGTGTAGATCATGTAGATCGAGTAGAACATGTAGATCAGGTAGATCATGTGTTATATTGGTACTAGCTAGATTAGTACTCGACTTTTGGCTTAGTGTCAGAAAATAATGTAAGCGATGTTGTATGGTTTTCTCCGTCGGGAGGGAGCTTGTTGATTAGTGATGTAACTCCCGAGTAGGGTACTCGGGAGTGGAATAGGGCGAAGAGGAGCTTCGTGACCGAACCACTATAAATCATCGTGTCCAGTTTGCGCTTTCTTTTACCCTTTACTTTACGTTTATATTTGCCTTTATTGCTTATTATTATGTCTGTTTCGTGCTTATGTTTGTGTGATTGATTGTTTATATTGTGTGGAAAATATGTGTGTCTTGGTTTGGTAAATATATTTGTAATTATGTTTGTGACATAATCTACAATATATATAGTTGTCATATAAACATCATAACCACTATTCATATTTAGCCACTCTTGATCAGAAATTTGATACGCAATATTTTTAAGATTTTAAACAGAAACGTATTCACCCCCCTCTATATTTCTACAATTGGTACCAGAGCCACGCGGCTCTAATTAAAAAAAAAAATAGTTTTTAAAATAGATTACGGTCCACGTATCAAATTTCTCATGAAGGGTGATTAAATATGAAAAGTGTTTTTGTTGCTTAATTTGTACTAGAATATTTTGTTGTTTGATTCGTACTAGTTTTCTTGGTTAAATGCACCTTGTATACTAGCTTGAAGGTAAATCTTCTCAAAAGAGTTTGGAAGTGTCGGTATTTTATTTTCTAAGTCTTAAGCATAGCAATGACATCTAAAACACGTGTTTTATGTGCACAAACAAGTTCTTTAAGTCCTGAAAGTCATTAAATGAATTTATACACGAAAAACGTGTTAATTATTATTATTATTATTATTATTATTATTATTATTATTATTATTATTATTATTATTATTATTATTATTATTATTATTATTATTATTATTATTTTATTATTATTATTATTATCACTTTATTAAAAACTCAAAGGATTTTTACAAGAAATTAGTGGGAAGCCGAGAAACCAACTGGGCCCCCACTCCTCTAGCAATAGCGAAACTAATACGATTAAAAATATGAACCGCAGCGCGAGCCCCAATATCTTGAGTCAAGGAGAAAAGTCTAATACGCTTTAGCAAGGTTACCGCCTCTTTCTCAAGTTCTCCAAAAGAAGAAAAAGAAAAGGGGAGGAACCCATATCCGATATCTGCGCATTTAGCCTCATACTTGACCCGTTTACGTCGTGCAACCTCACAAACCGCACGTCCAGGCACAAAATCAAGCAATCCCGATTGCGTCAAAGGAGACGAAACTGTAAGATCAACACAAACATCACGCCCGCCATCCCAAGAATAAAGCAATATATCAGCCGGGCGCAAAGGTCTGTCCATATCTCCATGAAGCCCAATATCCACCTCCTTACGAGCAGAAATCCCGGACCGAGAGCATATATCAACAAGAACATCACGTACCATGTCATGCCGATGTTTAATGCCAACAATGCCCGCACATTAAACTGCATGATCCCCATAAATATCTCCAGTAAAAACCCTAGAACATGCCGAGCACGGTGCCTGAACAGTGAAAAGGGGAACCCCAGTCGATAACACAACACACATCGATAAGTCCTGGCGTTCATAGTTTGTCCCAATCCAGATATAGGAGCCACCCTAAGCCAATCTGAAGTATGATCCTCCTTTAGTGAGCTCCATAGCGCCACCTGTCGAGGGGATAGATGGAACATAGATTCAACAGTTTGGGTAACCTGATCAAAATATATATCTGCCAATTTCTTCATAAGTTTGGGGGCAGCGACCTCGCTAGGGTTACTCAAAAGGTCAATATCCATATTCGCATTAAAAGTACATAGGGCATCATCAAAAGAGGGACCAGTAGTCACAATACCAGCACTATGGAGAAGCTTAGTCTGCAGACTAGCAGATTGAAGTCTCGAAGCAAGAAAAGCAGTTCAAAACATCACCTGCAGAATATAAACCAAGCCCCCCAAAGGCAAAGGGTAGGGTAGCAAGTCTCCATTGCCAGTCACCAAAACCAGGCCCAGAAGCCATGACAATACGCTCCAAAGAAGAATGAAGAGCCGCATCAAAAGAAACCTGGGCACTCTCAAAGACCCGAGGTGAACATGTACGCATAGAAAAATATAACTTCGAAATACCAGCACATGCACGGAGCAACAACAGCTCACATTGGGGATCATTAAGTGTAGCAACCGCATCCATAAGTTCAATAGTTTTAGCAACCCTTTTCAGGACAACCGCACTACCGAACTCAAAATCCACACAAACCGGCCCACCTAATAATTTAACACCGTGAAGGGGATGCGAAATATTGGGGGGGGAAAACACCTACCAGTCTGCTTCTAGGATCCTCCTGTGGCCAAAAAACCTCAGTTTTATCTACATTGAGGTGTAAGCCTCGACTAGGTCCATCCATCATAATCAACTCTAAAACCTTTCCAACCACCAAAGTATCACCAATAATAGTGCCGTCATCCAGATACCACGCATGAAAGGAAAGGTTAAAAGAGTATCTAATCTTACATGCCAGAGGATGTAACACTAAAGCAAAAAGAAGAGGCCCAAGCGGATCACCTTGTTGCACACCTTGATGAGACCAAAGAGTATGCTCGCCATAATATAATCTGGCAGGACTGGAGTAACAGAATTCCACCCAACGCGACATAGCAGGAAAATGAAGCCGAACCTCACGCAACATAACAGCCCGATCAACCATGTTGAAAGCGTTCTTAAAATCAACTAACAACATGGAAAGACCAACATCACCCCCCGATCCTCAATCAAACGGTTCACTGCATGAAGAATAGCCTCCCCCCCACCCGAAACCCCAGCACCGAATTGCAAATCATCTAAGTAGCCACCCGAAGAATGGCCAATCATGGACGCACATACCTTGGAAACTAACCGCCTCCAAACAGTTCCAACAGCAATTGGACGGATACCTCCTCTCGGCTTGACCAAGGGTGTGAGAGGAGCACTAGCAATGTACTCACCCAACACCCTCGGACATTTACCAGCAAGAAAAAGGTTCACCACTTGGGTGATAGAAGCGACCAACTCATCAGAAATAGCAACAGCAGCACCATTTAAACAATCCAAAAGGTGTTGAGCACGCAAACCATCCCGCCCACAAGAAGTACCCCGAGGGAAACTCTTAATCATATCAAGAACCAAGGTAGGAGATGCAGTAAGGTGTTGGTGATCGATGGGTATATCAGGCATCAAAGGAGCAGACTGGAAGGGATGCTTAACTTTTAAATCCTCAAGAGTAGAATCATCATAGGGTGCGATACCAGAAGACGAGAGAACTCTGACAGCAGCCGTATAAAGACCATCACAAATCTTCCTCTTGCATTGCTTGACATTGCGGTCACCCAAATCCAACCTGTCATCATCAATATTATGCCATACAGGGGGGGGGGATCGGCTAAAACCTCCCACACAATCTGAAAACTACCACCAGGTGTACCCCATGAACGAATGGCATTAACAATATATTCTTCCTGGCGTTGACGCTTAGTGGCAGACCTACACTCTTGATTACTCCTCGGACAAAAAGTTTTAAGGAGACATAAAGGCAAGACCAACAAACCAACCCAACAAGAAATGTCATCAGGCGTACATATCACCTTATCAAGGGCTCATTTCAGAACACCAGAAAATTCCAAACGACATCTGGAAGGGATTGATTTGACAGTCCGCAACCCCTTAGAAAATAAAGTATCAAGAAGAGTTAAATCGAAGCCACTAACCCCGTCCACTACCAATTCTTCAACAAGGGCAACATGAGAGGAAACCTGTGGTTTGGTGAGATCATACAACACGAACCGAACAACACCATCTCCACAATAAGGAGGAGACACAAAATCAGACCCTGAACCGTGGCGACACTTAGTACGGAAGGTATGCGTTCTGAAGCAAACACCACACAACCACAAACCCATGCGCTTAAGAGTAATCTCAGCCCTATCAAAAATAGCCATGTCCGACAAAAGAAAACACCTGGTGGTATCTTGAGCCTCACCACAAAAATGCCGGTCACGGAGGTGTGTGATCAAGGAGGTTTTCGTAAGCCCATTTCCACCACCATCCCGACATCTACTAAGACCAACAAAAGGGCAGTGAAATCTAACCGCAGGCATGGTAAAACAACCAAACAACAAACCACCACAACAGCGGAACAGTAAGGCAGCTAAACCAAAAACAGAAGCAAACCGAAATAACAATTGAAGCACTAAAAAGGTGAGGATTTTCCAAGAGAAAACCCTAATACGATGCAATGGAAACTACAAACAGAAAAAAGAAACCGCCATAAACCTCCAACCAAGGACCTGAAACTGGAAGAAAAAGGAAGCCCACTGATGGTATAGACCCACCACGTACTGCCAATCTCAGCCAAACAACCGGATCCCCAGAACAATCGAAAACCAAAGTACCAGCAGCCAAACCAAAATACCAGCGAAACCAATATTCAAGCCAAACCAAAGTACCAGCAATCGAAACGTTCCAACAGCCAAACCAATATTCCAGCGCCCAGAAAAAACAAACAGCGCAAGCCTAAAAAACAGGAGAAAAGGGTTTCGAAAAGAAACCCTAAAACCCAACGGAAAAAGGAAATAAAGAAACCTAAACTCGAGATGAGGAAGCAGGGAATCACCCAAGAAGACGATCGAAACCAACCACAAAGATTCATGCAATGAATCGGAGGAGGCACGAAGATCGTAAAACCTGGGGAGGATGCCCCATTCGCCCACACAAAGAGAGGATTTGTTGGTGCGGCATTTCTCATCGGCTTAAAGAAGTCGTCATCGGGTTGATGAGTGTGGATCGATTATTTTCGTCATCGATTATTATTATTATTATTATTATTTTTTTTAATTTATTTTTTATTTTTTTATTTTTTTTAAAACATCACTTCATTAGAAAATCATAAGAAATTACAAAAAATTAGTGGGGAGCCGAGAAACCAACTGGGCCCCCACTCCTCTAGCAATAGCGAAACTAATACGATTAAAAATATTATTATAATAATAATAATAATAATAATAATTATTATTATTATTATTATTATTATTATTATTATTATTATTATTATTATTATTATTATTATTATTATTATTATTATTATTATTATTATTTGAGTATTGGTGACGGTCCCAAATATATGAACAGTCATTTAAAAATATTTTTGGGACCGTCAGTATTTAAGGGACCTTTACCAGAACAAGGTCAATTTTGAAAATTCATATAAAATCAACCATAAGTTCGTAGGAGTCGCGCCATCCGCCATTTTAAAGGTAATTGAGTATATTATTTAAAAATACTTCTAAATTTTAATTTCAAACTTAATTAAGAAATACTACATAGTGGTCATAACTTTGCGTTTCTTTTTAACGAAAAAAACTTGTATTTTACTTTTTCTTTCGAGTCGGGGATTTCTAGCCGATGAATCTTTAAAAAATAGTGTCTTAATCTGTTGGGAAATTCACTAAATGGAGTTAATACTTACAGCTTTGGAAGTTAATACTGATAGTGATATTAGAAAAGTATTAACTAGTTAGTACTGATAGTGCAATTGTTAGTACTGATAGTGTTGAGTTTGTACTGTTCTATATTAAGAATGTCGTGTATGGTCTGTAATAGCATATCTTCTATACCAATAAAAGATATGATATATTTAATACATAGTTATCTTTGTAAGGGATCTCCTTAGTGTATAAAAGGAGATCCTAGCTAGGTCAAGCATACAGACATACTCTAGCCGTCTTAAGAAAAGCTTCAAGGTTGTAAACCCTAGTACTAGGAGAGTACTCGTATTATTAATCAATAATATTGAAGCTGTCGGTGTTACATTTGTGTTTACATTAATCTTCTAAGTACATTCAAGTAGATTCCGCATACTTGTGTGTATCTACAACAAAGTTTCTCATTGTTGTTTTGGAATCATCCAAGGCAACTACACGTTTACAAGCTAAGTGTTCTAGATCCAAGGTTTGGGACTCCACAAGTGGTATTAGAGCTTGTGTCCTGAAGCTTTGTTTTTAGAAGATCCTGTGTGACAAATCTGAAGAAATGGATTTTGATTCAAGCAAATCCAGTGTTGTCACCAGAGTTCCTAAGTTGCAGCCTAATGAATATGAACTCTGGAGGATGCGCATAGAGCAGTACTTTTTGGTGCTTGATTTTAAGCTGTGGAACATTGTGATCAATGGAAACTCCTACAAATCCATTGTTTCTAAAGAAGTGGCTGACAAAGTTGTTATTAAAGAAAAAGGTGAACCTATCACTGTTGATGAAATGACTCAAAGAGGCAATGATCTCAAGGTCAGAAGTCTCCTACTTATGGCATTACCAGATGATCATCAACTTAACTTCAGCAAACACAAAGATGCTCAGACTTTGTTCAAAGCCATTGAGACAAGATTTGGAGGGAACTCTGTCACCAAGAAGACTCAGAAAACTCTTTTGAATCAAGAGTTTGAAAACTTCATTGCTGGTGCTACTGAGTCCATTGACTCAGTTTACAATAGGCTTCAAAAGCTTGTCAGTCAAATGGATGTATTGGGTGTGGACATCTCTCAGGAGGATGTCAATCTCAGGTTTGTTAGAAGTCTTCCATCACCAAAGTGGGACACTCATGTCATTGTATGGAAGAATAAGGCAGAATTTGAAACTATGGGGTTGGACAATCTGTTTAATTGTTTTAAAGTGATTGAACAAGACATGAAAAGAGCTGCATCTGCAACTTCCAATTCTGGATCACAAAACATAGCTTTTGTGGCTCATCCAGTCACTAGTGCTGATAAGGACAGTTTTGGTGTTAGTAATTCTAGTACTAATATTAATACTGATTGTTTGGTCACCACTGCAGCAGGCATCAATGAAAGTACAATATATGCTTTCATCTCTGAGCAACAAAAGGGATCTCAGATCACCCATGATGACCTGAGACAGATCGATGAGGATGATATGGAAGAGATGGATATCAAGTGGAACATTGCCTTGATTAGTATGAGGGCAAGAAGGTTCATGAAGAGAACTGGTAGGCAGATTAAGATCAATGATGGAGACACTGCTGGGTTTGACAAGGGAAAGGTAGAATGCTACAACTGTGGCAAGCTTGGGCATTTTTCCAGGGAATACAGAAGCCCCAGGAGCAAGGGAAAGAGTAGTGAATCAAATGATTCATCTTCTAAAGCAATGGTGGCTATTGATGGTGCTGGATATGATTCATCTTCATCTTCATGGCTGATGATGAGGAGAGTCCAATCAATATGGCTTTGGTATCTGAGGTACTTACTGAAACAAATTGCTCAGATACATGTGTCCCATTAAGTAAATATGAGTCTCTTAAAAATGAGTTTGATAAATTGGCTGAAGAGTTTTCTAAAACCAGTTATAACTTAGCAAATCATAAAAGAGGCTTAGCAGTTTTAGAAAAACAAATTGTGCATTATAAAGAAAATGAGTCAAAATTTTCTGAAGCAACTGCAGTACTTAATAGGGAAATTTCTCTTAAAGACACCACCATAAGTGTGTTAAAAGAAGAACTAGAGAAAGTCACACAAATTAAAGACAACATAGAACTAAGTGTTGACACTCTTAAAGACACACATCATTATAACTCTAAGAAACTTGATAATTTCCTTGAAAATTCTCTAATTGGCAAAGCCAAATCATGTATGGGTTATAAGACACCACCACCACCATTCAGAGGTATTCCCTCACCACCTGGCATAGACCTTGAACACATTGGCTTAGAAGAGTTTAAGGCACTCACATTTGTCCGTGACCGTAAACCCATTGAGTCCAAGGCTGAAAAGCCTGATGAGACCTTTGAATTTGCCAGTGACACTTCTTTACATGAGGTGTATGTGTTTGAAAACAAAAAGGAAGGTGTAGAGTCAAGTGAACCAAAGTAAGAACATGCCACTAAACCTGTAAGACCAACTGACAAACCTATTAGGAAGCCAGTAAAATATGCTGAGATGTATAGAAACAGGTCATCTAGCCCTAGAGGTAACAAAAGGAACTGGAACCAGCTAAAATCTGAGCAACTAGGAGATGTATTTGTCATGTATAATAAATCTTGCTTTGTGTGTGGAAGTTTTTCTCATCTGCAGGCTCAATGCAGACACCCTATGAGACCTCAACTCAACATGACCCCAAGAGCAATTCTTCTTAAAACTGGCATAAAATCTTTGAATACTACAAGGCCAGTTAATACTGCTAGACCACAACCCAGAGTATTTGGTGAAAGACCCAAAATAAACTTTTTAAAATCACCATCTACTTCACCAAGGCCCTTTAATGCTAGAGCATCACAAACCTTTAAGTCTTATGATGAACCAATCCAGTTTTACAAAAGAAAGGTTAATACTTATGAGCCAAAACTTAATACTGATAGGACAAAAGTTAATACTTTTAAGCCTAAAATGAAAACTGTTGGTTCAAAAGTGAGGGCTGCTGGGGGAATCAAGGGCAATGCTGTTAAGCCCTCAGCTTGTTGGGTGAGAAAAACCACTCAATACAACAGTGCATTAGTTACTCTCAAGAAATACGATTACATTGATGCATGAGGCAGATCCATGTCAGTAATGGCTTGGGTCCCCAAAAGGAACTAATTTCATTTATCTTGTGTGCAGGGACATTCCAACAATAATGATGATCTTGGCTATTCAGACAGTACGTGTTCCAGGCACATGACTGGAAATCTATCCTATCTTTCAGACTTCACTGACTTGAATGGAGGATATGTTTCTTTTGGAGGTGGTATAGGTGGAAGAATTACTGGTAAAGGCACAATCAAGACTGGTAATTTGGACTTTGAAGATGTGTACTATGTGAAAGAACTCAAATACAATCTATTTAGTGTGTCACAAATGTGTGACAAGAAGAATTTTGTTCTATTCACAGATACTGATTGCTTGGTTTTATCTCCCAATTTTAAGTTGCCTAGTGAAGATGAGGTACTTTTTAAGTTCCCTAGGAAAAGCAATCTGTATAGTATAAGTATGAAAAACATAGTGCCCAAATAAAACCTTACATGTTTGGTTGCTACAGCTTCTTTGGATGAATCTTTGTTATGGCATAGAAGGCTAGGTCATGTGAACTTTAAGGTAATAAATCTTTTAGCTAAAAATAACCTTGTAAGAGGTTTACCTTCAAAAATATTTGAAAATAAACAGACCTGTATTGCATGCCTCAAAGGGAAGCAGCATAGAGCCTCTTGTAAGCCCAAGGTTTTTAATTCTATCACCCAACTACTTCATATGCTGCACATGAACTTATTTGGCCCCACCTCTGTTAGCAGTCTGGATTTTAAGAAATATTGTTTGGTTGTGAGTGATGATTTTAACAGATTTACTTGGGTTTTCTTTATGAATACTAAGGATGAGACCAGTGAAATCCTTAAGTCATACATAACTGCAGTAGAGAACCTTACTGATAAGAGAGTTAAAATCATTAGGTGTGATAATGGGACCGAGTTTAAAAACCAAGTGATGAATGATTTCTGTCAACTTAAGGGTATTAAAAGAGAATACAGTGTAGCTAGGTCTAAACCATCCCCAGGTCTAAACCACTGGCAACTTAAGGACAATGACAAGCAGAAGACTGCCTGAGAAGATCACTGATGTCAAAATCATCCCCAGGTCTAAACCACTGGCAATGAACGTCTATAGGGGGATGATAAAAGGCATTTCGAGGTTCATGATCCCCTAAAATTCACTGACTTTGGAATCACTGAACTCGATGAACTTGGTCCAATAATAGAAAAGAAGCAAAATGCTGCGGTTAAGGAGCTGATAAAGATGCTCAGTAAAAGGTATGAAAGACTGAGAGATACACCAGCACAACTGGGAATTCAACCTGCCTTAACTGCACCACAGAGATCTCAACCTCAGTCATCACAGGGAAAAAGGAAGAGGGTTGAGTTTCAACCTGAGATCAAAGTGCCTGGACTAGAATGCAACAGGGAGCTGCCTGAAGGTGTTAAGTTCGTGAACTTTCTAGTGATTGAGAAGCCTGAAAGAGGGCTATTCCACATTGATGTCTATGGAAACCCTACATTTCAAAGGTGGAGTGACATTGATCAGGCAGGTGTGGCTGCAATGCTAAGCTACATACCAGTGGCCTCTCAAATTCAGACTCCTGCAAATGTCAGGTTCTGTGCTGACTTAAATGCCAAGATAAGAGACCATCCTGACTAAGAAACACTCATCACCAAGAAAGTCAAGCTTGAAGCACTGGGAATCCATCTGGACTGACATCATTTTGAATTATCTTTTGTACTAGTGATAGGAACCTTGTAATTTGATCAATAAATGATGTATGTTTTGTTAAAATATTCAGTGTTCCTTATTGTATTCATTAGTACATTCAGTGTAAGAAGAAGCCATTTGCTCACTTACACTGATCAAACACTTAGGCTATTTGTATATCCAAATAGGGGGAGACTGTTGGGTTCAGTAAATACCCAAACCCCTTAATCTAGGATTTGAATAGAAAATAGCCCAAGTGTTTAGTCCGTTAAACACTAACAGGTCACTGAGTGCATAGTCTCTTAGTGAGTCATCTTCAGGATACTCAGTACGAGGCGAATAAGAAGTCTCTCCACTCAGTAAGGCGGAACTTAAAGGGTGAAGACTGAGTCAAGAAGAAGATGATGGATTCAGTGAGTGATGACAATAACTCACTGAATCCCTAAGACTCCTCTCCAACTACTTACACTGAAGACAAACTGAAGTAGAAGACTGAAGGATGTAAAGACTGAAGAATGAGCGGGACAAGGCGGGATAAGTTTGAATCAGATAAGACGAAGTCCTTATCAACCAAAGTCAACTTTCCCTGAATAGCAAAAGATCAGGCTCAGTGTCATCACTGAACTTAGGAAAGTAGTCTTGTTTCTTACCTAGAATAGTCTTTGTAAACAGAGACAAAATACATCAGTATTTTGTCTTCTATATGATGTCAGTTTGTCACTTAGGAAAGAGTTAAAAATCATACATGTATAAATAGCATAAGAGATGGAGTGAAAAGATTAAGCTTGTGATTTGTAAAAACACACATACACGCACACCATCTTTTCACTCCTCCAAATACAACTTAATCCCTGAGATAGCTCAGTGGGTTCTAAGAGTTGTGCTCAGACTTAGCATGAGCTCAGAGAGGAGTCACCAAACTTTGTCATTTCAATCCCAAGTACTGTTCCGCAAGTACTTGGGTAACGTATTCTTTTTGATTCATTTCTAATAAAGAATATGATGTTGAAAATTATCTAGTGTGTTTTACTTATGTTAATTTCAGTCATTTTTCACTATTAACTTGTTTTTTATTCTTAAACTGTTTTAAACGATAGTGAACAGGGAATAACAAGTGGTATCAGAGCAAGGCTAATTATAAAACTTTTTTTAGGCCGCTCTAAAAGTTTTTAAATTAGGATCCTATATGGCTGAAATTGATGTACCCCAACTAGTCGATAAAAAGGGGTGGAGCTTATTCAGCTGTTGCCCCTAGACTTGAAGTTGGCAAATTCAACAAATGGAAAAAGCGAATGCTTTGATATTTGATTGGGATGGAACCTTATTATATCAAGTGTTTAATGAAGGTCCATTTATCCCAAAGACTGCTGAAGGTTTGCCTAAACCTGAAGCTCAGTGGACCCAGGATGAGAGGAGAGTGGTCAACCAGGACCAAAGACTCAAAAGTATCATAATATCTTGTCTTCCTGACGATATTATGGAGTCTGTTATAAGCTGTAATACAGCTAAACAAACCTGGGATGACCTAGTTTATAGTCATGAAGGCCCATCTGATACCAAGGAAAACAGGATAATGGACCTGAAAATTGAGTATAACACCTTCAGGGCTAAGGACTCAGAAACTCTCTCTCAAACTTACACCCGGTATAAAACTCTTTTAAATGAACTGTCAAATGATGGTGTTAAGTTGTCCAAACATGAAATCAATGTTGGTTTTGTCAATAGTCTCCCTGAGAAGTGGTTGAATTTCTCTTAGGGACTTAGGAATGCTAATCATATCCAGAATCTTGAGCTTCCTGAAATTTATGGGAAATTTGTCTATGAAGAAAACCTCATCAACAGACAATACCCTGACTTAAAAAAGTCTCAGGAAGTCAAGAAGTCCCTGACCACCACCTCATCACCAATATCAACTGCTTTATATTCTAACAATGTTGTTCAAGATTTTCAGGAAAATTATTATGATGAGCCTGATGAGAGATCAAGTGAGGAGTACCTAAATGACCTAAACACTGAATTTCAGGAAAGGGCACTCCTTGCTAACTCTCGAAGGTTTATAAAAAGAAACAAAGGTTTTTCAAATGCTAAAGCAAATGAGGACACTGAATGCTTTAAGTGTCACAAAAGAGGTCATTTTGCAAAAGACTGTTTTTCAAAAACAATTTCTGAACCCTCTTATAAACCATCAAATCAGTCCTCAGGCTTTAGCAAATTTCAACCAAAAATCTATCAGTCTCATCAAAAATTTCAAAACAAATTTGATCAAAACAAAACTGTTGATTTTGAAGCTAAGTATAAGAAAGTCAAAGCTAAGCTTGAGACCAGTCCCTCAGAAACAACAAAAAGTGTTCAATCTGTGCAGGGTAAAAACAAAGGCCTCGTTGCTGAAACCTTCGACTGGGATGAAGAGCCAGTGTCATCAGATAATGAAATGGTGCATGTCAGTGCACTGATGGCCCTCTCAGAAGAGGACAAGCTAGCAGTTGGAAAGAATCATGTCAGGAATGGAGAATGGGTCAATATCACAATGAAGAAGGTAAATATTTTACTCTCTATGGATGATGACTCTGATTGGCAATCTTACATGAATTATCTTAATGTTGACCTTAAGTTCGTAGAAGAACAAAGACTGAAACTTTTTTTCAAAATACAACAAGCTAAGTTTTGAATTAAACAAGTGTAGGGATGAACTGCTTCTTTTAAAACAAGCTAAGCTTGAGGCTGTCACTTTGCAAATTCAAAACACGGAACTAGTTAAAAGAAATCAGGCTCTTCAAGACGAACTGAAAAAGGTTCAAGATATTCTTGATAGTTGGACTGCTAAGAATCCCAGGGTCTTTGATGCTGTGGGAGCCCCCAGTAGCAAGAAGAGAGTCTTAGGTGAAGATCATCTTCCTGACTCTCTCAACAAAGACCAGGGTCCTAAGCCATTTGTGTCTGGTGGTATGATTACCAGTATGTTGACTAGTCCGAAGCCCAGTGATTGGATTGATCGGGTTAATCCTGATAGTAAGCTTCCTAATTTCGATTCTGGAAGATTTCTAGAGCCTGAGAGTCAAGCTCTCAAGAGCATGCTTGGACTCCCTGATATGCCTAGTAGTACTGAACACATTGAGTCCGAAGCAGAATCTAATGCGACGCTTCCACCCTGATAACGCTCAAATTGTGCATGTTTTTAGTAGCGTTATCCGTTTTTTTATGTATGTTATTTGGTTATAATCATATGCTTTTGTTTCTTAATCGTATCAAAGTGCGTTTGCTAGTTCATTTGTAGCCAAGTATAGGAAAGTGGAGAAAAAGACGGAAAAAGAAGTAAAATACGAAGATTTCTCCATATACGAAGAATTCCCGACAAAAGCAAGACCTGCGGAGTATACTCGAGAAGATAAAGTCATCAAGTTAGTGGTCCAAAGACTCAAGAATAAAGTTCAAGAAGGAAAACGAGAAAGAAATGAAAAAAAGAAGCTTAAACGAAGAAATATTGGAAGCCTCGTTGTTCCCGACACACGTTCACCATTTTGGCCATAACTTTTGCATACGGACTCCGTTTGACCTCCCGTTCGCGGCCACGGAAAGCTAAGAGAAAGATCTACAAATTTGGATTTTGACCTTTTCTGTCAGAAAGTCGCAACCGGATCGGTTGGGGGCCCAACCGAATCGGTTACGCCAAGCTGACCTCTCCAAGTAATTTTTAATGCATCCTTAAGTGCCATTAAGCCCCAAGTCCGATCATATGGCTCTAATAACTCCTTAACCTGCTACTTTATGACACTTTGTTACCAAGAAACTTACTTGGTGGCTAAGGGTGGCTTCTACCTATAAATAAGACCATTTTTGGTTAGTTTTGTGTGTGTAATTCTAGCCTCCACCCTTAAGGACGAATTTCCACCAATTTATCTCTCCCAAAAGACCACAAACCTCTGCCATTTCCAGAAGTATGCTTGGTTAGAAGTTGTAGTTGATTGGAGGCTTGAAGGAGTGCTATAATCCTTCACCCTTGCCTAATGTAATCTTACTTTGGGTAAACTCTTGTTACTTTTATGATGTTGAATGTTATGATTCATGTTTGGTTCTTTGGTTGTGTTGATTATGTGATACTTGTTTATTTCATATGAGAACTTGTGATAAAAGGATGTTTGGATAAGTGTAGTGTTTATTTGGAATATGTTGATAACATCATATTTGGTTGAATTGGAACTTGTTCTTGTTTATTGGTTTGGTTGATCATTGTTGAGTCTAATGTCGAAATATTCTTAACAATGGTTAGTTCCAATTCATTAATCGACAAATGATTTTGGTCTTGTACTTTGTGACGATTGTGCAAGAGAATTAATAAACATAACAAGTAAAGGTTTAATTTGGATTATGGCCGAAATGAATCTTTTGAATATGTGTTCTCATTATCTTTCAAGTAAATGAAACTTTACAAATTAATAACATCAAAGTCTATGGCCGAAAGGGATTCTTTGTTGTTGTTGGTATAAGGCTCATGACATGACCACTTGATTGAGGCTTATGCACATTTGATTTATAAAATACTAAACTATTATTATAGGTTCTATCTTTGATAATATGTTTTCCAAACTAAACATCCTAATATCCTTGTGATCATTTGTCTAAACATGTATGTTCTTTGTGTGCTTGTTCTTAGTGGTTTGATCCGTGACAATCATAACCATGACCTTGATACGTGCTTGTTCTTATATTGCTTTTCTTGTTGGTTTGATATGTGACAATCATAACCATCAACTTGTTACTTGCTTAAACAAACAAACGACACTTGTAGTGCAACCAAGTCTCTTGGGACGACCTTGATTTACCATATACTATACTACAACTTGACTAGGGTATACTTGCCCGAATGTGTTCCTAGTTAACCGGTAATTCATGTTTACAAATTTAAAACACGATGAAGCACATCAAGTTTTTGGCGCCGCTGCCGGGGATTTGGTTTTTGTTCTTAGGTGTTTGTTTGTTTGTTTGTTTGTTCGAATGATATATTGCTGCTCTTGATTGATTGCTCATGATGTTTACTTGAATGCTTGTCTTTTTCTTTAAAATCTCTCATTTTCTCATAATTGCTCAATTGATCTTGGCATCAAAATCAAGTTTTTGATGTTGGGATTTCGTTTCATGTGTTCTAAAATGCTCATTTCAATGATTGCTTTCTAAGTTGTTCGAAAAACGTTTGCAAAAAAACCCACCAAAACCACCCAGATCACTCTAACCGAATCGGTTGGCACTCCAACTGGATCGGTTGGAAGCCTCGTACTTAATAAAACCACTACAACCGATCGGTCACTACCCGTAACCGGATCCGGTTGTGTGTTCTGTTAAAAAAAAAAAAAAAAAAAATCCATTTTGTGTTTTTCTTGTTTCTTGAGTTTTATGTTTTATATGTTATATGATCTCTTGCATGTCTCTATGTTATTTGTTTTTGTTATTTTTGTTTATATTAGTTTCGTATTAATTTTGAATAAGATTATCTTGTTTTAGATTATCTTGTTTGATTTGCTTTACGTGATTAATTGTGTTTGCTTGCGTCTATGTGATTGTTATTTTTCTGTAATCGTGCTTTTATTTGTTTATGCGTATTTTGTTTTAAGTGTTGTTTTATGTTCGTGATAGTTAATATGTGTTTATGTGTTTTAATTACTTGTGTTTAGTTTTATGTTCGTAACCTTTTGTGTCCTTATTTTATTTTATCAATAAATGGTTTGAAATAAAACTTGTAAAAAAAAAAATAAATAAAAAAAAATTAGAAAATTTCCTCCAATCGATCGGTCATCGCCCGTAACCGGATCGGTTGGAAGGTTTGTCTCATTTGGTTCGTCCCCAACCGATCGGTCACACCCCGTAACCGATTCGGTTGGACTAATCTGTTAAAAAAAAAAAAATCCGTTTTTTTGTTTTTGTGTGTTTAGATTAAATAAGTTTAAGTGTCTTTTTGTTTTTGCAAGAGTATCATTTCTTTTATTTGGTTTTTCCATTTTAAGTTTTGTTAATTTGGTACATTGTGAATAAATAAGTACTTGTTTTTTTTAAAATAAAAGTGTTTTGAACTTTGTGGGTATGTTCACTGGAAACCCTCACGAGACTATAACTCGTCCACTCGGGCCACCGAGGGGTTTAAAGGCTTGTTGCATGCGCTAAATGCAACCGTGATTCCTACGAAACTGAGTTTTAGGATTTTACGCGTTTTGTAGTTTAGTTTATTTTTGCAGATTGAATAAACTCTTGGAGGAAGGATTGGTTGGATCGTGAACCTTACACTCTTGATTGGACATGTTTGGTTGAAAGAGAAATCGATTGATCTCACACGCTTATGCTAGCCTTTGCTTAGCATCTTATCATTTGGAGTTCGATCGCGATTTCTTTGGCCCTGGAGGTTTCGTTTCTCTTGGATTTATTATTTCGTTTTCCCTATCTTACATGCTTTGAAGTTTATTTTTCATATTGAGGATTATGCTTAACTTAAGTGTGGGGGAAAGTTAAATAAGAAAAAAATCCAAAATGTTTGGGCCAATTTTAATTTTGTGAACTTGTTTGCCCTTGTGATCTAGTTGTTTTCACGCGTATAGGTTGATATATTAGAATAACTGGATCAACCCACTGGTGAAATCGGTAATTTTGAAAAACTTGAGATGTGTCCCGATTAATATTGCAATCCATTATGGGATCGATGACATTTGCTAGCGCATTTTATAGCCCTTTCCACTAAATTGTGAGGACTTGAGCCTATTCCATATATAGCATACATCTTTTATGCTTGAATCTTTTGCTATGAGTGTGCCGGTGATTTTACTTATTCTAGAACTTGTACTTGTAAAACATTACCAGACCGCAGTAAGATCGCATTCATGTGATATAAGTGTATTTTTGTGATAAAGAGGCACCCTTAGGAATAAAACCAAATGGCCTTCCGTTTACATCTAATGATATATTAGCTAACCACATCGGTTAGTTAACCACCCATATGGACCCATTTGTTAGCGCTCATCTTTAGCGCTAGATACACTTAGTACACCCTTTGAGCCATCCTTTTCGTTTTTGTTTCATCCAGAAAAATACAAAAATATTTTACACCTTTAAACCTTAGCCTACCCTTTGTTAAAGTCTAAATGGTGGGTTGCTAGTTGCTTGGTTGTTGGATTGTTTTTGATGATTATGAGTTAGCCGCACTTTGCCATTCGTGTGTGCCATTCCGACAAAGACGAAGAGTGCACCTTCTTATTTGTATTTTTGTGGTGATGCTTATACGAAGTGTGAGGGAGATGTGAAGTAAAAAAAAAATGAAAAAAAAAAATAATAAAAAATAAAAATAAGTCATCGAAAAAAAAAAAATTGAAAAAAAGGGATATGTGATGACAAAGATGAATTATGTTTGAGATATCGATTAGCCAATGTGCTAAGACGTGATATATTTATTTGTGATCGATATTTGAAGAGGAGAAGATTGTAACTATAATCATTTTCGGGTTCGCGGATTGTTCGGTAACTAGCAACATGGGTATCAGACTTGACTTTTATTTTTCTT
The DNA here is from genome assembly GCA_019973895.1 of Chrysanthemum seticuspe. Taxonomy (NCBI): domain Eukaryota; kingdom Viridiplantae; phylum Streptophyta; class Magnoliopsida; order Asterales; family Asteraceae; genus Chrysanthemum; species Chrysanthemum seticuspe. The sequence continues at coordinate 151,135,261 of BPTQ01000009.1, forward strand.
TTAACACCAATTTCATTAATAATCCCATGACTTATCCATACCTTCTATGAAACCTTAGCCTTAACGTTATAACCCGAATAAAAGCCCTCTTTAGATGTTTACACTTGGTGCTTACGCCACGTCGGTGGAGTTTTGTTTCTTGTACAAGCCTATGGTAATATTTAGATCATGACTGAGCAATATGAGTGTACTATTCCTTAATACTATCCATCACTAAATAAATTGAGTGTTGAGTGAATTATACATCCGTTCTTTTTCGTGAGGTGCTTAGCCATGTTATCAAGCGAGAGAATCCATGGGGTATTGTCAAACATCTCGATTTTTCACCTCATAAAGCTTAAAACGATGAATCATATCTTGTACTTGTACTTGGTAGATTTGCATCGCATTTTTCTAATCATCTTTCATGCACCATGTGGGTTTTGTTTTTCTTAATTTCTAGATTTGCTTGAGGGCAAGCAAAAACTTAAGTGTGGGGGAGTTTGCGCTCATTTTTCGCTTATTTTTTATGTTTATTAAAAAAAAAAAAAAAAAAAAAGCCAAAAAAAGATTTTAATTTTTATTTTTCTTTTTGTTTTGTCATTTAGGTTTGTCTTTCATTTTTCTTTTCTTAGATTTGCTTGAGGGCAAGCAAAGTTTAAGTGTGGGGGAATTTGATAACGCTCAAATTGTGCATGTTTTTAGTAGCGTTATCCGTGTTTTTATGTATGTTATTTGGTTATAATCATATGCTTTTGTTGCTTAATCGTATCAAAGTGCGTTTGCTAGTTCATTTGTAGCCAAGTATAGGAAAGTGGAGAAAAAGACGGAAAAAGAAGTAAAATACGAAGATTTCTCCATATACGAAGAATTCCCGACAAAAGCAAGACCTGCGGAGTATACTCGAGAAGATAAAGTCATCAAGTTAGTGGTCCAAAGACTCAAGAATAAAGTTCAAGAAGGAAAACGAGAAAGAAATGAAGAAAAGAAGCTTAAACGAAGAAATATTGGAAGCATCGTTGTTCCCGACACACCTTCACCATTTTGGCCATAACTTTTGCATACGGACTCCGTTTGACCTCCCGTTTGCGGCCACGGAAAGCTAAGAGAAAGATCTAAAAATTTGGATTTTGACCTTTTCTGTCAGAAAGTCGCAACCGGATCGGTTGGGGGCCCAACCGAATCGGTTACGCCAAGCTGACCTCTCCAAGTAATTTTTAATGCATCCTTAAGTGCCATTAAGCCCCAAGTCCGATCATATGGCTCTAATAACTCCTTAACCTGCTACTTTATGACACTTTGTGCCCAAGAAACTTACTTGGTGGCTAAGGGTGGCTTCTACCTATAAATAAGACCATTTTTGGTTAGTTTTGTGTGTGTAATTCTAGCCTCCACCCTTAAGGACGAATTTCCACCAATTTATCTCTCCCAAAAGACCACAAACCTCTGCCATTTCCAGAAGTATGCTTGGTTAGAAGTTGTAGTTGATTGGAGGCTTGAAGGAGTGCTATAATCCTTCACCCTTGCCTAATGTAATCTTACTTTGGGTAAACTCTTGTTACTTTTATGATGTTGAATGTTATGATTCATGTTTGGTTCTTTGGTTGTGTTGATTATGTGATACTTGTTTATTTCATATGAGAACTTGTGATAAAAGGATGTTTGGATAAGTGTAGTGTTTGTTTGGAATATGTTGATAACATCATATTTGGTTGAATTGGAACTTGTTCTTGTTTATTGTTTTGGTTGATCATTGTTGAGTCTAATGTCGAAATATTCTTAACAATGGTTAGTTCCAATTCATTAATCGACAAATGATTTTGGTCTTGTACTTTGTGACGATTGTGCAAGAGAATTAATAAACATAACAAGTAAAGGTTTAATTTGGATTATGGCCGAAAGGAATCTTTTGAATATGTGTTCTCATTATCTTTCAAGTAAATGGAACTTTACAAATTAATAACATCAAAGTCTATGGCCGAAAGGGATTCTTTGTTGTTGTTGGTATAAGACTCATGACATGACCACTTGATTGAGGCTTATGCACATTTGATTTATAAAACACTAAACTATTATTATAGGTTCTATCTTTGATAATATGTTTTCCAAACTAAACATCCTAATATCCTTGTGATCATTTGTCTAAACATGTATGTTCTTTGTATGCTTGTTCTTAGTGGTTTGATCCGTGACAATCATAACCATGACCTTGATACGTGCTTGTTCTTATATTGCTTTTCTTGTTGGTTTGATATGTGACAATCATAACCATCAACTTGTTACTTGCTTAAACAAACAAACGATACTTGTAGTGCAACCAAGTCTCTTGGGACGACCTTGATTTACCATATACTATACTACAACTTGACTAGGGTATACTTGCCCGAATGTGTTCCTAGTTAACCGGTAATTCATGTTTACAAATTTAAAACACGATGAAGCACATCACACCCCTGAAACCTCTTCAGGGTGCTGCACCAAGCTCGGAGCTTACTCCAATGCAATTCAATCCACACTCACCAAAAGAAAGGTCTGGACTTGGTAGAACCATACTGAGACTTCAACATCCTCTGTCCCCACTGAAGCTGACCAAATTCAGCAACTAACTGAGCTTGTGAGGAAGCTGACTGAAAAGATGGAATCCATAAAAAAAGCTCCTGATTCAATCAAGGAAACTAAGTCAGCCTCATCTAGCTCATCAAAGTCAAAATCCACAAACAAACCCAAGCAGAAGTGAGAGCTGTGTCATTACACCAGTCATACCACTGACAACTGCTATAGAATCCTTTTTTGTATGATCTGCAAAAAGGATGATCACAGAACTGCAGACCACTTACAGCATGTAAGTTCTGTCAGTAAAGCAAACTATACCAAAGTTGGTCATCAGTATGCTTCATCCTCCAAAACTGCTCCCAAGAATAGAGCAAAACCTTTTCCTCTTTGCCCTCACTATGGGTTTAATGATCATCATCAGGATTATTGTCTCATGAACACATGCTGTGATATATGCGGTAATCCAGCTCATGAGACATCCCAACATGACAGTGTCATTCATGCAAGGAGAGGTACAAAACAACCCAGAGTTACTGAGTCATCCTCAGTCTCCAAATGCAAAACCTGTGGTAGCACAATGCACTCAACCACTGACCATGAGTCAATTACCAAATTCAAAGAGACCTTGAGACCCAAGCTCACTTGTAAGTGGGTCACTAAGAGAAACTAATTCAGTTTACTACTTGTGCAGAGACACGCCAGGGAGCCTATTTGGCATCTAGACAGTGGATGCTCAAGAAGCATGACTGGTGTGAAGGAGTATCTGCACAAGTATGTCAAAGAACCAGGACCCAAGGTAGTATTTGGTGATAACTCATCATATCCTACTGAAGGTTATGGTTCAGTAAACTGCAATGGAATAGGCTTCTCTAGAATAGCTTATGTCAATGGTCTAAAATACAATCTCATCAGTGTCAGTAAACTATGTGATGCTAAATACATTGTGCAATTCAATGACAAACAAGGTACCATTTTCAATGCCAACAAAGAAGTTGTGTTGATAGCTCCTAGGAGAGATGATGTTTATGTGTTAGACATGTCAACACTCTCCCAAAATGGAACTTGCCTCTTTGCTAAAGCCACTGAAACTATCAATTGGCTGTGGCATAAGAGAGTCTCACACTTACTCTTCAAAAACCTCAACAACTTGGCAAAACAAAACAAGGTCCTTGGCTTACCATAACTGGTTTTTGCAAAAGACAAACCATGCTCTGCCTGTGAAAAAGGTAAACACCACAGAGCATCATTCAAAACCAAACAAAATTTCTCCATCAAAAGCTGCCTTCACCTCCTGCACATGGATCTCTTTGGACCTGTCAGTCCCAGATCAATCCAGCATGAGAAGTATACACTTGTCATTGTTGATGAGTTCTCAAGATACACTTGGGTATACTTTCTTTCCAAAAAGAGTCAGGCAGCTGATACAATAATGTCATTCATCAGGAAGATTGAAAACCAGAATGACATTACTGTTAAACAAATCAGAACTGACAATGGTACTGAGTTCAGAAATCAAGAGCTTGAGAGTTTCTGTGATGAAAAAGGAATTTCTCAAAATTTCTCATCTCCTTATACCCCTGAACAAAATGGGATTGCTGAAAGGAAAAACAGAACTCTCATTGAGGCTGCAAGAACCATGTTAAATGGCTCAGCCCTCTCAAAGCACTTCTAGACTGAAGCAGTCAAAACTGCCTGTTACACTCAAAACAGGTCAATCATTGTCAAAAGACATAATAAAACCCCATATGAGATCTTCAAAGGTAGACTTCCTGACATCAGTTATTTTCATGTGTTTGGATGTCCTGTGTTTATTCATAACCATAAGGATCATCTAGGCAAATTTGATGCAAAAGCTGATGATGGATATTTCTTAGGCTACTCACTGATCTCCAAATCCTTCAGGGTTTTTAACACAAGGAGACAACAAGTTGAGGAAACCTTTCATGTCACCTTTGATGAAAGTTCTGAAAGCATCAGGTTCACCAAAACCTCAGTGGAGGAAATAGGAATTGATGACTCATCAAGATATCCTCCTGATGAGTACAACACTGAATTCAATTCCTTATATCAAGCTGATGCTGACATCTCATATTATGTCTTACCTCACAACCTTCCCCAACCAACTATCAGTGAATTCATTGATAATCAATCAGTCCCTACTGGGATAGGTAATACTGAACCAAATGTTCAGGAACCAGCAATTCAAGAACCCCAACCTGAACATGACATCTCAACAGATGCTCTAAATGATTCTGTTACTCCTGAAACTGAACTCAATCCTGAGTCTGTAGTGACCTCTTCAAGCTCAGATCCTAGACCACAAAGTAAGTGGACAAACTATCAGGACATTGAGCTTGTAAACGTCATTGGTGAACCCACTGAAGGCATGCTCACTAGAAGCATGGCTGCTAAGCTAACTGCAGCTTCAGCCAATGAATGTCTATATGCTGACTACCTATCAGAAATAGAACCCAAAAGTGTCACTGAGGCTCTAAAACACCCAAGTTAGGTTCAGGCTGTTAATACAAATAAACCGTAAAAACGTTTATTTATATTTTACGATCTTCTAATGTTTTGTCGATAACAAACGTAAAATCATTTTAACAAAACAAATAGATTACGTAAATAGTTTGAGTTAATAGTTTCCTAACACACTTACGTTTTCACATAAAACACTAAAACAAGCTTGAGTGATTTTATGATTTAGATATATATGTACAACAACTAATGTTTACATATAGGGTTAGCACATACTTAAACTAAGTATACTAAAATGGGTAAAAACATGTAAATACTAAAAATGGGTAAAAACATGTTAATACTAAAATGGGTAAAAACTAGCAAATGGTATTGACCCATAACCCATGGTTTTATATATACCACTTAACTAAGTTCATTGTATCTAGAAAGAAAACCATGGATCAACCCATAACCCATGACCTATAACCAAAAATACCCATGGGCAAAGAGGAGCATTCCACGGATCCCTGGCTTTGTGCTAGCCGGATCCCAAGTGGAAGGGATCCGTGGGATCCGGGGAACAATAGAGAATTTTCTCTATAAATAGAGAGCCATTTCTTACTTTCTATGTATCACTTTACACACATACTTTCCCCAAGTATTCTAACCCTCTAACCTCAGATCCAAGTGATCTATGTAGTTTGTATTTTGTTTTTGTGTGATCTTCTAGGTTCCTCTTAAAGGAGAGATCACCACTTCTTGAAGACGTGCAAACTCAAGTCCATGAGTTGCCATGCTTCGTCATCATCAAGACAACGAAGGTTCTCTTGTTGATAGTTCTACCTTTCTCCATAGAATTTTAGGTTAAAGGCATTAGTGAAGGATGCCGAAAGTGTCAAGACGAAAGCATTAGTGAAAGGTGCTTATCGTTCGTGTCAAGAGCATTAGTGAAGAATGCTATAGGTGTCAAGACGAAGGCATTAGTGAAGGGTAACAAGCGTTGTGTCAAAGGCATTAGTGAAGGATGCCGAAGAATCAAATCAAGTAGCATTTGGGAAGAATGCCTAGGTCGTATAATCGATGAGGTGCATCGTTATACATATAAGTATTTGTTTATTTACAAGGATGGTGATATCCTTGATGGTGTTGTAACAAGGAGTAGATCTCCTTGAGATTAGGTGTTGTGTCGTGAAGGGTAGTAGTTCCTCCATAAGTAATGGAACTAGGTGCTTAGCCTAGTACCTAATAAAGGGTAGGTGACGTTGTGATAGGATTAGTTCTCCTTGGTGTGAAAGAACTCGGTGGTTAGCCTAGCACCGTATAAAGGGTAGGCGACGTTGTGTTAGGTGTGGTTCGCCTTGGTGTGAAAGAACTCGGTATTTAGCTTTGTACTGGAAAAAGGTTAAGCGACGTTGTGAAGGCTTCTCCGCTATAAGGAGTTGGTGTAGTGCTTACGAACTCTCGAGTAGGTGACTCGGGGAGTGGAGTAGGGCAAGGAAGGTGTCCTTGTAGCCGAACCACTATAAATAACTTGTGTCGTAGTGATGTGCTTCTTACTCTTTATCTTTCATTACACGTTTATATATCTATCTATCAACGTCCAACATAAACAACAAAATAGATTGACATAAGTCGATCTAAATATTTAAAAGGAAGTTTTAAATTGGCAAAACTATTCAACCCCCCCCCCCCTTCTAGTTTTCCACAATTGGCATCAGAGCTTCGTTACCAAGTTTCTTAGAGTATGTTGTACTTTAAAAACTTGATACGATCCATGTATGTTTGAAAACTACAAAGAAGGAATGTTTTTGTCACATTTAAAAAAAATTCATTATGTTGCTTATTGTTGGACAATGATAGAATGTTCTAACATTTATTTTAAGCATTATCCATACTTGGATTTGGAGTCACCAAGAAGATCATAAAGAATTTATCGAAACATTTCTTTTCGCAAAAAGAATGTTTAAATATTCTTACAACATAAATTTGGAGATTCCAAGAAGATCACAAAAACATCTAAATACTTCTTTTATTAAAAAGAATATTTGGCAAAGGTATGATCTCTAATTAATTACATTTATTGTTATTATCAAAATGTTAGTTGCATGATTTATTAGAAAGTGTTCTCATATTTTTTTTTATTATAAGTCCCTATCAAATTAGTCTTCTCAGACTTATTTAAACTACATTACCAACTCATAATAATGATATCTTAGTTATATGATAACATCAATCATTATTCATCACAAAGGATTTATTGACACTTTATCTATGTCAATAAATATCCATGTGAAACTTCTTATGTTATAATAAAATAGGATTTTATTATAATGTTTGAAAAGCTTCCCAAGAATTATGACTAATTCTTAAAAAGGGAACCTCGTCTAATAGGAATAGTACTTAATCTTCAAAACCTCAAACCACAAGTTTTAGAACCTCAACACCAAAACATTAGGCGTTTTAGAACTCCCAAACCATAGTTATCAAGGAATGTTTGAGCTGACTTTTGCTGTTATGCCGGATCCCTCAGTTTATACTAGCCGGATCCAAAATGAGAGGGATCCGCGGGATCCGTGCAACAGAAGACAGTATAAGCTAAAAAAATGATCACTGTGGAAGTTCCACAATCATTCTCACCTCAAAGACTCACGAACAAGAACTCTGGTACTGTTCATAGGAGCAAATTGATCATTCTTCTCAAGCTTAACAATCACTTAAGTAAGTATAATCTTCACTACATTGTTAATTTAATTCCTTGATTCTTAGAATTACAATATCTTCATCTTTAAGAGTTGGGTTCAAATGGGTTTATCATAATTTGTCACCACATTGTTTTCTAAGATAATCTAAATCAAAGAATTAACATTGTTAATACAAATTAAACACATTTCGTGAACTCAACAAAGATGATGAGAGCAAAATTATGATTAAACCCTCTAGGTTACTATTCACCATTAACACCACATTGTGGTTGTATTATCTAGGAATAATCATGCCAAGCAACAAGCAACAAGATTACCAAGACACCGCTCACTACATACCCATGTACCATAGGAAAGATGGTTTAAGTCCAGACGATAGAAAAGCATTTAAGTTGCTTGAAAGAAGACTTTTTCATGAAGGTAGAGTTGTTGATCCATCGTTCCTCGCAAATACCGACATGAGGGAAGTATTTGGAACTATTGGGTTTGATTGTTTATTGGATATAAACGAGCAAATTTGCCCGGTCTTTGTTCTTGAGTTTTACAAGACAATGGGTATAATTAGAAATGATGATGGGTCCATCTCAATTGAATTCACCATCAATGAGCAAGAGTTCAATCTTTTGCTCATAGAGTTTGGAAGAATTATAGGGGTTCCATATCAAGGCGTTTGTATGTACTCAAATGAATGGTCTTTGGAACAACTACACACAATGGTTGATCATCATGATATCTACAACACTTTGATCCCGGAAGCAACCACGGTGAGGGACACCGTGTTCATGCCAAGAGCATCACCGTCAAGAGTCACAAGGAAGTCAAAAGTGATCCATAGGGATCCTTTTCAAATGGAGCTTTCGGAAATGTATGGATTGTATAGGAAATGGGAAGATGTGATAAGGGAAAATGTGGTGTGCCTAGTAGGAAACAAGGACCACCCCAACGCATGTCTAAGCTTCATGATATATTGCCTAGTGACCAATACTCGATTTAACGTTGCCTACTACATGGTCAAGAGAATGGAAAGTGTAAGAAGCATGGACAAGATGGTGCTTCCATATGCAATGCTTCTAACCCGTCTTGCCAAATTCATCTTTGCATTAGACCCCTCTCCACAATCCTTGGATCATAGCTTTTGCAATAAGGTTATGGTACCATTAACCGAGGGTAGAACAACAAGGTTTATGGTGGAAGGCAAGAGGCCACACCCACCCACGGATTCCTCGGACGAAAGGGAAAGGCAAGGAGAAGGTGGAGGTGAAGGGAGTAGTAGCAACCCACTTGAAAATATCGATCTTGATCCCTTGGACTACATTAACCAATTGCCAAACATCCCTAATGAATCACCCGAATGGCAACAAACCAAGGGAATCTTCAAATGCTTCGCCAATTTCTTGAGGAAGAAGAAGTGAAGATGGTATGATAATGAATGGAGGACGGGTGAGGACATGAAGGCGAAGAAAGGTAAGATATTAGGACCCAAGTGTATGATGAACAATTTCAAACTATGGTTTGTAACACTTTGAATTATGCTCGTAGTATGTAGGTATGGCCATATATTGGCACTAAACAACTCTAACTTAAGTATTTGTAAAATGAGATTTTACGACCCCTTGAGTGGTCGTCGTCACTCATTCTAGGAATTTTAGCTCTTCCTACCTTGCCATACATTATAGTAGTTGTGTTCTTGCATTTAGTCCCATAGAAACAACTAGGAGAAGCATTTACTCAGAAGTGCAAAATTGCACATTTGCTGAAAGCCTTCTGATCTGCAGTAGGCGGATCCCAGCATTTGTACTAGACGGATCCCTCCCAGAAGGGAACCGTGGGATCCGTAGTATCTGATATGCAATACATATTTAGGTACATCAAAATAGTCTACTAGATCACCTCAAACAAGTCAAACATAAGATACTAGAGCCAACTAAGTCTTCCTCAAATAGTTGAAAACCTCACACTCATCCATGGCTTATCTAGGATATATTTTCGAAATATTTTTTATTTATCAACTAGTCAAAACTCACCATAATTCCGCTCCAACACTCACACATTATCTATCACGTTTGATAGCACTTAGTTAGGTCTATCTTTCAATTTTAGCAAATTGATCTCAATCATCTTTGACTCAAGATTAGGACCAAAAACTAGTTTTTCATTTCTTTTTATTTTTAAAGATTTTAGTAAATTTATCCTAGGACATCATCTGACTTTTAGGACTTGGTATCACCATTTCTCCACATTAAGTTAAATGGAATCCTTGTCAAAAATATGGTTAGACTACCCAAGGTCAATTTTCTTGGCCAAAACCTTCATTAAACACCATTACTTGATATGGTTAAGGATTTAAGATATCCAACAGCTAGAGACTTCAAAATTAAGTCAAAACCTCGAAATCCATTTATAATAAACCTTACAAAGGCATAATGATTTCACCTAAACCCTGTCTGATAGCCGGATCCCTGGTCTTTAACCAGGCGGATCCCTGCTGAGAGGGATCCGCGGGATCCGTAGATGCAGAAAGCATACATCAGCTCCTATATTCAAAATCATGTCACCTTTTGGTTCTCTAACCACTTTTAGCATACATTAATTGTCCTCCTAGAGCTGATCAAAACATCAAGAGCATGCTTAGTCCTCTAAGTGGCCAAGAATTTAATTCTCCAAATTCAAGTTATCCTTTATAAACCAAACAACCTTAGGTTTCTGGCATCATTATCAATTACCTTTCAAAAATCAGCAATTAGGAGCTCACATTAGCATCTTCATCATCATGACTAAGGCTCTTAGCAACAACTCTTCAAACATAGGATCATCCAAAAGAAAGGGTCAAATGATCCATGAAATTTCATCCACCGAAACATCTCCAATTAGAGATAATGACACCAGAATCCCACCTCATCAAATCCATCCAACAAAAGCTAAGAGAACCGCAAGGATTAGCATCAAACCTTTCAACCTAGAAAAAGGATCATCTAGTTCTAAACCAAAAATGGATAGTTCTAGCAAGCCATCAATAGCACCATTCATTGAGCATGGATCACACTCCTTGAATGAGCCTCTTCCTCACCCAAACATCTACTCATTGCTTCATTCACCACCAAGAACCTCCCATTCACCAACCTTTTCATTGAATAGGGAACCACCTACAACACCAACTAGCCCATCATGGGAGACAAGGAATAACCTTGATCATATGGAAGAAGTTCCATTACCACCCTCATTTTTAGAACCTCTTCCTACTTCTCAAAATGAAGACCCACAGGCACACATAGAGCCTCCTCAAAGTATCCATTTCCCTCCGGGTCCAAACCAAGACAATAATTGTCCAAATTGTCTAAACACTCAAGGACTTGTTCAAGAAGTACGAAATGAGATACATTTCATGTTTAATCATCTTCTTGCAAAGTTGGATCAAATCAACAAGTCCACTCATCCCTAGACTCAAGCACATTGTAGCATTTTAAGTCTAGTATCTAGTTAGTATTTAGTGGTACTTGTACGTCCTAGTTCATCCTCTTAGTTTTAGAGATTTGGTTGGTTATCTCTTGTTTTATTGAATGAACACTTATTTGCTATGTTTTGTGCGTTGTGCTATGTATTTCTCATATATATTATCCTCATATTAGCATTGATTGAAACACTCTCATTGCTGAAGAAACTGTCAACAGACAGCCGGATCCCTCCATAATGCCTAGACGGATCCCTTAAAGAAGGGAACCGTGGGATCCGTGGATCAGAAACACAAATTTCTACTAACTTAAGTTTTACTTGCAGGAAATTATGCATTATACTCTTGTTTTCTAACCTTTACTTTGTAGATTTTCAAATTAGCATATGAAGATTTTGACACCATAAAGCTAGGGGGAGCTTTGTGTCAAACGATATTGCAAAAACATTTGCAACATTAAATCGTTTTTGGATTATACTTCATGATACCCCATTGCAACTTTGCAATATTCGAGGGGGAGCACGTTTTCGTCACTTAGACGAACCATTTGCAAACTTAATTGCAAACACAATTAGTTTATTTTACGTCATGTCCTTGACGCCCTTTCAAAGGGATGGACTCGTCAAGGGGGAGTTAAGACGAGTACCATTCCCGTCACTTGCTCTCTTTACATTTTTACATAATTTTTCTTATAAAAATTGTGTTAGTTTCTTTTAACACTTTTTGTTTCGACAAAAAGGGGTAGAAGAAAGTAAAAACTACAAATTCAAACTTTTACGAATTTTAGATTTTCCTTAAAATAATTTTATGTTTTGTCATCAACAAAAAGGGGGAGATTGTTAATACAAATAAACCGTAAAAACGTTTATTTATATTTTACGATCTTCTAATGTTTTGTCGATAACAAACGTAAAATCATTTTAACGAAACAAATAGAGTACGTAAATAGTTTGAGTTAATAGTTTCCTAACACACTTACGTTTTCACATAAAACACTAAAACAAGCTTGAGTGATTTTATGATTTAGATATATATGTACAACAACTAATGTTTACATATTGGGTTAGCACATACTTAAACTAAGTATACTAAAATGGGTAAAAACATGTAAATACTAAAAATGGGTAAAAACATGTTAATACTAAAATGGGTAAAAACTAGCAAATGGTATTGACCCATAACCCATGGTTTTATATATACCACTTAACCAAGTTCATTGTATCTAGAAAGAAAACCATGAATCAACCCATAACCCATGACCCATAACCAAAAATACCCATGGGCAAAGAGGAGCGTTCCACGGATCCCTGGCTTTGTGCTAGCCGGATCCCAAGTGGAAGGGATCCGTGGGATCCGGGGAACAGTAGAGAATTTTCTCTATAAATAGAGATCCATTTCTTCCTTTCTATGTATCACTTTACACACATACTTTCCCCAAGTATTCTAACCCTCTAACCTCAGATCCAAGTGATCTATGTAGTTTGTTTTTTTTTTGTGTGATCTTTTAGGTTCCTCTTAAAGGAGAGATCACCACTTCTTGAAGACGTGCAAACTCAAGTCCATGAGTTGCCATGCTTCGTCATCATCAAGACAACGAAGGTTCTCTTGTTGATAGTTCTACCTTTCTCCATAGATGTTGGGTTAAAGGCATTAGTGAAGGATGCCGAAAGTGTCAAGACGAAAGCATTAGTGAAAGGTGCTTATCATTCGTGTCAAGAGCATTAGTGAAGAATGCTATAGGTGTCAAGACGAAGGCATTAGTGAAGGGTGCCAAGCGTTGTGTCAAAGGCATTAGTGAAGGATGCCGAAGAATCAAATCAAGTAGCATTTGGGAAGAATGCATAGGTCGTATAATCGATGAGGTGCATCGTTATACATATAAGTATTTGTTTATTTACAAGGATGGTGATATCCTTGATGGTGTTGTAACAAGGAGTAGATCTCCTTGAGATTAGGTGTTGTGTCGTGAAGGGTAGTAGTTCCTCCATAAGTAATGGAACTAGGTGCTTAGCCTAGTACCTAATAAAGGGTAGGCGACGTTGTGATAGGATTAGTTCTCCTTGGTGTGAAAGAACTCGGTGGTTAGCCTAGCACCGTATAAAGGGTAGGCGACGTTGTGTTAGGTGTGGTTCGCCTTGGTGTGAAAGACCTCGATATTTAGCTTTGTATCGGAAAAAGGTTAAGCGACGTTGTGAAGGCTTCTCCGCCATAAGGAGTTGGTGTAGTGCTTATGAACTCTCGAGTAGGTGACTCAGGGAGTGGAGTAGGGCAAGGAAGGTGTCCTTGTAGCCGAACCACTATAAATAACTTGTGTCGTGGTGATGTGCTTCTTAGTCTTTATCTTTCATTACACGTTTATATATCTATCTATCAACGTCCAACATAAACAACAAAATAGATTGACATAAGTCGATCTAAATATTTAAAAGGAAGTTTTAAATTGGCAAAACAATTTAACCCCCCCTTCTAGTTTTCCACACAGGCTATGCAAGAAGAACTGCAACAGTTTGATAAAAACAAGGTCATGACCTTGATCAAATGTCCTCAGGATGTTGTAGTCATAGGAATGAAGTGGGTTTTCAGAAACAAAACTGATGAAAATAGCACTGTCATTAAAAACAAAGCCGGACTTGTAGCCAAAGGTTACAGTCAACAAGAAGGCATTGACTATGATGAGACATTTGCTCCTGTTGCAAGAATGGAAGCCATCAGGATCTTCCTTGCATATGCAACATACATGAACTTCAGGGTCTACCAAATGGATGTTAAAAGTGCATTCCTAAATGGTGATCTCAAGGAAGATGTGTATGTTCAGCAGCCTCCTGGCTTTGAGAGTAGTGAATTCCATGACTATGTCTGCAAGCTTGACAAAGCCCTTTATGGACTTAAACAAGCTCCCAGGGCATGGTATGAAACTCTCTCAGCCTTCCTGATACAAAACAAGTTTGTCAGAGGAAAGATAGACAACACACTGTTTGTCTATAGAACACAATAGGATGTGATACTGGTCCAAGTGTATGTTGATGACATCATCTTTGGCTCAACAAACTACAAACTTTGCAAACAGTTTGAAAAACTGATGACAAAGAAGTTTGAAATGAGCATGATGGGTGAACTCACATACTTCCTTGGACTACAAATCATGCAAACTGACAAAGGTATTTCCCTCAGTTAAGAGAAATACACCAGAAATCTCTTGAAGAAATATGAGATATCTGACTGTGCCTCAGTAAAGACACCAATGGTCCCTCCAAACAACCTTGGACCTGATCTCACTGGCAAATCAGTCAATCAAACCCATTTCAGAGGGATTGTTGGCTCACTGATGTATCTAACTGCTACTAGACCAGACATACAATTCTCAGTTTGTCTAATAGCAAGATATCAGTCCAATCCTAAAGAATCCCACCTCACTGCAGCCAAAAGAATACTCAGGTACCTGAAGGGAACCCCAAACCTTGGACTCTATTATCCAAAGTGCTCAGGGTTTGATCTCAAGGGTTACTCTGATTCTGATTATGCTGGCTACAACATGGACAAAAAAAGTATCTCAGGGTCCTGTCAATTTCTTGGAGGAAAACTGGTTTGTTGGAGTGCTAAAAACAACAATCAGTGGCTATGTCTTCAGCTGAAGCTGAGTATGTGGCTGCTGCAGGATGCTGTGCCAATGTTTTATGGATGAAAAGTCAACTCAGTGACTATGACATCCATTACAAAATAGTACCCATCTTCTGTGACAACACCAGTGCAATTGCAATCTCCAACAACCCCGTCCTTCATCAAAGAACCAAACACATTGATATCAGATATCACTTCATCAGGGACCACATAATGAAAGGAGACATAGAACTTCATTTCATCCCCACTGAATATCAACTGGCTGATATCTTTACCAATCCCTTGGATGAACCTACCTTCAGGAGACTGAAAGCTGAATTGGGAATGCTTGACATTGAAAGTCAGGCATCTGAAAACCAATCTCAGTAAGTTCTCTGAAATGGTTCCTCCTTACTGAACGAAACCCACAAGACAACCTCTCACTGAATGAGTAAGACTTATTCAGGGACCCTGACTATAGATATTGAGCATTGAATGAGTAACTAAATGCACCAAGTATTAGTTACTTAAATGTCCTAGGTTGGTAAACACACCAATTTAATATAGGAATATATGTCTCCTTGTCTTACTGTCAACCATAGCAAGGGTCCCTCACAAACTTACCTCATCCCCACTTGGCATTAAATGCCTCCACCCACATAAAATATCTTAGTGATATTTTATTACTGCAAAAGTGCACTTTTACTGTGCACTGCAACTGTTCCCTTGAAAAACGGGATTTTACTGCGGGTAGTGGAGGGTGGCATTAAATGTGGAAATTCAAAACGTTTTTCAAAAACCGACTTTACAAATCCATATATTTGCACAAACAACCCCTCTCAACACCCTATAAATACCCCTCATAAAATCCTTATAACACACACAAAAGATTTCTGCAAACAAAACTCTGTCAAAATCTCCTTTCAAACCTAGAAATATTTGTGTTCTTGAAATCTTTTCTGAAAAATCTTCTTTGTAAACCTTTACAAAAGTTTTTCATCACAACTAAAGAGATTCAAAACTTTTGATTGTTCTTGTCAAGTTATTCTTCTCAAAACCTTAAAACCTTTTTAATGGAAATGGCAAGAACACAATCTCTTCAGTTTACTTCACAGTGGGTAGGTGATCTTAGCAATGTTGAATTTAAAACAAATAATGTCATAGGCAATTTTGAATATCCTCAAACTGTCCCAGCCTATAAGGACATTATGAAATTTTTGTATAACTGCCCACTGAAAACGGCCTTTGTTCAGTGTCCCTCAATACTGTACCAAAACCTCCTCAGAGAGTTTTGGGCTACAGCTAAGGCCTTTGACCCGACACCCTCTACTGATGAGAACAACCTCAGACCACTCAGGGAATATCTCCTTAGGTTCAGCCTTAACGAGGGGCAACAATTCACCCTGGATTATAAAACTTTTTGCACCTCCACAGGGTTAGACTACAACAAAGGTGTTTATGTCGCCCATCCAGAACCCTCCACAGTGAAGGATGGGTTAAAACAAATCGTTTTAGATCCAAATTTTTTGGACAGGACCCCAGTCACCAAAAGTTCATTTCCCGTGGCTTGGAGGATCCTATTCACTTTTGTGATTCAGGTCCTTGGCGGGAACCACTCATCCACTGAACAAGTTAACTCTATTCAGTTGATGATGGCATACTGCCTGATGAATGGGGTCAATGTCGACATATGGGAGATCATTTACAGTGATCTCGTAACCAAGCTACAGAGCAAAACTAGGACGAAATACGTTTCGTATCCTAGGTTTGTCTCTTGTGCTCTGCAAGTGTTACTGGGTACAAATTATCCTCAGGATGAAAATTTTGGCGCTTTACCTGGCATCCTTAGCCAATCAAATTTTCAAAAGGACCCATCCCTTGTCACTAATATTGAATTACCGGCCCATATGGTTGCTGTAAACAACCAGAGGGAATCAGTGTCTCCTAACCCTGCTCCTATAAAGAGAAAGGGGAAGTCTCAGACTGGGACTAAGACCAAACCCAAGTCTCAGGGCCCTGAGGCTTCAGGAGCACAACCTAAAAGGTAAAAGAAGTCCCCCGACTCAACAGACACCTACTGGAGACCAAGCAACATCCACCCAGGTGACAACGAAGGATACTGATAAATCACAATCAGTGCCCTTGGTCCCAACTACTACTCCCCAAGATTCAGAGGGAAACAAACAACCCGCTGGTAGGGGAGCGCCTTCCACAACGCCCAATGATGACATTAGCAAATCCAAGCCTTTGTCTGAGGGCACACTAAATGATCCCAAAGACTCAGAGGGAACCAAACAACCCGCTGATAGGGATATCACCTTCACTGACTCTGCTAAAGGCACTGGGAAAAACCCACCAGTGTCTCAGGGGTCTCAGGGGGACAAAGACTCGGAGGGAAAGGAACAACCTGCCGATACGGAACCCAAAACCAATCCTGACTCCAGAGAAGGCACTGGTTTTATACACTAAGGAGATCCCTTATAGAGATCCCTTTATACACTAAGGAAGCACTGGTTAAAGTGATTGCCGAAGAAGCTGAAAATGTAGGAATTGATCCAAAGAAGCTTGAAAAGGGTCAGGCAGGACAGATGTTCAAGGATGCTCAGGCAGCAAGAATGGCTGAAATGAAAAAGCAGTTGGAAGAAAAGAACAAAAGAACTGCAGTCATCAGGAAAGCAAGAATTGACCACTATAATTGGACAATGACAAGCATAAGACTGCCTAAGAAGATCAATGATGTCAAAATCATCCCCAGGTCTAAACCACTGGCAATGAACGTCTATAGGGGGATGATAAAAGGCATTTTGAGGTTCATGATCCCCTAAAATTCACTGACTTTGGAATCACTGAACTCGATGAACTTGGTCCAATAATAGAAAAGAAGCAAAATGCGGCGGTTAAGGAGTTGATGAAGATGCTCAGCAAAAGGTATGAAAGACTGAGAGATATACCAGCACAATTGGGAATTCAGCCTGCCTTAACTGCATCACAGAGATCTCAACCTCAGTCATCACAGGGAAAAAGGAAGAGGGTTGAGTTCCAACCTAAGATCAAAGTGCCTGGACTAGAATGCAACAGGGAGCTGCCGGAAGGTGTTAAGTTCGTGAACTTTCTAGTGATTAAGAAGCCTGAAAGAGGGCTATTCCACATTGATGTCTATGGAAACCCTGCATTTCAAAGGGAGTGACATTGATCAGGCAGGTGTGGCTGCAATGCTAAGCTACATACCAGTGGCCTCTCAAATCCAGACTCCTGCAAATGTCAGGTTATGTG
Source organism: Chrysanthemum seticuspe (assembly GCA_019973895.1). Taxonomy (NCBI): domain Eukaryota; kingdom Viridiplantae; phylum Streptophyta; class Magnoliopsida; order Asterales; family Asteraceae; genus Chrysanthemum; species Chrysanthemum seticuspe. Next base: position 151,153,273 of record BPTQ01000009.1, read on the forward strand.
CTGACTTAAATGCAAAGATAAGAGACCATCCTGACAGGGAAACACTCATCACCAAGAAAGTCAAGCTTGAAGCACTGGGAATCCATCTGGACTGACATCATTTTGAATTATCTTTTGTACTAGTGATAGGAACCTTGTAATTTGATCAATAAACGATGTATGTTTTGTTAAAATATTCAGTGTTCCTTATTGTATTCATTAGTACATTCAGTGTAAGAAGAAGCCATTTGCTCACTTACACTGATCAAACACTTAGGCTATTTGTATATCCAAATAGGGGGAGACTGTTGGGTTCAGTAAATACCCAAACCCCTTAATCTAGGATTTGAATAGAAAATAGCCCAAGTGTTTAGTCCGTTAAACACTAACAGGTCACTGAGTGCATAGTCTCTTAGTGAGTCATCTTCAGGATACTTAGTACGAGGCGAATAAGAAGTCTCTCCACTCAGTAAGGCGGAACTTAAAGGGTGAAGACTGAGTCAAGAAGAAGATGATGGATTCAGTGAGTGATGACAATAACTCACTGAATCCCTAAGACTCCTCTCCAACTACTTACACTGAAGACAAACTGAAGTAGAAGACTGAAGGATGTAAAGACTGAAGAATGAGCGGGACAAGGCGGGATAAGTTCGAATCAGATAAGACGAAGTCCTTATCAACCAAAGTCAACTTTCCCTGAATAGCAAAAGATCAGGCTCAGTGTCATCACTGAACTTAGGAAAGTAGTCTTGTCTCTTACCTAGAATAGTCTTTGTAAACAGAGACAAAATACATCAGTATTTTGTCTTCTGTATGATGTCAGTTTGTCACTTAGGAAAGAGTTAAAAATCATACATGTATAAATAACATAAGATATGTAGTGAAAAGATTAAGCTTGTGAATTGTAAAAACACACATACACGCACGCCATCTTTTCACTCCTCCAAATACAACTTAATCCCTGAGATAGCTCAGTGGGTTCTAAGAGTTGTGCTCAGACTTAGCCTGAGCTCAGAGAGGAGTCACCAAACTTTGTCATTTCAATCCCAAGTACTGTTCCGCAAGTACTTGGGTAACGTATTCTTTTTGATTCATTTCTAATAAAGAATATGATGTTGAAAATTATCTAGTGTGTTTTACTTATGTTAATTTCAGTCATTGTTCACTATTAACTTGTTTTTTTATTCTTAAACTGTTTTAAACGATAGTGAACAGGGAATAACAACTTTTCAATTGCTTTCAACACAATTCACTAAAGGCTTTTGCAATCAAATCCCACTTACATAACCCTAACTCTTCTTGCTAATGGCTCATCTTGATTTTGTTGATAAGCACAACATGGTGGCGTGCTTGGACTTACCAAAAGGCAATGAAGAGTTCACAGAGATAGTAGCCTACCTAAATAGAAGTAGAATAAGGTTTCCTTTACTTCTAAACCCTACTATCTTATGTACCCCTGTCAGGAAGTTTTGGCAAACTGCTATTGCCTCAACAACTGAGGAAGGGGTCCAACTGTTAATTGGTACAGTGGATGGCACACAAATTTAATTACTGAAGCTTCTCTAAGAGAACATATTCATCTTAGGGATGCTGAAGGTATTACCACTTTACCAGCCACTGACATAATTGAACAACTTTCATTGATGGGGTATAGACATGACAACACTTTTAACTTTCATAAAAGTCAGTTTTCCCCACAATGGAGGTTTCTAATTCATACCCTCTTACATTGTTTGAGTCACAAAAGGACTGGCTGGGATGCTTTCCCCACAAACATAGCCACAGCCTTGATCTGCCTTGCAACAGGCAGGGTATTCAACTTTTCAAATTATATTTTTGAGGGTCTGCTTAAAAATGCTGTTAGCAAAACCAAGTTTCTGATGTATCCCAGGTTTATTCAAATATTTTTGGATCTTCAGAAACAAAACTTGCAGCCTCACAAAAATGTTTATCCATCAAAACTACTCATAGCAAAAGTGTTTTCCAATATGTTAAGGGTTGTAGTAGGATATAGTGGGGTTGTAGTGCCATTGTTTCCTAGCATGCTACTTGCATAGGGTGAAGGACCATCAAGCACAGGTGGCTCCCAACACACACCCACAGATGATGATCATTCTCCTACTCAACAACATTCATCAACAAGTAGGCATTCCAGACATGAGAGTGGGACAACTCAGCCCCATTCTCCTCCTAACACTGAACCAGATGAGCCTATCTCAGATGATGTAGGAGATAGAATGGTTAGGGCTGCCACTACTCCACCAAGCTTAGAAGCTGGTGAGGACAGTGGTAACATTCCTAAGACCCAACCCATGCCAGCACCTAGTGAGCAATCCTCACAGGGTGGACCCAGGAAAAAGCTTAAAAGGGGGGTGTATCTGCTCAAGCTAGGCCTAGGAGTGCATCTCAATTGACCAATGACCCACCTCTCTCAGTAGGTAACACAGCTGGAAGTGGTGAGGGCAGCTTATCACTGAAGGATATGATGGAATTGTACAGGCTTCTTTGTCAGAAGGTGAACAGGCTGGAGATTGCTTTGGAAGAGAACAAGAAAGCTGCTGCAAAAGTTCATACAAAGATGCTCCTGAAGATGAAAAAGTTAGAGCATCAGGTTAAGCTTCTCTCCAAGCCTCCTACAGCAACATCTACAGTCACTTCATCTCACAAAAGAAAGGCCAAGTTCAGGGTATCAAGTACTTCCATAGAGGATTCTACCAAACAGGGGAGGAGTTCTGATATTCAAGGAAGAAAAGAATTTGGTCAATGGCAAGGTGATGCAACATTTCAGAGTCCTTTTGCTGAAGAAGAGGAGGTTCAGGTTATTATAGATGCTGGGGAAGTACTTAGTACTCCTATGAGCACTACCCTAATTCTGAGCAGAGGTCTATAAATCTTTTACATAAAAATTCATTTGTAGCAGAGGTTATTAAATCGGTAGGGGGTACATCCCTAATTCTGAGCTTCATGTTACTCCTTCCAAGAAACATGTCAGGTACATGGCATATAATATTTTTAGGCACATGTTTTGGCGGTAAAAAAATGGAAACTGTTAAGTAAGAAGGGATGGAATATCCCAGTTAGTACTGTTAGTGTTGTAGTTAGTACTCTTAGTACTATGGTTAGTACTCCTGGAGTTCCACAATCAGTATTAAGCCCTATCATTCAAGTAGCTACTGATTTACAACAAGTAACAACTACTGAGGCCATTACCATCACTACTACTCCACATGAAGACAGTGATGAAGAAAAAAGAGAGAAACATGTAGTATTGGGACTTCAAAGATTGAAGAAAACTGTCCCCATCTCTCCCACTTACAAGAAGCCTCCAGTTTTGTACGTAAGGAAGAAGTCCAAATCAATAGCATCCAAGCCTAAAGAAAAAGGAGTTGTTATCCAAGAAGGAGGTGTTCCAGCATCACCAACCTCCTCAGCTCCAAAGATTGATCCCAAAGACAAGGCAAGGGCATTTTGGAAGAAGAAACAAAGAAGAAGAAGCTTTCTAAGGCTGAGATTGAAAGGCTAAATGAAGAGGCAGCAAGGAAGCTTGCAGCACAATGGAATGAGGAAGAGTTGCAGGAAGAAGCTGAAAGGAAAGAAAAACAAAAGATGGCTAAGATTGCTGAAGACTGGCAACCATGAGATGATATGAGAGCCAAAGTAGAAGCTACTAAGGAGGTACAACAAAAGATGCAACAAGATCAAGGTACAAGTACCAATGAAGCAGCTCAGTTATTCAATGAGATCTTGGCTAGAAGACAAAGTCAGTTCAGACAGCAAAGAGAGATTGAAAAGCTTTCAAAGCCTCCTAACAAGAGTCAGAAGAAGATGTATCTCTGCAAGTACATCAGGTATTCAGGTGAATACAGGAGAACACTGAAGCAGCTGAATCAATTGTCTTGGGAGACTCTCCAAAGACTTGCTGACATAATTCAAAGAAGATTTCTCAACTTCAGACCTATGCAATCTGATGATACTGTTGAAAGGTCACAACCCATTGAAAGCTACAAAAGACCATCTGAAGAAGGTGCTTCCTCAACTGCTCCAAAAAGAATGAAAGCCTATGATGAAGATGAAGGTGGACTCACTGAAGAGGAGCTTAACAGGATGATGTTAATTGAAGCTCCTGAAGAAGCATTGTACTCAGAGCCCATCAACACCAGATATCCAATCATCAATTGGGATATCTACACTGAAGATGGAAAGAGGCATTGGAGGATTCATAGAGCTGGTGGAAGGACAAGTGCTTATTTGTACTTAGTGGATCTGTTTGCATTCATTGACAGGGAAGATCTACTTAAGCTATGGGAGTTAGTCAAAGACAGGTTCAAGAACAGAGATCCAGATAATGACAAGGATCTGGAGCTACTCTATGAACTCCAGAACATCTTTGAACCTGATCCAACAGGAGAGCAATGGAAGTTTCAGCCTGGAGATGAAGCCCTCAGTTGGACTTTGCTAGATTCCTGTGGACTGCACCTGGTCACTACATGCAATGGAACAGACATATATGTGTTGGTAGAAAGAACATATCCACTTGCACTTGGAACCCTTCTACAAATGCTGGATGTAGAGCTAAGGATGGGGAATGCAATTGAAATGGCCAAGGAGTTGTTGCTGAAGATTTTTGACCAAGATGGAAGACCTAGCAGAAGAAAGTGAAGTTTGGAAGAATCCTCTAAGACTGAAGAAACTTGTGATTCAGAAACATAATCACAAGTTTAGGGGAGGATTTTTGGGAAATTCACAAAATGGAGTTAATACTTATAACTTTGGAAGTTAGTACTGATAGTGATATTAGAAAAGTACTAACTAGTTAATACTTATAGTGCAAATGTTAGTACTGATAGTGTTGAGTTTGTACTGTTCTATATTAAGAATGTCGTGTATGGTCTGTAACAGCATATCTTCTATACCAATAGAAGATATGACATATTTAATACATAGTTATCTCTATAAGGGATCTCCTTAGTGTATAAAAGGAGATCCTAGATAGGTCAAGCATACAGACATACTCTAGCCGTCTTAAGAAAAGCTTCAAGGTTGTAAACCCTAGTACTAGGAGAGTACTCGTATTATTAATCAATAATATTGAAGCTGTTGGTGTTACATTTGTGTTTACATTAATCTTCTAAGTACATTCAAGTAGATTCCGCATACTTGTGTGTATCTACAACAAAGTTTCTCGTTGTTGTTTTGGAATCATCCAAGGCAACTACACGTTTACAAGCTAAGTGTTCTAGATCCAAGGTTTGGGACTCCACATAATCTTTTCAAAATATTGATCTTAATTAATTTTTGAAATGGGGAGGAAAATATTTTATTTTCATATAAAATCGAGCTAAGTATACACTGTTGCATCTAATACGAAAAACGATGACAAATATTTTTATGTGTGTTATGCTAAACGATTATGTATGTTTCCTTGTGTTTTAATTTTGTTATTAGATTATTAAGTGATCAATGCTATTTGTAATTTAGCTACTTATATATCTAAACATATGTGCCATGTACATTATTTGTCGGACACTAGTTTTTCGGATTATGCCTAAATAGAACTTATGCTACATTTCTTGCATTGAGATTGCGAAATTGTTCTTGCACTGTACTTCACCCCTAGAACAAAGCTGTGGTCCTTTTTCCCCTAGTACCCTCGAGGAACTGTTTAGCAGTTCGGCTGTCTTGCACTCATGGAGGATGGTCACGGTGGACGAAGACCTCGTTCGCTTCTCAGTGGAAGTTGTTTATAAAAGTTCTTAAACTGCATTAATCAGGCTATGAAGTGAAGGTCACAGGGGCTATGAGACCTTGCGTAGGAATTTGGAAGCCTTAGTAGTAAGCAAAAGATGAAAAGCTTATTCATAAGCTTAAGATAGCCTAGATGAAGTAGGGCTAGCCTATGACAAGACAGACCGATCTATATTCTCCCGTTTGCCTTTACACCGCTGGGGCATAAGCGTCCTCTTGGTACCCATATGTGAGGTACCGTCTTAGCCTTCCCTGACCAGGATCGCTCCAACACCTATAGCATTCGTGACCGGCCTCGTATATATGCATAGATCACTCTTCTTGCATATGTGTTTTTGACATGCTTAGGAATGAAAACTAATTTGATTAATCAAGTGTTATAATATGTCACCTCAAAATTCTTAACACTTTCATAAAATTTTCAACATGATCTCTAAATCATTACAACCTCCTATCTTGCTTGACCATGGGTTGTCTAAACAAAATAAAAGATCACATAAATACATTAATATTTAAGTAAAAGAAAATGTATTTTTGAGCTGTGCTTATGCTTGTATTAACCATATAATATTTTACAAGAGTTGTGTGCCGCATAAAAATAGTTAGGCTACTTATGTCTATACTCATAAAATTTCAAAAACTATGCATATTATACGTAATAATAAATAGTTTTTCACACATACAAAATAAATGACAATAATAAACTTGTAAGCTAACATGTCATTACTATTAACCTCACACTTACAAATAATATTAGACTTAATGAAACACATTCCATAAATCTTTAATTATTTTCTTCAAAATGAGTGGTCGTGAGGGTCAAGAAATATTTCGAATGTGTATCGATTCATTATTCAAATTATTATTGATATCATTGTGAAATCTAATAGACAAGTTTTCGAGTATGGACATGAAATTGAAGTCATTATTTGTCTAGCTTCAAGATTAGATCAAAATATAACAAAATGTATTATCTTGAATCTACATACCCAATCACACTCGATTGTTATGAAAATAATGACGTCCTTTTCAAGACAAAAAGAATATGCATCAGATCATAACTAACATTTTTGTTAATGATGTCATATTGAGTCTTCTTGTCCGATGGCTGTGTTTCAAATATTAAACTAATTTGTTTAAAAGGTGCATAAAATACACAACGAAGTAGGATTGACAACTTAGATGTTTCATCTGAAATATTCAAGCAATTTACTTTGCAAATAAATTTGTAAATGTGTCATTTTCGAAAAACTAAACACGAGCAAACTAAGAACATATGTTAACTTTGCTCATGAATGACTCAACACTCAAAAGCACATGTCAAGTAAAAAGTGTCAAACATAATATGTTATTAACTATTATGCACATCATCAATCTTCGAGAAGAGGTTAAGCTTGACATATGTTTGACACTTTTTATGTTTGACATATTATGCTCATGAATGACTCACCCCTATAATGCTACTCATATCCTTTTACATACTTTTTTTCTTGAAACTAACCCTTGATGTAGGTTAAGCTTTTGAAATATACTTGATTCATGGATCCGCTAAAGTCAACATGAAAGGGTCATGGGGATGCAATGAGCTAGGGGGAGCTCGGAGGTCTTTGGATACATGGTTTAGAGATTGGTTAAACCATGAAGATAAGAGCAAGACTTCACTAGGATGATGCATGCTCGCCCAATTTCTACAACAACTTCGTTCTTCTTATCTGTACAAGCAAAGTGATCACTCCTATTTTCGCCGATCTTCTTTCTATATTTCCATTGGCGACACCTTTTTGCTTCGGTAAAAAGGGAGCAGGGAGTGTAAACGAGTAACTTTTACATTTTACCGACTGTAATAGTTTACATATTTGTCATCATAAAAATGGGAAGATTGTTAGTGCAAATATTACGATATTTAAACTAGATGGTCTCTTCGGTTTTAATGATGACAAACATGTAACTTGTAAATACATAACGTAAAGTGCACAAGTTACTCGTAAACACAAATCATCAACGCATCATCAACATCTCTCAACGTCTCAAGTTGTAATCACTTAAGGTATGTACAAACAATATATCGAACTTGTTAAATGATCAAAGAATTATTTTTGTCCTTAAAACTCACATTTTTATAAATGTGACAAAAACTTTTTACAAATTATTTTTGTAATTACCAGAAAAATATTTCACCACTAAAGGGAAAAAAGAGGAGCGTCTTCTAGGGACGGCCCTAAAATAGGTGACGGTCCCTTAAATTTTTAAAGGACCCTCCATATTTACTGGACCGTCTCCCACTCCTCCTGGTGACTATAATTACTGCACTATTTTCACACATAATTTTCAACCCTCTTTAGTACAAAACTTTATGTTCTTTCTTAATCTATTCTTTCATCTTCGTTGATCACATTAACTTGTTTGAATCTTGTTTAAATGTAAGTCTTTCTTTCTTCAATTGCAAAGAGAAGAACTTTCGTTATCATCTAGATACGAAGTTATGTAGTCTAGTTAGTCCACGTGTAACATTTGTTACATATAGATTGAGTCCATATCTTTCAATCATATGTAGTAGGTAGATATGAATGATGTGTAAGTCCGTGAAGTGTCGTGTGTATATCCAGACAATGTGTAAGTCCGTGAGGTGTTGTGTGAAGATCGGGTTGACCGGGTTGATCGTGTATATCGTGTAGATCAACTAGATCGTGTAGATTAGGCAGATCGTGTGTTAGATTGGTACTAGCTAGATTAGCACTCGACATTTAGCTTAGTGTCGTAAAATAATGTAAGCGATGTTGTATGGTTTTCTCGCCCAGGAAGGGAGCTTGTTGATTAGTGAAGTAACTCCCGAGTTGGGTACCTGAGAGTGGAGTAGGGCGAAGAGGCCTTCATGACCGAACCACTATAAATCACCGTGTCCGGTTTACGCTTTCTTTCACCCTTTACTTCTTATATTTTCCTTCAATGCTTATTATTATATTTGTGTCGTGCTTATGTTTGTGTGATTGATTGTTTATATTGTGTGTCTTGGTAAATATATTTGTAATTATGTTTGTGACATAATCTACACTATATATAGTTGTTATAAACATCATAACCGCTATTCATATTTAGCCACGCTTGATCAGAAATTTGATACGAAATGTGTAAACGGTAAAAGGGGGGGAGGTGAATATGTTTCCGTTACAAACATAAAACTTTTGTATCAAATATAATATAAACCATTGCATTTTGCTAATCTCGATGCGAGGATGCATTTAACACATTACGGCGTGTAAGGCCAACCATTTAATATCACATAAGATTCCGTAAGATTAATGGTTTGTTATAAATCAAGTTTCACCATTATTAGTCCGGTTTATTTTCCTTGATCAAGCATGTCATAATATGTAAAGTGTTGAATATAGTTTATGAATACTTGAAGAACCAAGTATACATCACAATCATAAACATCAATCACATAGACAATCAACAATGTAAAGCAAGAATATAAGTAAAGCGATAAGCAAAAAGGATACACAAATCGACACGAGGATTTATAGTGGTTCGGTCACAAAGCTCTTCTTCACCCTACTCCACTCCCCTAGTATCCAAATCGAGAGTTACTTCACTAGATCAACAAACTCCATTCTTGGCAGAGAAAACCTTACACAACGTTGCTTACACTTTATCCGGTACTAAGCTAAATACCGAGTTCTTCCACGAGGTAGAACAAAACCTTTACACAACGTCGCCTACACTTTATCTGGTACTAGGCTAGATACCGAGTTCTTCCACGAGGTAGAACCAAAAATTTAAACAACATCCCCTACAATTTATCCGGTACTAGGCTAGACACCGGGTTCCATTACTAAGGAGGAACCACTACCCAATCAACACGACACACCATGAGGGGCCAACTCCCTACTACACCATTCTACACGACACAACTATGACACCCGTTATGTTTTGTGGCCCAACATAACAAACCTTGTGTTTTATGGCACGAACACATAAACCTTCTAATCTAGTTAAAGATACAAGAAGATGATACAAGACAAGATCCAAGACAATGCGTCTAATGGATATGAAATCCTAAACTAAACATCAAGAACACATAACATGATGTGGTTAGTCTTCCATGAATGAAAATGAAAAGTTTCCCAAGATTGTTGTAGAAGATCTTCATGTGCTTGTATGCTTATGATAAAGGATCACCTCAATAGGTAAGGATGCAAGATCTCTAGGCTTGCTTTGGAGGATCACATCGGGAGTATGCTTATAACAAAATGAAAGTTAGAAGCATTATGATCATATGAGATGAGGGTATTTCACATGTTTCCTACTGATATAAATATGTTAGAAATGGTGGAGAGAAAGTGTGTGAAAAGGTGCAAGAAATAAAGAAGAATGGTTTGCTATTTATAGACAAAAAGATGTTTCTGCCCAAGGATCCCTTCTGAAAGGGATCTGACCCTTGTAACCCAAGGGATCCGGCCATCTGGGTGAAATATGGATTTTGGGTTATGGAATCTGGGTCTTGGGTTATGGGTTATGAACCATGGGTCATGGACTTTGGGTCATGGGTACCCAACAAGATACAATGTATCTAGACAATGGGTTATGGGCTTTGGGTCATGGGTTATGGACTTTGGGTCATGGGTCATGGGTTTTACCTAACGAAATTTCATGTATGATGTCATGCAATGGGTCATGGGTTATGGATCATTAGTTATAGGCATGGGTTATAGGCATGGGTTATGGATCATGGTATTTACCCAATACATTTACTTTTGTTTATGTATTTTATAAATGTAAGTAACCGATATAACTGAAGTGTTTTATAAAAATATTTTAGTTTTATATAAACTATTTGACTAAACATGTTTAATGGTTTGTTAGGGTTTTGATCATAACGCAACATAACAAACATGTACGAAGCTATGTTGTAGCATACAAGGACTTGAGTTGTCAAGAGATGTTCAAAGTATGTTGAGACAAAATAATATTACGAGTAATTTCTACATTTTAAGTTATGTATTACAAGTTACATATTTGTCATCAACAAAACAAACGAGTCTATATATATTAAATATCGTAATATTTGCACTAACAATCTCCCCCTTTTTGATGATGACAAAATATATGTAAACGTAATAGATAGGTAAAATGGCAAAGTTACTTGTGTCCGGACTTCCTTTACATTACCTTATCCGTTTACACTCTTCTCCCTCTTTTATCGAAACAAAAAGGGTGTGTCCTTGGAGTTTAAACTTCATTTCTCCCAATAATGGTGAGCTTGCATCATCTCTAGCGAAGTTAAATTGAAAACACCTTATTGCTCCTATTGTTGTACACAATTGGCACACCACGTCAATACCTTCAACATGACACACTAATGGAGGAAGAGACGAATTATCAACAAGATTCACTTCAGTGGTCTTGATGATGATGAAGCTTAGCAACTCATGACCTTGAGCTTGCACGTCTTCAAGAGGTTGTGATCTCACCTTTAACAGGAACCTAGAGAATCACGCAAAGAGAAAAAAACTACATAGAAAGATCCTTTTGATTATAACCATTGTTGCCAACGGATGAATGGATCAAAATTTACGGCTTAACCTACATCAAAGTTAGTGTTGTGGAATGAAATAAATAAGGTAAAAAATATATGATGAGAAAACAATCTCCCTTTTGTCGAAACACAAAGGAATTTTGAAGAATGAATGTGTGCACGCTCCCCCTTGATGGTTTCTCCCTCTTGTTAAGGGCTTCAAGTATTTTAGGAAGGCTAAGACGAAAGTATTGCAAAAGTTTGCAATGTTTTTGCTTTGACGAAAGCTCCCCTTTATTGAGAGCGTCAAGTGCTCCTAGTGTATTTTGAAAATCGACAAAACAAAAAAATATTCGTCCTTGGACGAGTAGGTTATATGATGCACTCTGTAGATGCTCGACGAAAGCTCCCCCTTGCTTGAGGGCGTCAAGACGAACCTACAAAAAATAATTGGTAGACCTCGTCCGAAGACAAGTGTGCCATATACAAAACCATGTATATGAGTGAACCTATAAAAAACATTAGTGTTAAATTTCGTCCATAGACGAGAGTCTCATACACATCAAAGTGTGTATATATTAACCTACAAAGAAAATATTACTGTCAAAAAGAGAATATTCCTTCTACTTGCATCATTGTGGTTAGTTTAGAGGTTGTAAGGTTGTTCAAGGTAGAAAACAAAATTTTTTTTGGGAATGAGACGCATTTCATTAAGAAATTCACTTGGCTTTTGACAACATAGATGTTTGTGGAGGATGATTCAACAACCATGAATTGTAGTGGTAGTGAGACATTTTTAGGGTGTGGTTGACACAAGTAGGTTGTGGTTTGACACAAGTAGAATGTGGTAGAACATGAAACGTACATCATCAAATAGTTCATGAACTAGACCTTGAACATGTTGATAATGATAGCAATCATCATCATGACTTGGAGGTGGTAGTGGTAGAGGTGATGAGAGATCAAGTTTTACTAGGTAAGAAAGAAGTGGACTCAAGAGTACCAAGGAAGGGTGATGAAAGGTATCAAGGTGAGTCTTTTTTTTGACTCAGTTGATGACTTAATAAAAGATTTTTCACTAAGATTGACCTTGTTGGTTAATCAAGTACTTGAGGTGGTAGACATGATGAATTTGTGAGTAGTGATAGAAGTGGAGGAAGATGGTGATGATGATACAAGATAAGGAATATGAAAAATGTGCAAATGAGCATTACTTGACTTGATAATGAAATCGACCATTGTCAACCTGCATAAATCTAAATGAGTTAGTACAAAAGGAAAACAATTATACAAACAGAGAAATTGCTCACATAATATCATGGAAACAAAAGAGAACACGTAAATAGTCACATACACGGGAACTCATTTAAAAACATAAAAGGTTTTTTCTTTCAAAAGAAACTGATAATCCTATGTGTTGAGTGGAAAAAGAAATATTGAAATGATTATCTCAAGTGATAATGCACCTGCTATTTTCCCGGTTCCACATGTTCTCTCATTAGAGGGATTCGGCTAGCTTTAGGCTAGGGATCCGGATAACAAATGAGGTGAAAAGGGGATGATTAGGTTCTAGCAAGATTTAGTACCTACATTTCCTAAGATAGTCAGTCCATTAAGGTGTCTTAAATGGCATACGACCTAAGTGGTCGAGACTAGTGAGAGAGGTTTGTCAATGATGACTTTTATGGGAAAAATGGAGTTTAGAAAGCCCAATGAGTGATCATGGATGATACTAAGTGGTTTGAAGGAAGGTGATTGAGTATAGAAACCAGAGAGTGGTCAAGGAAAAATTTATAAATATTCTTAAAAAATTATAAGAAATAAAAAATTAGATTTTAGAGCATTTTAAGGTCAAAATGGATAAAAATCAATTTGTTAAAAATGATAAAAAAATATAAGAATAGGTAGTTTAAGATGAGAGAATCAATGTGTAAATATTGGAGCGGAAAGATGGTGAGTTTTGAAGTATGAAAAATCAAAAACACCTTAAACATGATCCTAAGTCATCTATGAGTGAATGTGGGATCTACTGAGCCTAAGGAAAACTTAAGTGATCCTAATATAGCATGACCAACTAATCCAATAAGGTCTAGAAGGTGAGGGAGATGCTTAAAGGCACTAAACACAATTATGTCCACCCGGATCCTTCCCAAGAGGGATCCGGCCAGTTATAACTGGGGGATCTGACTTCTGAGACAGAAAAACATCACAGTAAGCTCATAAATTTTTACACACTTACCAAAATTTAAAACTTATGTTATCTACAGCAAGCATACATGTATACAAGTCTAGCATAGCAATGAGAGCATGTAAGCATAAGATATAAGCAATCAAATGAGATCGAGCTCACAAATAACATAGAGGTTTATCAAACTTAGCAAGCGCTATTCAAGAAGCTCCAAACAGATTTACGATATAGATTAGTAAATCGTTTGCACTAACAATGGCATGCAAGGTATGTCACAATTCTCAATTTTCGGTCATTTCTCAAACTCAATATTCATCATATTAGTTCATGCATGGTTTTGCATTTCACATTAAACGTATAATTTTCATATTAAATAACGCTATCGTTTAAACATTATTTTGAAACATTGATCCGATACTTCCAAAATTTATCCCGACATATTTTTATACTCATATTAAGATTATAAAAATAATATTATGAGTTTACCCGATGTTTTCAATTTATTTTGTATATAAATTATTATATTTATATAATTACGACGGTTATCGTAAATCCAACTCGATAATTATTTATTCACTCAATTCTTGTAAGAAATGTATTTTTATAATTTTTATGATATCAATATATTTTATCTTGACCCGTTAAATTTCATGTTTTAGCTAACGCTACCCTAAATGCTTAAATAAATAGGCAAGTTATTAATTATCCTTACTTAATTACACATTTACTCTACATTAATACACTTAATAATCAATTAATGCATCTATTCTTTTTGTTTTATGGATGTCGACCACCAAATGGGGTGAGTCATTTACTTGCCAAATATCTCTTTCAAGGTATATTGCATTATACTAAATAATATCTATACACATACAACTCATAACTCAAGGTGAAATCAAAATCAATTTCTCTTCTCTCTCAACACCAAAACCGGCCACCCTAGAGATTCAAGAAGGAGGATCACAAAATTTTTCTTGTCAAGCTCATCACAATCTAGTAACACTCTTTGTATAGGTTTTGAAATAAAAACCTAGGGTGATTAGGAAATCCTTTGTTCTCATAAACCTCATCAAGTATTCTAGTAAGCATCTCATGTCCATTTTTCATCTTTCATATTCATTTCATATCCATTTCATCATATTTGAGCAAAAACATGCAAGTCATATGATGTTGTACCACTTTTTCATTGATTTTTAAGGGTTATATATATATCTAAGTCATCCTATAATTACTCCTTGTTATATATTATTTTTGGTGATGTCTAGGAATCCATGACACCCTAAGAAGGTGTATGGTAGGATTAGAATAGCTTCGGAGTTGTTTTGAATGGGTTAGAATAGGTTTGGCGCGAGAAAAACTCATTTCGACAAGTTTGCAAAAGGGTCTGTCCTTATTTTGAAAATCTGGAAAATCCGACAGTAGGTAAATATTTTTGGCCTAGATATTTGGAAAATATACTTTAAAACGAAAACGTGGCCGCTTGAACGGATTAAAACGGAGCGATAACGAAGAAGTTATGAATTTTTCAATTTGGCGACGAAAACTATAATTTTCTGGAAATTTCAGCATGAAAATGTCACCCTTTACGAGTCAAAAATGAAACTTAGGTGTTATAAATTATGTCGACTTGAAAAAAACATATTAGTATACTTTGATACGAAGCTAAGGACATATAAATTGTAGAAAACGGACTTGTAACGATTAAATTATACACGTTTTCACAAAGTTGCCGTAACCTTATTATATAAGAAAAACTATATTAATTCTAATAGGCAAGTATTACGTCAAACTAGTCACCATGATGGAGGACGTTTTTAACATTAATGTAGAACTCTTTATAAAGTGATGTCTTCTAGTAAAAGTAAGTTCGCCAAGCATATTTTCCAAAATGTCCGACCGTTTGTCTAGCGGAGTTAAAACGAATAATATACGGTCACTTACACTTGGCCGAAAACCATACTTAACCTATACTTTTCTTTGTGATCGAGACCTCTAGGATGTAAACTTAAATGCTAAAACTTTGAGATAATGATAAAAGCTTTCCAAAACTGTTGAGTTCGTTTCTTAACACTCGGTGTGCACCATTTTGCGACTATCATAGGAGGTTGTTTCAACGTAACTACTTGTAGAGTATTTTTAATACGACGGGATGTCATAAACATATATTTTGACGATAAATATTATTTCCAAAACGTACAAGTGGTATGGATATCATATGAGTTTGCATGCACGACATTGTTTCATGACTTATATTAGAGCACATCATTCATTTTAGGTCGCGGATAGTTTCCGAGCCTCATTTTCGTGCACTTCATTTTGTTAGCATATCAATCATACCAGGTGAGTTCCATAGCCCCACTTTCAATTGTTTTTATACTACTTTTGGGGGAGATACATGCTCAACTACTTGCTTTATTTTAACTTCTACATATTACCGTGAGTTTCATAGCCCCTACTTTTATACATTTTGAATTACTTTTGGGGGAGATACATGCTCAAACTATTTTCATTTACTTTCACAAGTACTCTAAACTTTTAAGGATTACCGTGAGTTCATACCCCGCTTTTACTCGTTTAAATTCTTACAAACTATTTGGGGGAGATACATGCTTAACTACTTGTTTCACTCTTGCGAATACTCAAACCATTTATACAATTGTGTTACACTATACTTCTTATACACTTTGGACATTATGTGTGGTTTATTGCGATATGTGCCTTAATGTGCTAAACTTGTTTTCAATTATGCATCAACATACATACTTTAGCAACTGGTTAACTCCTGTGGGAGCCGGCAGAGAGGTATTGATAGTACTATCGGGTTGACGCCCCCACCCTTGGGTCCTTGATGACGTGACCTGGGGTGAATATAATATGTTATTCAATGAAACATAACAAACAATTTAGACTTGTCAAGAGGTTCAGTTGGCTGTGATTCTTTGCATTAAGTACATGTATATATCGTATGCACATATGTCCTACTTACAAACAAGATTGACATCATGCGCTTGAACATAAACTATACACATTTTGGCAGTGGGTTGTGAACACACAGGTTGCAAGTTTTGTATGGGCGGAACTTGGAACTGAGTGGATTTACAATGCCTTTGCTGCAAGAATATTCTTGAAAGGCTTTACATTTCAACTCAAACTCTATGAACTCACTCAACCTTTGTGTTGACACTTTTTAGCATGTTTTATCTCAGGTATCTAAGGCATTCACTTCATGGCATGCATATGGACATATCATAGAGTCGTGGTGACGACACGTCACACATGGGATTTATGCATTTTAAAACAACGTTTGGCTTGTAACAAACTTATTTCCGCACAAGTTGATTTCATTTGGGACCTATACTTTGTAAACTCTGATTGTTTTAATAAATTAACGATGTGTTTTCCAAACGACACTTTAGGTCGTTCGATATAACTGTAACTTTGATGCTATGACCGTCATCCCCCAGGAATTCCATTCCGCTGCACAACAGGTAATTTGGGGGTGTGACAGATTGGTATCAGAGAATCGGTTATAGAGAACTAGGTTGCGTCATTGACCCTAGACTATAACCACATCATCATAACATCTCATCATATCATTATAAGTGCATATTCTTTATACATGCGGACTTATGACTCAACACCAAACATCATATGAGACGATTAGTCCAAGCATTGCATAGTTACTCCTAAATTATACATAGCCTGATCACCTATGTCTAATTCAGGAAGAATCATGCAATGAAGGGAGTAGTAGTCTCATATGAGTAAGCAATTCCGTAATCGAGCCAAATTTTCAAAAGATTTTCTTCAAACCACTTGTTTCCAGTTTGATCCAAGTGACAGTTCTTGTTTGATGAGTTGTAAAGATCAAGCTAGTAACAAGTTGTTACCTAAACCGATTTAGCCTAATCGTATGACAGTTCTTGTTTGATGAGTTGTGGGATTAAGTAAAAATCGGTTACCTAAAATTCTTTTGAAAATTTTGCTCGAGAATGGGAAAGCCTGCCTCATCGAGCCTAATCATAAGGGAGCATGTCTTTAGAATGGGATATAGTCACGATATATGCATGAGCATTGACATAATCATTTAGACCATACATGAGCATAAACTTTTAGAACCCTTGTCGCGGTTTGGGCTATAGTATCATTAATCGAATCACGAGGACGTGATTCCTCTGACATGGGAAGAATGTCACAATTCTCAATTTTCGGTCATTTCTCAAACTCAATATTCATCATATTAGTTCATGCATGGTTTTGCATTTCACATTAAACGTATAATTTTCATATTAAATAACGCTATCGCGTAAACATTATTTTGAAACATTGATCCGATACTTCCAAAATTTATCCCGACATATTTTTATACTCATATTAAGATTATAAAATAATATTATGAGTTTACCCGATGTTTTCAATTTATTTTGTATATAAATTATTATATTTATATAATTACGACGGTTATCGTAAATCCAACTCGATAATTATTTATTCACTCAATTCTTGTAAGAAATGTATTTTTATAATTTTTATGATATCAATATATTTTATCTTGACCCGTTAAATTTCATGTTTTAGCTAACGCTACCCTAAATGCTTAAATAAATACGCAAGTTATTAATTATCCTTACTTAATTACACATTTACTCTACATTAATACACTTAATAATCAATTAATGTATCTATTCTTTTTGTTTTATGGATGTCGACCACCAAATGGGGTGAGTCATTTACTTGCCAAATATCTCTTTCAAGGTATATTGTATTATACTAAATAATATCTATACACATACAACTCATAACTCAAGGTGAAATCAAAATCAATTTCTCTTCTCTCTCAACACCAAAACCGGCCACCCTAGAGATTCAAGAAGGAGGATCACAAAATTTTTCTTGTCAAGCTCATCACAATCTAGTAACACTCTTTGTATAGGTTTTGAAATAAAAACCTAGGGTGATTAGGAAATCCTTTGTTCTCATAAACCTCATCAAGTATTCTAGTAAGCATCTCATGTTCATTTTTCATCTTTCATATTCATTTCATATCCATTTCATCATATTTGAGCAAAAACATGAAAGTCATATGATGTTGTACCACTTTTTCATTGATTTTTAAGGGTTATATATATATATCTAAGTCATCCTATAATTACTCCTTGTTATATATTATTTTTGGTGATGTCTAGGAATCCATGATACCCTAAGAAGGTGTATGGTAGGATTAGAATAGCTTCGGAATTGTTTTGAATGGGTTAGAATAGGGTTGGCGCGAGAAAAACTCATTTCGACAAGTTTGCAAAAGGGTCTGTCCTTATTTTGAAAATCTGGAAAATCCGACAGTAGGTAAATATTTTTGGCCTAGATATTTGGAAAATATACTTTAAAACGAAAACGTGGCCGCTTGAACGGATTAAAACGGAGCTATAACGAAGAAGTTATGAATTTTTCAAGTTGGCGACGAAAACTATAATTTTCTGGAAATTTCAGCATGAAAATGTCACCCTTTACGAGTCAAAAATGAAACTTAGGTGTTATAACTTATGTCGACTTGACAAAAACATATTAGTATACTTTGATACGAAGCTAAGTACATATAAAACGTAGAAAACGGACTTGTAACGATTAAATTATACACGTTTTCACAAAGTTGTCGTAACCTTATTATATAAGAAAAACTATATTAATTCTAATAGGAAAGTATTACGTCAAACTAGTCACCATGTTGGAGGACGTTTTTAACATTAATGTAGAACTCTTTATAAAGTGATGTCTTCTAGTAAAAGTAAGTTCGTCAAGCATATTTTCCAAAATGTCCGACCGTTTGTCTAGCGGAGTTATAACGGATAATATACGGTCACTTACACTTGGCCGAAAACCATACTTAACCTATACTTTTCTTTGTGATCGAGACCTATAGGATGTAAACTTAAATGCTAAAACTTTGAGATAATGATACAAGCTTTCCAAAACTGTTGAGTTCATTTCTTAACACTCGGTGTGCACCATTTTGCGACTATCATAGGAGGTTGTTTCAACGTAACTACTTGTAGAGTATTTTTAATACGACGGGATGTCATAAACATATATTTTGACGATAAACATTATTTCCAAAACGTACAAGTGGTATGGATATCATATGAGTTTGCATGCACGACATTGTTTCATGAATTATATTAGAGCACATAATTCATTTTAGGTCGCGGATAGTTTCCGAGCCTCATTTTCGTGCACTTCATTTTGTTAGCATATCAATCATACCAGGTGAGTTCCATAGCCCCACTTTCAATTGTTTTTATACTACTTTTGGGAGAGATACATGCTCAACTACTTGCTTTATTTTAACTTCTACATATTACCGTGAGTTTCATAGCCCCTACTTTTATACATTTTAAATTACTTTTGGGGGAGATACATGCTCAAACTATTTTCATTTACTTTCACAAGTACTCTAAACTTTTAAGGATTACCGTGAGTTCATACCCCGCTTTTACTCATTTAAATTCTTACAAACTATTTGGGGGAGATACATGCTTAAATACTTGTTTCACTCTTGCGAATACTCAAACCATTTATACAATTGTGTTACACTATACTTCTTATACACTTTGGACATTATGTGTGGTTTATTGCGATATGTACCTTAATGTGCTAAACTTGTTTTCAATTATGCATCAACATACATACTTTAGCAACTGGTTAACTCCTGTGGGAGCTGGCAGAGAGGTATTGATAGTACTATCGGGCTGACGCCCCCACCCTTGGGTCCTTGATGACGTGACCTGGGGTGAATATAATCTGTTATTCAATGAAACATAACAAACAATTTAGACTTGTCAAGAGGTTCAGTTGGCTGTGATTCTTTGCATTAAGTACATGTATATATCGTATGCACATATGTCCTACTTACAAACAAGATTGACATCATGCGCTTGAACATAAACTATACACATTTTGGCAGTGGGTTGTGAACATACAGGTTGCAAGTTTTGTATGGGCGAAACTTGGAACTGAGTGGATTTACAATGCCTTTGCTGCAAGAATATTCTTGAAAGGCTTTACATTTCAACTCAAACTCTATGAACTCACTCAACCTTTGTGTTGACACTTTTTAGCATGTTTTATCTCAGGTATCTAAGGCATTCACTTCATGGCATGCATATGGACATATCATAGAGTCGTGGTGACGACGCGTCACACATGGGATTTATACATTTTAAAACAACGTTTGGCTTGTAACAAACTTATTTCCGCACAAGTTGATTTCATTTGGGACCTATACTTTGTAAACTCTGATTGTTTTAATAAATTAACGATGTGTTTTCCAAACGACACTTTAGGTTGTTCGATATAACTGTAACTTTGATGCTATGACCGTCATCCCCCAGGAATTCCATTCCGCTGCACAACAGGTAATTTGGGGGTGTGACAAGGTATGTGTCAAGAAAGAAAAGAGTATTTGATTGTGTTCAAGACAATAGATATGTGAGGTGCTAGTTCAGGACAATCCTAGACTTCATTTAGATCCAGAAGGTGGAGTTGTTGTTTGTGCAGATGAAGGAGTTGTGTTTAGAAGAGTAAGCATTGGATATAGAAAGGCTTGAAGCAAGTACCGTTTTCTGAGTTGGTTTTAGCTAAGAGATGTTTACCTATGTAATGGTATTTGAACATTAAGAAACACATGTATATGCGTCCTTAAGAAAGGGAATTGTTTAGAAGGTTGTTTTGGTTTAGTGAAGGTAATGAACTAAGTATAGTCACTACGGATGGTGATTAGCATATAATGAACTTCATCCTTGAAGTCATGTAGCTCTTCTCGATCAAAGTAAGATAATCGCTTGATGAGGCAAGTGGTTGTGATTGACTAACAAAAGAAAAATCAATTTTGCAACTTGTTTGATTAGTAATCCTAAGACAACGCAAATTATTTTCATTGTAAACTTACTTTAGGAAAACATAGGAGTAGAGATTTTTCAAGTGAGAGAATGAATATGAGACTATTACTAGCGGTGCTTAATTATGGCTAAACACGATCATTTTTACGGGTGATTCCACATACCCAACTGCTCTCAAGGAAGCAATTCAACCGTTAGGTCAAATTGAGTTTCTAGTGCAATAAGTTTTCCAGTATTCATTCTCAAGTTAGGAAAATTTATATTCCTACAATGGCCTATCGAAGAGTAACAATGATGATACTTTGCTTTGTTTTATTAATATTAAGCCTGATGCAAATACATAACAAGTAAGGTGACGAAGGTGTCATGTTTAAAATTTAAAAAGGTCCATATAGAGAAAAGAAAAAAATGGTTGGATGAGTGAGTTCAACATATGTTGTTGGAAAGCTCGAGTTTGGATTTTTGGATATGACCAATTATATTTGCGTTGCAAAATAGTTTACTTGAGTATCTTAGATGAAATAATCAAGTTTTCAATCCTACTATGAAGCTTGGAAAGCGATCGTGGAAAAGAAAACGAGAAAGTACATCATCAACAAAAGTGTAGTTTATGATCCGATGTACATTCTTGTTGTTTCAGAAAATGACACAAGAAAAGATGAAATCAAGAAATCATATAAGCACATAATACACTTATGTTGCACACATGACAAACTCAACACGAAGTCATTTAGTATATTACATGTTTTAAACATTATTCATCTTATATGACTTATCTAAGCATTTAAAATAATATTTTCGACACAACTAGATGTTATCCCAAACACTTCTTCAAATAGCACACTGATTAGTAAAATATTACTAAATCGACAAACAAGAGAATGAATAGCAAGGTGAGGAAACCACATATGTTATTCAAACAAACAATAACAAAAACTATTTGAGATAAACAAATAATCAAGTAATACAAGGAAAAACAATTAATCATTTAGCATAGCATATGAAAGTTCTTTTCATCGCTTTGTGTTAAATAAAAATATGTATACCAAGCTTGATTAGTTTCTTTTATATTTATGAATATGACCAAAACCTTTTTTTCAACAGAAGACACACTTTTATTCAAATACGAAAACATCCGTCTCTAATTAGACCAAAAGTTTTGTGCAAATGTTATAACCCAAAAATGACTTTAATTAAAGATTTTGTAAATTTTTGTTTTGAATTAGTTTATGAAATCATTTTTATATGAAAGTTGACTCAAATACCTTTCAAGCGATAGGTGAAACGACTTCTACGTACTTATGGTTAATTAGTTATGAATTTTTGAAATTTAACCAAAGTTGTCCTCTGCACAGACGGATCCGCCGGATCCCTTCCAAAGGGATCCGACCTTTGATAACAAAGGGATCCCTGAATCTGACAGAGATTTACAAACCCGACGAAAAGGTTTAACCTTTGTAGACTTTTTAGTGAAGTTATATTACTCATTTTAATCATTGTTCAAGCTAGAGTAACAAAATATCTAACAACAAAACTTCAAAGAAAAAAAAATTAAGAAAATACTTTTCATATTACGCTTGATTTCACCAAAAATTTGATACAAGGACCTTACTCATTTTGAAAACAATTTGTTTTAAAAACTAGAGCCAACCCGCTCTATTGGAAACGGTAGAGGAGGGTGAATACCTTTCCGTTACAAACTTAAAACTTTTGTATAAAATATAGTATAAACCATTTTATTTGCTAATCTCGACACGAGGATGCATTTAACGCATTACGGCATGTAAGGCCAACCCCTTAATATCACATAAGATTCTGCAAGATTAATAGTTTGTTATAACTCAAGTTTCACCATTATTAGTCCGTTTTATTTTCCTTGATCAAGCATGTCATAATATGTAAAGTGTTAAATATAGTTTATGAATACTTGAAGAACCAAGTATACATCACAATCATAAACATCAATCACATAGAAAATCAACAATGTAAAGCAAGAATAAAAGTAAAGCGATAAGTAAAAATGATACAAAAACCGACACGAGGATTTATAGTGGTTCGGTCACGAAGCTCCTCTTCGCCCTACTCCACTACCCGAGTATCCAACTCGAGAGTTACTTCACTAGATCAACAAACTCCATTCTCGGCGGAAAAAACCTTACACAACGTTGCTTACACTTTATCCGGTACTAAGCTAAATACCGAGTTCTTCCACGAGGTAGAACCAAACCTTTACACAACGTCGCCTACACTTTATCCGGTACTAGGCTAGATACCGAGTTCTTCCACGAGGTAGAACCAAACCTTTACACAACGTCACCTACACTTTATTGGGTACTAGGCTAGACACAGGGTTCCATTACAAAGGAGGAACCACTACCCAATCAACACGACATACCATGAGGGACCAACTCCCTACTACACCATTCTGCACGACATAACTATGACACGCGTTATGTTTTGTGGTCGAACATAACAAACCTTATGTTTTGTGGCACGAACACATAAACCATCTAATCTAGTTAGAGATACAAGACAAGATCCAAGACAATGTGTCTAATGGATATGAAATCTTAAACTAAACATCAAGAACACACAGCATGATGTGGTTAGTCTTCCATGAATGAAGATGACAAGTTTCCTAACCTTTTTTGTAGAAGATCTTCATGTGCTTGTATGCTTGTGATGAAGGATCACTTCAGTAGGTAAGGATGCTAAATCTCTAGGCTTGCTTTGGAGGATCACATCGGGAGTATGCTTACAACAAAATGAAAGTTATAAGCATTATGATCATACGAGATGAGGGTGTTTTACATGTTTCCTACTGATATAAATATGTTAGAAATGGTGGAGAGAAAGTGTGTGAAAAAGTGCAAGAAACAAAGAAGAATGGTTTGCTATTTATAGACAAAACAATGTTTCTGCCCAAGGATACCTTCTGAAAGGGATCCGGCCCTTGTAACCCAAGGGATCAGTAGGGATCCGGCCATCTGGGTGAAATATGGATTTTGGGTTATGGAATCTGGGTCTTGGGTTATGGGTTATGAACCATGGGTCATGGACTTTGGGTCATGGGTCATGGGTTTTACGCAACATGATGTCATGCAATTGGTCATGGGTTATGGATCATGGGTCATGGGCATGGGTTATGGATCATGGTATTTACCCAACACATTTACCTTTTGTTAATACAAATAAACCGTAAAAACGTTTATTAATATTTTACGATCTCTTTGTGTTTTGTTGATAACAAATATAATGTTGTCTTAAGTATAATTATAAGGATACATGTTATTTTTGTAAAGCATTTACATATAGCCATTTAAATACAAAAATGTAGTAATTAAGCATTTGTTGTAATAGTTTAATAGGATGGGTAAAAACCATACCCCATGGACCATAACCCATGGACCATAACCCATGGATCTTAACCCATACCCAAGTAGACTAGATACAATGTATACTTAGATACATTGAATCTAAAGAAAACCCATGGACCAACCCATGACCCATAACCAAAAAACCCATGGGCAAAGAGGAGCGTTCCACGGATCCCTAGGTTTACACTAGACGGATCCCAAGTGGAAGGGATTCGTGGGATCCGGGGAACAGTGAAGAATTTTGCCTATAAATAGGGAGCCATTTCTTCATTCTAACTCACCCCTCTTCTTACTAAATCTCTCAAACACTCTCATTCTCTTCTAACATATAGATCACTTGATCTAGAGAGTTGTTCTTCTTTCTTTCTATTGTGATTCTCATATAGGTCCTTCTCTAAGGCGAGATCACGAGCATTCTACAAGTCATCCAAGCAAGGGGTCCTTGATTGATTTGTCACTCCGCAAGATTTATGTAGCGAAGATCTTGTATTTGATATTTCACATATTTGTTGTGTAATAGTCGTGTTGGTTTGGTCCACCGTGTTACGGACTCGGTATCTAGCTTTGTACCGGAAAAAGTGTAAGCAACGTTGTGAAGGCTTCTCCGCCAAGTGAAGGAGTTTGTTGACATAGTGCTTGAACTCTCGAGTAGGTGACTCGGGGAGTGGAGTAGAGCAAGGAAGGTGTCCTTGTAGCCGAACCACTATACATCGGTTGTGTCTTTTCTTTCCCTTCGCTTTACTTTGTTTACTTGGTTTATCATTAGATCTATACTTTCTCTACATCCACAAGATCTCACATATTAACGAATCTAAAAGTTTTTTGAAACTAACGTAAAATCGGCAAAACTATTCAACCCCCCTTCTAGTTTTCCACAATTGGCATCAAGAGCTAAGTTTATAAAAGTTTTAAAATAAAATTGTATTTTAAAAACTTTTCGATCACTATGGATTCTGAAAATTATAAGGAAGGGCAATCTATGCAACGACCACCACTACTTGAAACTAATGGTTTTATATATTGGAAAAATAGATTCGAAACATATGTGAAGTCTAAAGATATTGATCTTTGGTACATTATTGTTGAAGGTGATTTTGAGGCTACCTCAAATGATGATAAAGGAAATTTAGTTCACATACCTCATGATAAACTAAACGACGAAATGAAGAAAAAGCTTTCTAAAAATAGTGAAGCAAAAATGGTTTTATATAATGCTTTACCGAAAAAGGAATTCGAAAGAATTTCTATGCTTAAAACCTCTAAAGAAAGTTGGAATTCTTTAGTTGTAACTCATCAAGGCAACCAACAAGTTAAAAATAATAAAATTGATTTATTTGTTCAACAATATGAACAATTTTCAATATCGGATGAGGAAACTATAGATCATTCATTTGCTAACTTTAATACTATTATTACTTCTTTACAAGCACTTGATGAATCTTTTTCTAGCCGTAATCATGTTAGGAGATATCTAAGGGCACTTCCATCGAAGTGGAGATCCAAGGTGACGGCGATCGAAGAGTCAAAAGATTTAACAATTCTCACCCTCGATGAACTCATAGGCAACCTGAAAGTCTACGAGCTTGTCCTTGCTAAAGATTCCGAAGCTTCAAAGGTGAAAGAGAAACACAAATCTCTTGCCCTTAAAGCCAAAAAGGCTACGAGCGATGAGGAGAACTCCTCTTCGAGTAGTGACGACGAAGAGTACGCTATGGCGGTAATGGACTTTAAAAAGTTCTTTAGAAGAAAGGGAAGATACGTCAAACAACCGTATGACGATAAGAAAGGCTTTCGGAAAAGCAAAGAGTACGAGAAGCCAACGGATGATCGTACTTGCTTTAAATGTGGGGACCCAAACCACTTTATTAGTAAGTGTCCCAAACGGGATGATCAAAAGGCGTTCGTGAGCGGCACATGGGGAATGAGCGACGATGAGGATGAAGAAATTTGTCTCATGGCAAATGACGAGGTATGTCACGAATACTATAGTAGTTCATCACTCGATGACGACTCATTGCATAATGAATATGACAAACTATGCAATATTAGCTTAAAACTAATTAACAAAAACAAGCTTTTAAAGAGTCAAAATCAACGTTTAGATAAAGAAGTCATAGAATTAAAAGCAAAACTAAAACGTTTAGAAAAGGGTAAAATAGCAAGTGGTGAATGTGAACTTTGCGTTCAACTTCAAACACTAGTGGATAACTTAGATTCTAAAATTGCTAGAATGAGTACGAGCACTTTAGATTCAATACTCGAAGGTGTTAAAACCGGTAACAATCAAAAGGGTCTAGGTAGTCAACAACTTGATCCATCAACTAGTGAAAGTAAAGAAACAAAATTTGTTAAGGAACTAGAAAAACCAGCCACTGTTGTGACGGATCCCACGGATCCCCTAAAAAGGGAATCGGCTAGTGTACAGAAAGGGATCCGTGGATCTGCTGTAGCCAACAGTAGCAATAACGTAGCTTCCTCATCTAGAACTGAGTTTGTTATAGTTAATAGGAAGAAACCAACTCATGTCACCACTAGACAACCACCTCCAAAATATAATCCTACTTTTGCAAGAAACAAATCTCCATCTTTTTCAAAACCTAATTCATTTAGGAGACCTAATAACGTTTACCCAAAAAGTAACCATCAAATGGGATGGAATCCAAACATGCAAAACGGTTTTCATTTTCAAAACTTTGCTCCATGGAATGCATACTCATCTTATCCATACATGTCTAACATGAATAGAATGTTTAACACTAATGGACCCATGAACAAATAGGGACCAAACTTTTGAGTTTATTATTGTTTTAGGTGTGCTTAAAGGTCGATCTAGACCCCGATGAATGGGTCAAGGATAGCGGGTGCACGAGGCACATGAACGGAAATAGGGATCTATTCTCCACATATGAATCCTTCAATGGAGGTAATGTGGTGTTTAGAAATAGCAAAAGTAGAATCATCGGTAAAGGTACGATTTCTAACAAATCTCTAACCATTAACGATGTGTGTCACGTAGAAAACCTAAACTTTAACCTCTTAAGTATAGGACAAATATGTGATAAAAAGTGCAATGTACTTTTTACCGAAACCGGTAGTAAGATACTAAAAAATGGCATTACCATAGGAAAAGGAATTAGGAAACATGGAGTCTATGTCATTAAAATCGGTAATGAACCTAAGGACAAACTATGTCTTACCTCTATGGATGATACTTCGACCTTATGGCATCGAAGATTGGGTCACGCCAACATGCGGCTTCTTCAATCGCTATCATCCAAAGATCTAGTAAGAGATCTACCTAAGTTGAAATATGAACATTACTTTTGTGATGCTTGTAATGTAGGAAAACAAGCTCATTCTAGTCATAAAGCTAAAAACATGGTGTCTACAACTAGGTGTCTAGAATTACTACATATGGATTTATTCGGTCCATCCGCTATCCAAAGTTATGGACAAAATTTTTAAAGAACAAAACGGAAACCTTTAATTATTTTGAAATATTAAGCAAAAAGATCCAAAGACAACTAGGAAGTCCCATAGTGTCTATTAGGACGGATCATGGTAGGGAATTCGATAATGAAGTGCAATTCGGAGCTTTTTGTGACGCTAATGGTATTACTCACAACTTCTCGGCTCCACGCACTCCATAATCGAATGGGGTAGTAGAAAGAAATAATAGAACCCTACAAGAAATGAGTAGAACCATGCTTAATGAACAATCCATACCTCAAAAGTTTTGGTGTAATGCCGTTGATACTTCAACGTACATACTCAATCGAGTCTTAATTAGACCAATCTTAGGAAAAACTCCATAGGAGTTACTTCGAGGCAAAAAGCCTACGTTAAATCACTTTAGAGTCTTTGGTAGTAAATGTTTTATTCTTAACACTAAAGATTACCTTACAAAATTTGATCCTAAATCAACCGAAGGTATCTTTTTAGGTTACTCGCCAAATAGCAAAGCTTACGTCATATTAAACAAAGAAACAATGAAGGTAGAAGAGTCATTAAATATAAAATTTGATGAAAGTCCATGATGAGTGTCTAAATACTCATCATTTTTGTACTGTTTAGAATGCCAAAAACATCTAAATGATGAAAATATCACAAACAAGTGTTTTATGTGTTTTAAATGCAAAAATATCAAAATCTGGTAAAAACGTATCAAGTTTGCATAATTGGCAGTTTTAATCCCCCAAGTTTCAAAAATTGTCAAAAACAGTCCCTGGATATTCAAAACTTGTAAAATATCATTTTAAGTCCTTAGGGATTCATAAAGTTGTCAAAACAATTCCTTAAAATCAAAAATTGCAAAATTACAACTTTAGTCCCTCAAGTTTTGAAAATGACAAAAATAGTCCTTGGATTTATTAAAAATGGAATTTTATGCATAATGGTCCTTGTACTATTCATATTTGGCAGGATAGGTCCTTGTGATAACTTTGGAAACTTGTCAAGATCAGTCCCTCATGTTTGGCAGAATTGCATGAATGGTTGTTGTCATAAATAAAACCAAACGGACCCCTTTTGTATTTAGAACCCATTGATGAGTGTGTAAATACTCATCATTTTTAGTCAAATTGGAACTGCAAAACGGTTAAAAATGCTCAGAAATGAATCAAAATACTGAAAATATCTTAAAAATGCATTTTATATGTTTTAGATGCAAAATGTTCAAAATCAGATAAAAAACGAGCAAAGTTTGCATAATTGGCAGTTTCAGTCCCCCGACTTTCAGAAAATGGCAAAATCAGTCCCTAGGCATGTATTTTAAAAGAAAAGTCACCAAAGGTCCTTTTGTAAACATAAATTATCACATTTAGTCCTTTGGTGAAAAATCTAAAAGTTTTGAGAAATTACAGTTTTGGTCCCTGGATTTTAGAAATTGGTATATTTAATCCTTGGAATTTTCAAAAGTGTCAAAAATTAACCCTTGGATTATTAAAGGTTGGCAAAACTAGTCCTTGTACCACTCTTCATAATTTACAGAATTGGTCCTTTGGTTTTGAGAAAGTGCAAAAGTGGTCCTTGTGTTATTAATTTCACAAACCAAACGGACCTATTATTATCCTAAGCCCAAAACCTAAACACCCTTGGCCCAATCCCTAACCCGGTCCGTTACCCATGACCCGACCAAACCCAATTACCCACGTTTAAACAAAACACACCCCGCCCCCTAAACCTGTCCTCCCCGACCATCATGTCTGCTCCCACCTCCAGCCACCAACATACCCTTTGCCACCCTACTTCACACCCTTTGTCTCCCCCCTCCTCACCTACCTACCCAAGTGCATTTAATGCACCTTATTCTTGTCCCTGGTATCAAGACCAGTTTTTGGCGCCAAAAGCCAAATCAATGGCTAAGATGATCCTAAGCAATCCAATGGCCAGGAAACAGCTGGGATATGATCAGAGGAGTGAGAAAGGAGCTTTGGATTATAAAAGAAGCCAAGAGGATGCAAGAGAGAGAGTAGTTAGTTTTAGTTATTTTTCTTTAGTGTCGTTTTTAAATAAAAGTTTTAGTTTAACTCCAAATGATGTAATTTAAGTTTCTTGGCATCACACTTATGTAAAATTGTTATTGTAATGTGTTTGTGAGTTCCAATCCAAGTTTTTGCTTAATTTCCAAGTTTCATGTTGATTGTTGAAATTTCAGTTTCAAAATTCTGGTGATAAAGCTTTTAGTAACTTATTTGTAAGCTCCATTAAGTTTATTTAAGCTAGTGAAAGCTTTTTGAAAGCTTATGTATTATAATTCAAGCAGTTTGGTTCAAGGTCAACAAAAGTCAAACTGACCCTCAATTGGGTTTGGAAATGGTTACTGGTGTTGCATATCATTGAATTTGGTTGGAATATCTTCATTTAGGGTAGTATTGGTTTGGTTTTAATCTGCACACCAGCTAGACACATGTGAGTACTTGTTTCATTTTTACATTTTCAATCAAATTTGCATATTTTGCTTATAAGTGTATCTGTGGTCACAACTTGATTTTCTGTGTTTAATTAGTTGTAATTAGGTAATGTAAACTTATTTTGATCAGTTATAGTAGTTAGTTAAGTATCCTTATCAGTTTTAGTTTGTATTTCAGTTTTAAAAGGGTGTTTGGATTGCTTGTTTAAAATGATTTAGAGGTTATAATAATAAAGTAGATCAGTTGCCTGAAGCTTGCTTTAGCCATTAGCAGCCTTACCTGTTCTTATTTTGTGCTTGCTGTCATTATTAGTCAAACTTAGTTTGTCACTGTCTTGTGATCTTTACTGTTGAAATCAGTTAGCTGTTATCATTCATATAGGTTTAGAAGTTGTTTAGCTAGCTTGTTTAAGTTTATTCACCTCTTATTTCATCCATATCAGCTCTACATTTGATCTTGCATTTCATTTTGGTCAAACTAGTATCTGTTCTTAAAAAGTCAAAACCAAGTCTAATGCCTGATTTATGCAAATCTTGCAGATGATGCACAGTGCCCATTTCATAGAGTTAGGGTCTCATTTTTGGTTTAGACATAGTATGCTAGGTGGTCTTTAAGTCTACACTTCTGTTTTTGGCTTAAGCACTCCTAATAAGCAGTTACATTAGCTCAAACATAGTCCCTGTCTTACTGTTCTGCTTAAGCAGCAGCCCTGCTCCACTTATGCACTTTTGTTTTGCTTTCTAACTACTTCAATACTTGTCCTCATAAGCTGTAACTTTGGATTTATGTTCTCTGCTAGGTTGGCTTGAGAGCCATGCTCTTAGTTTTCTCTTTAGCTTATTGGTTAAGCAATTACTTAAGCTAGAACATAGGGCCAGATTAGCTTTTTTTGCATAATATCAGTTTGCTTAAATCCTTGGTAATTTGCTTATTAGGTGTTAGGAGTAGGTGCTATTAGCTGCTTTAGAGTAGTTGTAGTATAGTTTAGCTCATATAATCAGTTGGTACCTTGTCTTGCTTATTAGCTTATTCCTAAGTGCTTATTCCTTATCAAATTACACATCAGTTGCATTTTATTCCACATAGGCCCTAGTTTTTATATTTTTCATAGCTTTAGAATAAGATTTTAGAATCTCCCTGAAGTTTTCATAATTTTTGGTAACTGTTTAGTATTTTTCTCAATTAAAAGTAGTTTTTAATCATTTTTAATTAGCTTTAATTGCATTTAATTAAGAAAAAGTTCCAAAAAATAATTTTTCAATTTTAATAGTTTAAGATAAATATAAAAAGCATAAAAAATATTTTTCCCTATTTTTCTCCTTTTATTTGGTATTTTTCACTATTTAAATTAGATTAAAATAGTTTTAAATTAGTAGAAAATAGAAAAATAATCAGAAAAATAAAAAAAATAGTTTTGAAAATTCTAGTTTGTTATTTTAGACTTTTCTAAGTCTTAATTTTATTTTTCTAACTTTATTTCCTAATTTCTTGTATTTTAGGTAATTATTAAATAGTTAAAAATAGTTTTTAATTAATAATAATTAGATAATTAGTGATAAAAATAGTTTTCTTTTTCTAAATATTTTATTTTATCATTAGGATTGTAAAAATGTCATTTTCATATTTTTAGGACTTTTATTTCTTAGTTTTCACTTTTTATTTTGTACGTTTACGTAATTTTAATTTAAACGTAAGTTTTTAGTTTTAAGTTTTAAACGTTCATCATTTTAAATATAGTGATAGCGTTTATTTAATAGATTTTATCTTTTTAATTTCCTTTAATTTGCATTTAAGCCGTTTTAATTTGTTGGCTTTTCTGTAGTTATAATTAATTCACAATCTCCTTTTCCGTTCAAATCTCCCGATCACTAGACGTTCGATAATCCATTGCATAGCTCGCTGGGACATAACGACCCGGGGAGACCCTATACTCCTCAGATCTTCATTGAGTTTGTGCTTAAGCGGTTTTAAGTTTCTTACAGTTGGCCATTCACAAGTGGTCAGCTTGCGTGAGATAACTTGACTGTTTTGCACAGATCAAATTTTTGGCGCCGCTGCCGGGGAGCTGTGCTGATTATCTTACGTCTAGCAGATTAGTGATTTGAATATTCACTCATTGTTTATACCATCTATATGTGTTTATATTTTCTTTTAAAAATCAAAAATCCAAAAAGATTTTCAGTCTTTATTTCTATACAATGTTTTTCAAAAATACCAAAAATAATCATCTTTACCCTCTTACCCATTTTGATTCTTTATCCCTTTACCCTCTATCCATTTGATTCTAACTTCTTCTATTCTCATGGAATCTCTCGAGGACGAATTCTGGGACGAAGTTGAAAAACTTCAGACTTTATCACAAATGTCGAGAATTCGTGTTGTTCGTGATGATCCATCCATTCTGCGTAGGGAAATGGAACGAGAAACCGAGGTGACAAAGGACCAGGTACTTCCCTCTGATAATGGGAGTACTAAAAACGTCCAACCTACGGTTATCCAAAGCTCTAAACCCTCAGTTGCTCCTCAGCCGTCTAGAATTGATTCTAAACTTTCACGATTTACGGTTAAAAGCAAACATGCAGAATTCACGCCGGTGACTAGCAAGAATGACTTGCCTAATCTTCACATTTCTCAAGAACCAAAACCGGAGACCATAACGGAAGTGGTGGAAATTGCTAGCTCTCAGAGCACACCACTTGTCCCACCTCCTGATTTTTCTGAATGTTCTTCGAGACTTGATAGTCATTCGGATCACAATGTTGGTTTTGTTGATTCTTTGGATAAACTGATTCCTCTTCATAACTATCAAATGCAATCGTTTATTCCTTGTGTCGGTTGTGGTGAGCCTCTCTTTGGTTCACCCTGTCGTTGGTGTACATGTGTACAATGTGGTAATGATATCCATAACGGGAGTTGTTTGTTTTGTGGTTCGAGGAATTCATTTGATTATGATCCTAATCAGAACTCATTTAACGACTCCTCAAACTTTTCCAATTACCCACCCCAGCCCGACCTATATTCATATGATCAACATTACTGTTGTGAATTTTGTGGAGGTCCTCACCAAGGATTTGAGTGTCAATCCGGAAACACGTTTGTCTATGAACAGTTTTCCGGTGATGCTCAGAACTTTGGTTATGACCAAAATTCATATGATTCACCATTCCAGACTCAACAGTTTTACTGTTGTGAGTACTGTGGAGGTCCCCATTTCAGCTCTGATTGTCAAATAGGGAACCCAGTTCCTTGTAACAATCATGGCTCTTACATGTTTGACAATTTTCAACCTCCACAGCATTATACGGTTCAAACTCCACCTGAGCCGTCGTCTCAAGAAATCTCCCAAGATTTTGAAACCATAATGAAAACACTTGATGATATGGTTCAAAACTTTAAGAATCAAGTGAGTGGTGAAAAGACCATAGGAGAATTGCTGGCCGAAGAGCGAGAAGAACGAGAGGCTCGCAAATCTAGGGAAGAATTATTAATCCTAGAGCATGCAGCCCTAAGACGTTCCCAATTTCTCAAGGCGGCTCTATATGATGATGATGAGGAGAGTTTTTATCCTTTTACAGATAATACTTCTCAACTCCCTCAGTCAGTTGATATCCCAGCAGTTGAGATTCCATCTCAAACAACTGCTATCACACCCGAGATTCACACTCACTCTCTTATTATGGGGGACGAGCATCTCGACACTGTTCCTGAAAAGGAATCGGACGAATTCATAAAGTCTAGTGTTGAGAACCTTGTCCCAATCCCAAGAGAGTCACAGGGAATTCTTGATCATGTGTGTGATGTCCCTCCTCCTCTTGTCTTCCCAACAAATCATGTTGAGATGTTCTCCGATTCTGATGATGATGATTCGTTATCTTGTGGAGACATCGTTTATATGGAAGATTCACCTTCTGAGCTTGTTAGCTTAGAAGAAGAGAATGATGAAGTTACTGACACTGAAATCAAAGATGAAGCTCTTCGAGCCACATTACTGAATGTCAGTCTTCTCATTTCTAAAATCGAGGCTTTCAAAGAGAAACCTATTTCATCTCCTATCCCCATTAAGGATAGTGACATTCTTTCCGATGATTCTATTCCGGAAATGAAAGCCTTCTGTTTTGCTAATATGGGAGAGAAGATTAGTGGCAGTACCACTTCTCATTCCCATAATTCTCTCCTCGATCATGAATCATTTACTTTTGAGGAGTTCGCCAGTGAACCCACTCATATCAATTCTGAATATGATTCATTCACCTTCATGGAGTTCTCAGATGAACTCACTCATATCATATCTCCGCCGGAGTATGATAACTTCTACTTTGATCTAGACACACCCGGGATATGTCTAGACCAATTGAGCTTAAATGATGAGATTCATGCGATTATGAATTCTCCTTCTGATGATGATGAGTTAGTCATGATGTTTATCATGATTTTCTATCTCTTCTTCACCTATCCCGTGGCTTCTCCTGTTCTTCACTCCTTCGGGAATGAA
The DNA here is from genome assembly GCA_019973895.1 of Chrysanthemum seticuspe. Classification (NCBI taxonomy): domain Eukaryota; kingdom Viridiplantae; phylum Streptophyta; class Magnoliopsida; order Asterales; family Asteraceae; genus Chrysanthemum; species Chrysanthemum seticuspe. Next base: position 151,188,373 of record BPTQ01000009.1, read on the forward strand.
GACATTATCTTTGATCCCGGCATCTTCATTTATCATTCTTGAGCCGGTTCTATGTATATCTCATCGGTGTGGAACTTTCACGTGCCTCAAATGTTTGTCCAAACATCTTGAATGAAAGTCCGATGGAGATTGTTTCTTCCACTTTGCTTCCCCATGAACAAATTAATTCGGGGTCGAGTCAAGCTAGCGACTCGGTAATCAAAAACAGTAGCTTAACATGGGTTTTCACCCGTGTGTATCACCCTAGTGTGGGGGGGTTGCCCCACATGTTGTGTGTATCTTTTCTAAAAAAAAAAAAAAAAAAAAAAAAAAAAAAAAATCTTCTTTCTAAATAATGGCCGTAGTATTTCCCTTTCACATTCTTTGTTTCGGCATAACCGCCGGTACTTTGAATATTGAGGGCAATATTCATCTCTAGTGTGGGGGGGATTCTCACGAATTTTATCATGTAATTATACCGCCCAATCCCCTCGTTTTTGGCCAAAAATTTTTTTTTTTGGAGCAAGTGTTTTACACTTTCTCAATTGGTTATCAGTCCGCCATGTCTGTAAGACAAAAGGATTGGCTAATCCAGGAGCAAACGGCTCTTGGTAAAGATATCTCAAATCCGTTGACGGCTTGCAATTTGCCCAAAATTGTATGGTATTCAACTCACCATATCCTAAAAAGTGAAGAGTTGGCTAGCCCGCAAGATTATGGCTTGTGGTAAAGGCAGTGGAAAAACCATAATTGGTAATCAGCTCACCAAAGATAATATTGATAATTTATCTAAGAGTTGGCTAGTCCAGAGCAAACGGCTTCTGGTAAAGACAAATCAAATCCGTTGGAAGCTGGTGGTTTGCTCAAAATCACATGGTTATCGGTGTACCATGGTTCTTACTTGAACTGAAACATTTGGCTACTCCAGAAGTAATGGCTTTTGGTAAAGAGATTCAAATCCATTAGTTTTTCTCAAAAGATTGCTAGGGACTAGCAATAGTTTAGTGTGGGGGATTGATGAGTGTGTAAATACTCATCATTTTTAGTCAAATCGGAACTGCAAAACGGTTAAAAATGCTCAGAAATGCATCAAAATACTGAAAATATCTTAAAAATGCATTTTATATGTTTTAGATGCAAAATGTTCAAAATCAGATAAAAAATGAGCAAAGTTTGCATAATTGGCAGTTTCAGTCCCCCGACTTTCAGAAAATGGCAAAATCAGTCCCTAGGCATGTATTTTAAAAGAAAAGTCACCAAAGGTCCTTTTGTAAACATAAATTATCACATTTAGTCCTTTGGTGAAAAATCTAAAAGTTTTGAGAAATTACAGTTTTGGTCCCTGGATTTTAGAAATTGGTATATTTAATCCTTGGAATTTTCAAAAGTGTCAAAAATTAACCCTTGGATTATTAAAGGTTGGCAAAACTAGTCCTTGTACCACTCTTCATAATTTACAGAATTGGTCCTTTGGTTTTGAGAAAGTGCAAAAGTGGTCCTTGTGTTATTAATTTCACAAACCAAACGGACCTATTATTATCCTAAGCCCAAAACCTAAACACCCTTGGCCCAATCCCTAACCCGGTCCGTTACCCATGACCCGACCAAACCCAATTACCCACGTTTAAACAAAACACACCCCGCCCCCTAAACCTGTCCTCCCCGACCATCCTGTCTGCTCCCACCTCCAGCCACCAACATACCCTTTGCCACCCTACTTCACACCCTTTGTCTCCCCCCTCCTCACCTACCTACCCAAGTGCATTTAATGCACCTTATTCTTGTCCCTGGTATCAAGACCAGTTTTTGGCGCCAAAAGCCAAATCAATGGCTAAGATGATCCTAAGCAATCCAATGGCCAGGAAACAGCTGGGATATGATCAGAGGAGTGAGAAAGGAGCTTTGGATTATAAAAGAAGCCAAGAGGATGCAAGAGAGAGAGTAGTTAGTTTTAGTTATTTTTCTTTAGTGTCGTTTTTAAATAAAAGTTTTAGTTTAACTCCAAATGATGTAATTTAAGTTTCTTGGCATCACACTTATGTAAAATTGTTATTGTAATGTGTTTGTGAGTTTCAATCCAAGTTTTTGCTTAATTTCCAAGTTTCATGTTGATTGTTGAAATTTCAGTTTCAAAATTCTGGTGATCAAGCTTTTAGTAACTTATTTGTAAGCTCCATTAAGTTTATTTAAGCTAGTGAAAGCTTTTTGAAAGCTTATGTATTATAATTCAAGCAGTTTGGTTCAAGGTCAACAAAAGTCAAAATGACCCTCAATTGGGTTTGGAAATGGTTACTGGTGTTGCATATCATTGAATTTGGTTGGAATATCTTCATTTAGGGTAGTATTGGTTTGGTTTTAATCTGCACACCAGCTAGACACATGTGAGTACTTGTTTCATTTTTACATTTTCAATCAAATTTGCATATTTTGCTTATAAGTGTATCTGTGGTCACAACTTGATTTTCTGTGTTTAATTAGTTGTAATTAGGTAATGTAAACTTATTTTGATCAGTTATAGTAGTTAGTTAAGTATCCTTATCAGTTTTAGTTTGTATTTTAGTTTTAAAAGGGTGTTTGGATTGCTTGTTTAAAATGATTTAGAGGTTATAATAATAAAGTAGATCAGTTGCCTGAAGCTTGCTTTAGCCATTAGCAGCCTTACCTGTTCTTATTTTGTGCTTGCTGTCATTATTAGTCAAACTTAGTTTGTCACTGTCTTGTGATCTTTACTGTTGAAATCAGTTAGCTGTTATCATTCATATAGGTTTAGAAGTTGTTTAGCTAGCTTGTTTAAGTTTATTCACCTCTTATTTCATCCATATCAGCTCTACATTTGATCTTGCATTTCATTTTGGTCAAACTAGTATCTGTTCTTAAAAAGTCAAAACCAAGTCTAATGCCTGATTTATGCAAATCTTGCAGATGATGCACAGTGCCCATTTCATAGAGTTAGGGTCTCAATTTTGGTTTAGACATAGTATGCTAGGTGGTCTTTAAGTCTACACTTCTGTTTTTGGCTTAAGCACTCCTAATAAGCAGTTACATTAGCTCAAACATAGTCCCTGTCTTACTGTTCTGCTTAAGCAGCAGCCCTGCTCCACTTATGCACTTTTGTTTTGCTTTCTAACTACTTCAATACTTGTCCTCATAAGCTGTAACTTTGGATTTATGTTCTCTGCTAGGTTGGCTTGAGAGCCATGCTCTTAGTTTTCTCTTTAGCTTATTGGTTAAGCAATTGCTTAAGCTAGAACATAGGGCCAGATTAGCCTTTTTTGCATAATATCAGTTTGCTTAAATCCTTGGTAATTTGCTTATTAGGTGTTAGGAGTAGGTTCTATTAGCTGCTTTAGAGTAGTTGTAGTATAGTTTAGCTCATATAATCAGTTGGTACCTTGTCTTGCTTATTAGCTTATTCCTAAGTGCTTATTCCTTATCAAATTACACATCAGTTGCATTTTATTCCACATAGGCCCTAGTTTTTATATTTTTCATAGCTTTAGAATAAGATTTTAGAATTTCCCTGAAGTTTTCATAATTTTTGGTAACTGTTTAGTATTTTTCTCAATTAAAAGTAGTTTTTAATCATTTTTAATTAGCTTTAATTGCATTTAATTAAGAAAAAGTTCCAAAAAATAATTTTTCAATTTTAATAGTTTAAGATAAATATAAAAAGCATAAAAAATATTTTTCCCTATTTTTCTCCTTTTATTTGGTATTTTTCACTATTTAAATTAGATTAAAATAGTTTTAAATTAGTAGAAAATAGAAAAATAATCAGAAAAATAAAAAAAATAGTTTTGAAAATTCTAGTTTGTTATTTTAGACTTTTCTAAGTCTTAATTTTATTTTTCTAACTTTATTTCCTAATTTCTTGTATTTTAGGTAATTATTAAATAGTTAAAAATAGTTTTTAATTAATAATAATTAGATAATTAGTGATAAAAATAGTTTTCTTTTTCTAAATATTTTCTTTTATCATTAGGATTGTAAAAATGTCATTTTCATATTTTTAGGACTTTTATTTCTTAGTTTTCACTTTTTATTTTGTACGTTTACGTAATTTTAATTTAAACGTAAGTTTTTAGTTTTAAGTTTTAAATGTTCATCATTTTAAATATAGTGATAGCGTTTATTTAATAGATTTTATCTTTTTAATTTCCTTTAATTTGCATTTAAGCCGTTTTAATTTGTTGGCTTTTCTGTAGTTATAATTAATTCACAATCTCCTTTTCCGTTCAAATCTCCCGATCACTAGACGTTCGATAATCCATTGCATAGCTCGCTGGGACATAACGACCCGGGGAGACCCTATACTCCTCAGATCTTCATTGAGTTTGTGCTTAAGCGGTTTTAAGTTTCTTACAGTCGGCCATTCACAAGTGGTCAGCTTGCGTGAGATAACTTGACTGTTTTGCACAGATCACCCATCCAAATCAAATAGACCCATGCCATTTAGCCTTGACCCCCCCCCCATTTTGGACCCCCGTTTATAATATCCCAAAGTCAAATCCGGTCAACGCGCGCTCAAACCAGTGTTACTGTACATCCCCTTCACCCAACACTGCAAATCCAATACCAGAGCTGGTTTTTCCTCCTTTTCACCTTTACACCTGTCTTCCCAGCTGTATACCAACCCCCCTCCACCTCCACATCCTCCCAAGCTTCATTAATTGAGATAACCTGCTCAAAGAAAATTGGCGCCAAAACTCCACTTGTACGGTTTTGATGAATTCCAATGATCCAATGGCTGGATTGAGGTGGGAATTAACCAGAGGTCGACGAAGAATGAAAAGAGATCAATATAAAGGAGAGAGGAAGCAATGTGATATGTATCTAGTTTAATTTTAATTAGCTTATGTCGTTTTAACTTAATTTTGAATTTCAGTGTATCTTTAAGCTTTTAAGCTTTATATTTCAAGTTTTTATTGTATATTAAAGCTTTCCTGAACATCAATTTCAGTTTTAATTCAAGTTCTCAGTTTATGCAAAATCTTACCTTTGTTCAAAATTTAAATAAGTTTGAATGTTGTTGCTAGTTGTTTTTATGGACTGAATAAGATCATATAAGCTCCTATATAGCTTATTTAAGCTATTAGAAACTTTAAAACTCAGTATAGAAGCAAAAAGCAAAAATCACCAAAAATACAAATAAATTAGTTAAAAATAAAAAATCAATGAAGAAGATCATCAAGAAGCTGGAGCAGGGTTGATTGTGGATGGCCTTGGTTTAGTGCTTCTTGGGAAGCTTTAGGTTGTGCTTGTGTACCTCAGTTCTCAGTTTTGAGCTTGAAAGTTACTTGTAAGCCATTGCTCAATTTTGGTATTTAACTGTTTGAGTTGTTCCTTAGCTTAAATCTCTATATGTTCATGTTTATTAGTCACAATTAAGTATAATTAAACAGTAAAACAAGTCACTTGTTCTTTTTAATTGGTAGTTGCTATAAACTTTATTTTAACAGTCATATTAGCATAATTGTTAATCCTAAGTTTTGTGTTATTATTGTTGTTGTTTAATGCTTAATTAGTCCTATTATATGATAATATAAGATTTGTAATCAGTTTCATGGTCTTAATCTTTGTTTTGTTTTGAAAATCACCAAATCAGTTAAGTTAAGGACTGTTTGGATTTGCTAGTTCAACTGTGTTATAAGTCGTTTAAACCCTTTGTTCTTGCTTGTTATTTGTCAAACTAAGTCTCAATAACTCAGTGCAAAAATAAAACTCAGTCCTTATTTGGTAAAAAGTCAAAAGTAATTTTAATCCAATTTTACTTAGTAACTGTTGGATTTTAAAGTTATATGATCATGGTTTTATGTTCATAAGTTGTTATCATTGATCAAGTCAGTCTTAATACACCTTATTACATCATATTCAGTTTATAGAATCAATCAAAAGTTCATATAAGTCAACTCATTTCATTTTCTTAAAAAGTCAAAATAGTGCCCTGTGCACAGTTTTAAGCCCATAATCACAAGCTTGCAAAAAGCTCATTAGTTAATCATAGCTTGTGATTCTTGGTTCTTTGGGTAGCTGACATAGCCATCTTGAAGTTTCAACTTTAGCTTTTCAATTTGTAGCTTGTTAGATAGGGCTGCTAGTGGCTTATTGTTTTGTCCATTTTTCTCAGCATACATTGAGTCTTTACTCAGTGGTTTTTCAGTTTCTTCATAAGCTTCTCACAAGCTTATTGGTGTAAGCTAAACTGCGTAATTTAGTTTTTTGGAAAGCTTAACTGGTCAACTTGCTAATTCCAGTCTTTGTTTTCATTTTCTAGCTTATTACATTGCTTAAAATTAAGCTTAAAAGTGCCTAGTGATTCACACAGTGTCCTGTGCAAACAAATAAGCTAGTGCTTATTTGGAGTTGTTAAGTGCTTATTTTTAAGTTATTTGCATTCTCAGTTGTTGTATAAACTTATTTACAGTAGCTTAGCTTATTTCTAGTGTTCTTGTGCTTATTTTCTAGCTTATAAGCCATTTGGCTTAAATCTTTGTGCTTATTCCATTTTAGCTTAACTGTTGAGTTAAATAAGCTCAAACAGAGCTTATTATTGGTTTTTAGAAAAAGTTATAGTTTTGAAAATTGCTTATCTTAGTTAATTTAATAAGTTTGTAAAATAAAAATCCAAAAATAAAATAGTTGCAAAAAAGAGTTGCTGGGATTCGAACCCTGGCCACCCAGCTCACCACACACACACACTACCACTCGCCCTTGGGTCTTTTTCTGTTTTTCTTTGCATTATTTAATATATACCCCTCCTTGTCCATTTAAGCTTATACGAGCTTATTAGCTTATTTTCAGCTTATTTAATCTAGCTTTTTCAACTTTTGTATTTTTCTTAACTTTGTATTAGTATAAAGTAATTTATACAAAAGTTTCAGATTTTTCCGAATAGTTTTAATATTTTTAAACATTTAATTAGTGTAAAATCGTATTTAATTCATAATAAAAAATATAAAAGTCTAAAAAATATAAATCTTTTTTCTAAAATTTTCTTTTGTCATATATTAAGTAAGAAAATTGTTTTTACACTTGTAGGACTTTTATTTCACAAATTTTACGTTCTTGCTTGCGCACTCGCGTAATTTTTATACATAACGTACGTTTTCATTTTAAGTCACGTTTTTAGATAATTTAAGTTTACGTTTTAATTAAAATAGTTTATTTAAGTTATTTTGTTTTATAAATCATAAAAAAAAATCATTTTAAATATAGTGATAGCGTTTATTTAATATATTTTAGCTTTTTAGTTTTCTTTAATTTGCATTTAAGCCCCTGTAATTTACAAAACTTTTCTTTAGGTATAAATAACTCAAAATCCTTACTGATCACTATCCTTAGTGATTATTCGACATCTGTCTGTGTTAAACACCATTCATCCTCCGTGGGACTTAACGACCCAGGAATCCACTATATTCCTCTGATCTTAATTGCATTTGCTTTCTGAGCTGTTTTAAGTTTATTACGGTTGACCATTCACATGTGGTTAGCTTGTCTGATTAAACTTGACTGTTCAGGAGCCAATCAAATTTTGGCGCCGCTGCCGGGGAGGCTGTAAGCGTGTTTTAAGCAGTTTTCAGACCCGTACTTGCACATATACCACCGTTTGTAAACAGTTTTTTGTAAAGTTAATCAAAAATCAAAAAGTTCATTAACACTTTTCCTAAAGTGTTAACAACACCAAACAAAATATAAAACAACAAAACAATCGTAACGTTTTCTATCTTGTATTTTCTTTTAAGGTGATTCTTAAAGAGATACGATTTGGTTAAACGAGACGATACCAAAAATATTGTCCAAAAGTTTTTAAACCATCAGCACATATCCATACCTACGTCTTTTCAGTGGTACTTAATTAATACATAAAAATCAACCACCGCAAATCAAGGCAGTACACCTACTAACTGGGGGTTTGACCATAATAAGTTCCCGAACAACAGATTTAAAACTTGCCTTTGTGTCCTTGTGATTTGGTGTACCTTTTTCAAAGAAGCCATTTCATTTGTGATTATTGGTTAAGTTCACTTGTCGTTTTGCCTCGCATTTGTTTTGAAAACTGATTTTTATACTTAGTGCATGCGCACTCGTTCTTCCAGTTCTATAAGTCCACTTTCTGAGCTTGCAAATATTCCTCGTAGACGTAGAGGACGTTCTGCTCCTTCAGCCGTGACTGAGGAACGTCTACCACCACCACCGCCTGTCGAAATGGCAGAAGATAAGCCGATGAATGAGCTTCTCCAAGCACCCATCGAGGGTTACGGAGATGCCATTATTGTCCCAGCCATCGTGGCTGATACCTTCGAGCTCAAAACCGGGTTGCTTAATCTGGTAACCCAAAGCCAATTCTATGGTTTTGAGCGGGATGATCCTCATGCACACATTCGATGGTTTAACAAGATTGCATCTACCATCAAATACAAGAATGTCCCACATGAAGCAATCAAGCTTCTTCTGTTCCCATTCTCTCTAGAGGGACAAGCCCGGAATTGGCTTGAGAAACAACCCCCTCGTTCCATTGAGACATGGGAGGATCTAGTCACCAAGTTCGTTAACGAATTCTATCCTCCATCCCGAACTACAAGTCTTAAGAATGAGATAATGAAATTTTCTCAAAGATTTGATGAATCATTCGGGGAGGCATGGGATCGTTACAAAGAATTGCTCCGCAAGTGTCCGCATCATGGTTTTACCGAGTTAATGCAAATGGATACTTTCTACAATGGTCTGAGACAAGCTGACCAAGACTCTTTGAATGCCTCCGCGGGAGGTAATTTCTTGAGCAAGACCACAAAAGAAGCCTTGCAAATCATAGAAAACAAGTCCCAGGTTCGCCCTTTCCGCACAAAGACATATCAGACTCAGTCTAATGCAGGACCTTCTACTTCATCTCCCGTGAGTACATCTAGCACCGATGCTAAGATTGACAAACTCACGGATATTGTTCAGGCTTTGGTTCTTGCTAACCAAAAGAAAGTCACTTTCACACAGACACCATCACATGGTGAAGTGAAGAAAGTTGAAGTTTGTGTTACTTGTGGTGGTCCTCATGCATACTACAACTGTACTGCCACAGATGGTAGTCCATTTGAAGCAAATGCTATAGCCGGTACTTCACATCAGGGAGGTAATCAATACCGTCCTCAAAATGAACCAAACTACCGTGCTAACACTTATCAGGCACCACCCGGTTTTAACCAAAATCCTAATATACAAAACCGGAATCAGAACCAACCTAGAATGAACCAAGGTTATCAAAACCAAGGTAATTTCTATCCTGGACCCAATCAAGGTTTCCAACATCAAGGAAACCTTAATCAAAACAATTTCAATCGAGGGAATCAATTTCAAGGAAATGTGAATCATAATCAAGGGAATTTTCAACAACAAGGTCATAATCAAAACATCAGACCTCAGAATTTCCCTCCACATCCTCCAGTACCATCATCTGATGAGCTATTGAAGCAGTTCATGAAATCCCAAGATGAAATGAACATGTTGTTGGTCAGTCAGATAGCTGATCTCAAGAAGTCTTTAAATGATCAACCCTCGGGCTCAGGAAAACTTCCGAGCAACACGATCGCTAACCCGAGGGAAGATGCAAAGGCGATCACAACCAGAAGTGGTGTTTCATTCAATGGACCCGCTATTCCTACTACCTCTTCTTCTTCTCTCCCGAAGGTAGTGGAAAGTGAAACTGAGGCAACAAAGGACAAGGAACTTCTTATTAATAATGGAGGTACCAACAATGTCCATCCTCAAGTTGTCCCGAAACCCAAATCCAATCCAGGAGTTGTTTTTGAACCACCTGTAGCTCCCGTTGAAAATACCAAATCCAAAACTTCTATTCCTTACCCATCACGTTTGAATGAGCAAAAGCTCCGCGAAAAAGCCAGTCATCAAATGGACAAATTTTTTCAAATTTTCCAAGAACTATATTTTGACATAAGCTTTGCGGATGCTATCATGCTGATGCCCAAATTTGCATCAACTCTCAAACACATGTTAAGCAACAAGGAAAAGCTGTTTGAAATGGCTAAAACTCCTCTTAACGAGAACTGCTCAGCAGTTATCCTGAAGAAGCTTCCAAAAAAGCTTGGAGATCCTGGAAAATTTCTCTTACCTTGTGTATTTCCAGGAATGGTTGAATGCTTTGCCTTAGCAGATCTTGGTGCAAGCATCAACCTGATGCCTTATTCAGTATGGAAGAAACTTTCTCTTCCAGAACTTACTCCTACATGCATGACTCTCGAGCTTGCAGATCGTACAATATCCCGTCCTCTTGGCATTGCCGAGGATGTATTTGTGAAAGTAGGAAAGTTCCATTTTCCAGCTGACTTCGTGGTTGTTGATTTTGATGCAGATCATCGGGTTCCTCTCATTGTTGGTCGAGGATTCCTGAGAACGGGCCGTGCTCTCATTGATGTATTTGAGCAAGAAATCACATTACGTGTTGGTAATGAAGCTGTCACCTTTAACCTTGATCAAACTTCGAGGTACTCCGCAAACTATGATTCTGAGTCGGTTAACCGAATAGATATCATTGATGTTGCTTCTGAAGAGTACTCTCAAGAAGTTCTTGGTTATGATCATAATTCTTCGAGTGATAATCTCACTTATTCTTCTCAACCCATCATTGCCAATTCTACTCCTTCTCTTACCCCATTTGAGGAAAGTGACTTCATCTTGGAAGAGATTGAAGCCTACTTGTCTAGTGATTCTATTCCATGGGAAATTGATCACGCTCCCATCGACATTGAGGGGGACATACTTCTCATTGAGAAGTTGCTTAATGATGATCCATCATCATTTTCACTCCCTCCCGTCGAACTTCATAACAAGGAAGTCAAGTCAGTTGAGAAAACTGAAGAATTTCCTGAGGTTGAGCTTAAGGACTTACCACCTCATCTAGAGTATGCATTCCTTGAGGGTGATAATAAATAACCCGTCATTATTGCTCGAGATTTGAGTAAAGATGAAAAAGCTGCTCTCATAAAGATCTTGAAGTCACACAAACAAGCAATTGCTTGGAAACTCTCCGACATCAAGGGTATCAACCCTGAGTTTTGTACTCACAAAATCTTGATGGAGGATGACTTCAAGCCAGCAGTTCAACATCAGAGAAGAGTAAATCCAAAAATCCATGATGTTATCAAACAGGAGGTTATCAAACTTCTTCATGCAGGATTGATTTACCCGATCTCAGATAGTCCTTGGGTTAGCCCAATTCATTGTGTTCCTAAAAAGGGTGGTATAACTGTTGTCACAAATGAAGATAATGAGTTAATTCCAACTCGGCTGGTTACGGGATGGCGTGTTTGCATTGACTATCGTAAGTTGAATGACGCTACCCGTAAAGACCATTTTCCTCTACCCTTTATGGACCAAATGCTTGAGAGATTAGCAGGAAATGAATACTATTGTTTCCTTGATGGTTTCTCGGGTTACTTCCAGATCCCCATTGATCCAAAGGATCAAGAAAAGACTACATTCACCTGCCCATACGGAACTTTTGCCTACAGACGTATGCCTTTTGGCTTATGTAACGCTCCTGGCACGTTCCAACGATGTATGATGGCCATATTCCACAACATGATCGGGGAAACAATGGAGGTGTTTATGGATGACTTCTCGGTCATTGGGGATTCATTTCAAACATGTCTCTCCCATTTAGATAAAATGCTCAAACGGTGTGAAGACACCAATCTTTGTCTAAATTGGGAGAAGAGCCACTTTATGGTCAAAGAAGGCATAGTCCTTGGCCATAAGATTTCAAAAAATGGGATTGAGGTCGATAGAGCAAAAGTCGATGTTATTGCTAAACTACCTCATCCTACTACCGTCAAAGGTATTAGGAGTTTTTTAGGTCATGCCGGTTTCTATCGCAGATTCATACAAGATTTTTCTAAAATCGCCCGGCCTATGACTCGTCTTCTTGAAAAAGATGCTCCTTTTATCTTCTCACCCGAGTGCATCGAAGCTTTTGAAACATTAAAGAAAAAGCTTACTGAAGCACCCATTCTCGTTGCTCCCGACTGGGACTTGCCTTTTGAGCTCATGTGCAATGCAAGTGATTTTGCTATCGGTGCAGTCTTAGGGCAACGTAGAGCTAAGCATTTTCAGCCTATCCACTACGCAAGTAAGACTATGACTGAAGCTCAAACTCATTACACCACCACAGAAAAAGAGCTATTAGCCGTGGTGTATGCGTTTGAGAAGTTTCGGCCGTACTTAATCTTGACCAAATGTGTGGTGTATACGGATCACTCGGCTCTCAAATATCTCTTTGCAAAACAAGATGCAAAGCCGAGATTGCTCTGTTGGGTTCTCCTCCTCCAGGAATTTGATATCATTATACGTGATAAAAAAGGAGCTGAGAACCTGGCTGCTGATCATCTGTCCCGATTAGAGAACCCTCACCAAGATGTTTTCGAGAAAAAGGAAATAAATGAAACATTTCCTCTTGAGACACTCAATGCGGTTTCTTTTCGTGGAAACTCTTCTACCCCATGGTTTGCTGACTTCGCAAATTACCATGCGGGTAACTTCATAGTGAAAGGGATGTCGACCCAACAGAAGAACAAATTCTTCAAAGATGTTAAACATTACTTCTGGGACGACCCCTACTTATTCAAAATATGTGCGGATCAAGTCATCCGATGGTGTGTTTATGGACAAGAAGCTATTGACATTCTCAAAGCTTGCCATGCTGGACCCACCGGGGGCCATCATAGTCCAAACTACACCGCCAAAAAGGTGTTTGATTCCGGGTTTTATTGGCCCACGATTTATAAGGATGCCCACGATTTTGTCAAAGCATGTGACGCTTGTCAACGTCATGGAAATATCTCTCAAAGAAATGAAATGCCACAAAATGCAATTCAAGTTTGTGAGATATTTGACATCTGAGGTATTGACTTTATGGGGCCATTTCCATCATCTCGAGGAAACAAATACATACTCGTAGCTGTTGACTATTTGTCAAAATGGGTTGAAGCGAAAGCTTTACCTACCAATGATGCCCGAGTTGTTGTGAAATTTTTAAAATCTCTTTTTGCCAGGTTTGGAACTCCACGTGCTATAATCAGTGATCGTGGTACACATTTTTGCAATGACCAATTTGATCGTGTCATGCAAAAGTATGGTGTAACTCACCGTCTCTCTACTGCATACCACCCCCAAACAAGTGGGCAAGTGGAAGTCTCCAACCGTGGTATAAAAAGAATTCTTGAAAGGACAGTAGGCGAAAACCGTGCATCCTGGTCGGATAAACTGGATGACGCACTCTGGGCCTTCCGTACAGCTTACAAAACACCCATTGGGTATACTCCATACAAGCTGGTGTACGGAAAGACATGTCATCTTCCGATTGAGCTAGAGCACAAAGCATATTGGGCCTTGAAGCATGCAAATTTCGATATTCAGACAGCTGGTGATCACAGAAAAGTTCAAATGAATGAACTAAATGAACTCCGTGATCAAGCATACGAGAACTCTTTGATCTATAAACAAAAGACAAAGAAGATTCATGACTCTAAAATCAAGAACCGCGTTTTCAACGTTGGTGATCGAGTCCTTCTTTTCAATTCAAGATTGAAGATTTTCTCGGGAAAGCTTAAGTCCCGTTGGTCTGGTCCATTTACTATCACTAAGGTTTATCCTTATGGTACCATTGAGTTATCTCAGCCCGATGATCCAAATTTTAAATTGAATGTTCATCGATTAAAGCATTACTTTGGAGAGGACATTCCACCCGTGATTGTCCCGGATCTACAAACTTTCCCCATGAACCAATGAATGCGGGGATCGAGTCAAGCTAATGACTCGGGAATCAAAAACAGTAGCACACACCATATGGGTTTTCACCCATGTTTCTGTCTTCTTACCCTTTTCTACCACCCTAGTGTGGGGTAGTTGCCCCCCGCTGTTGTATATATCAATCTCTATAAAAAAAAATGTATATATCAAAAATAAAATAATGGCCGGAGTATTTCCCTTTTATGTTCTATGTTTCGGCATAACCGCCGGTACTTCGAATATTGAGGGCAATATTCATTTCTAAGTGTGGGGGGGAATTCTCACGAATTTTATCATGTAATTATTCCACCCAATTCCCCCGTTTTTGGCCAAAATTTTTTTTGGAGTAAGTGTTTTTCACTTACTCAACAAATGGTAATCAGTCCGCCATGTCTAACCCACATAAGGATTGGCTAATCCAGGAGCAAACGGCTCTTGGTAAAGATATCTCAAATCCGTTTATGGCTCGCAATTTGCCCAAAATTGTATGGTGTTCAGCTCACCATATCTTTAACTAGTGAAAAGTTGGCTAGCCCGCAAGGTTATGGCTTGTGGTAAAGGCAGTTGGAAATCCATAATTGGTAATCGGCTCAAAAAAGATAATATTGATAATTTATCTAAGAGTTGGCTAGTCCAGAAGCAAACGGCTTCTGGTAAAGACAAATCAAATCCGTTTACAGCTGGTGATTTGCTCAAAATCATTTGGTTATCATTGTGCCAAGGTTCTTACTTGAACTAAAACAATTGGCTACTCCAGAAGTAATGGCTTTTGGTAAAGAGATGAAATCCATTAATTTTTCTCAAATCATTGCTAGGGACTAGCAATATCTTAGTGTGGAGGATTGATGAGTGTCTAAATACTCATCATTTTTGTACTGTTTAGAATGCCAAAAACATCTGAAAACACTCAGAAATGCATCAAAATGATGAAAATATCACAAACAAGTGTTTTATGTGTTTTAAATGCAAAAATATCAAAATCTGGTGAAAAACGTATCAAGTTTGCATAATTGGCAGTTTTAATCCCCCAAGTTTCAAAAATTGTCAAAAACAGTCCCTGGATATTCAAAACTTGTAAAATATCATTTTAAGTCCTTAGGGATTCATAAAGTTGTCAAAACAATTCCTTAAAATCAAAAATTGCAAAATTACAACTTTAGTCCCTCAAGTTTTGAAAATGACAAAAATAGTCCTTGGATTTATTAAAAATGGAATTTTATGCATAATGGTCCTTGTACTATTCATATTTGGCAGGATAGGTCCTTGTGATAACTTTGGAAACTTGTCAAGATCAGTCCCTCATGTTTGGCAGAATTGCATGAATGGTCCTTGTCATAAATAAAACCAAACGGACCCCTTTTGTATTTAGAACCCATCCAAATCAAATAGACCCCTGCCATTTAGCCTTGACCCCCCTCCCATTTTGGACCCCCGCTTATAATATCCCAAAGTCAAATCCGGTCAACGCGCGCTCAAACCAGTGTTACTGTACATCCCCTTCACCCAACACTGCAAATCCAATACCAGAGCTGGTTTTTCCTCCTTTTCACCTTTACACCTGTCTTCCCAGCTGTATACCAACCCCCCTCCACCTTAACATCCTCCCAAGCTTCATTAATTGAGATAACCTGCTCAAAGAAAATTGGCGCCAAAACTCCACTTGTACGGTTTTGATGAATTCCAATGATCCAATGGCTGGATTGAGGTGGGAATTAACCAGAGGTCGACAAAGAATGAAAAGAGATCAATATAAAGGAGAGAGGAAGCAATGTGATATGTATCTAGTATAATTTTAATTAGCTTATGTCGTTTTAACTTAATTTTGAATTTCAGTGTATCTTTAAGCTTTTAAGCTTTATATTTCAAGTTTTTATTGTATATTAAAGCTTTCCTGAACATCAATTTCAGTTTTAATTCAAGTTCTCAGTTTATGCAAAATCTTACCTTTGTTCAAAATTTCAATAAGTTTGAATGTTGTTGCTAGTTGTTTTTATGGACTGAATAAGATCATATAAGCTCCTATATAGCTTATTTAAGCTATTAGAAACTTTAAAAATCAGTATAGAAGCAAAAAGCAAAAATCACAAAAAATACAAATAAATTAGTTAAAAATAAAAAATCAATGAAGAAGATCATCAAGAAGCTGGAGCAGGGTTGATTGTGGATGGCCTTGGTTTAGTGCTTCTTGGGAAGCTTTAGGTTGTGCTTGTGTACCTCAGTTCTCAGTTTTGAGCTTGAAAGTTACTTGTAAGCCATTGCTCAATTTTGGTATTTAACTGTTTGAGTTGTTCCTTAGCTTAAATCTCTATATGTTCATGTTTATTAGTCACAATTAAGTATAATTAAACAGTAAAACAAGTCACTTGTTCTTTTTAATTGGTAGTTGCTATAAACTTTATTTTAACAGTCATATTAGCATAATTGTTAATCCTAAGTTTTGTGTTGTTATTGTTGTTGTTTAATGCGTAATTAGTCCTATTATATGATAATATAAGATTTGTAATCAGTTTCATGGTCTTAATCTTTGTTTTGTTTTGAAAATCACCAAATAAGTTAAGTTAAGGACTGTTTGGATTTGCTAGTTCAACTGTGTTATAAGTCGTTTAAACCCTTTGTTCTTGCTTGTTATTTGTCAAACTAAGTCTCAATAACTCAGTGCAAAAATAAAACTCAGTCCTTATTTGGTAAAAAGTCAAAAGTAATTTTAATCCAATTTTACTTAGTAACTGTTGGATTTTAAAGTTATATGATCATGGTTTTATGTTCATAAGTTGTTATCATTGATCAAGTCAGTCTTAATACACCTTATTACATCATATTCAGTTTATAGAATCAATCAAAAGTTCATATAAGTCAACTCATTTCATTTTCTTAAAAAGTCAAAATAGTGCCCTGTGCACAGTTTTAAGCCCATAATCACAAGCTTGCAAAAAGCTCATTAGTTAATCATAGCTTGTGATTCTTGGTTCTTTGGGTAGCTGACATAGCCATCTTGAAGTTTCAACTTTAGCTTTTCAATTTGTAGCTTGTTAGATAGGGCTGCTAGTGGCTTATTGTTTTGTCCATTTTTCTCAGCATACACTGAGTCTTTACTCAGTGGTTTTTCAGTTTCTTCATAAGCTTCTCACAAGCTTATTAGTGTAAGCTAAACTGTGTAATTTAGTTTTTTGGAAAGCTTAACTGGTCAACTTGCTAATTCCAGTCTTTGTTTTCATTTTCTAGCTTATTACATTGCTTAAAATTAAGCTTAAAAGTGCCTAGTGATTCACACAGTGTCCTGTGCAAACAGATAAGCTAGTGCTTATTTGGAGTTGTTAAGTGCTTATTTTTAAGTTATTTGCATTCTCAGTTGTTGTATAAACTTATTTACAGTAGCTTAGCTTATTTCTAGTGTTCTTGTGCTTATTTTCTAGCTTATAAGCCATTTGGCTTAAATCTTTGTGCTTATTCCATTTTAGCTTAACTGTTGAGTTAAATAAGCTCAAACAGAGCTTATTATTGGTTTTTAGAAAAAGTTATAGTTTTGAAAATTGCTTATCTTAGTTAATTTAATAAGTTTGTAAAATAAAAATCCAAAAATAAAATAGTTGCAAAAAAGAGTTGCTGGGATTCGAACCCTGGCCACCCAGCTCACCACACACACACACTACCACTCGCCCTTGGGTCTTTTTCTGTTTTTCTTTGCATTATTTAATATATACCCCTTCTTGTCCATTTAAGCTTATACGAGCTTATTAGCTTATTTTCAGCTTATTTAATCTAGCTTTTTCAACTTTTGTATTTTTCTTAACTTTGTATTAGTATAAAGTAATTTATAAAAAAGTTTCAGATTTTTCCGAATAGTTTTAATATTTTTAAACATTTAATTAGTGTAAAATCGTATTTAATTCATAATAAAAAATATAAAAGTCTAAAAAATATAAATCTTTTTTCTAAAATTTTCTTTTGTCATATATTAAGTAAGAAAATTGTTTTTACACTTGTAGGACTTTTATTTCACAAATTTTACGTTTTTGCTTGCGCACTCGCGTAATTTTTATACATAACGTACGTTTTCATTTTAAGTCACGTTTTTAGATAATTTAAGTTTACGTTTTAATTAAAATAGTTTATTTAAGTTATTTTGTTTTATAAATCATAAAAAAAAAATCATTTTAAATATAGTGATAGCGTTTATTTAATATATTTTAGCTTTTTAATTTTCTTTAATTTGCATTTAAGCCCCTGTAATTTACAAAACTTTTCTTTCCCAAACCCTCTCCACCTCTTATAGATGACAAGATTATAGAAAGTGAAGCTATAGTAATAAAGAAAAAGATAAGTGAAGAAGAAGAACCTCTAAGTGACGAAATAATAAACATTAAAGAGTCCAAAGATCACCCCGTAGATAAAGTCATAGGAAAACTAAACGAAAGAACATTAAGGTCTCAAGTTCAAAACCAAAGTAACTTGTTTTGTTTCGTTTCAACCTTAGAACCTAAGAATACACAAGAAGCCATAAAAGATGAGAGTTGGGTAATGGCTATGCAAGAAGAACTAAAGAAATTTGTTTCTAATGATGTTTGGACACTTGTCCCTCCACCTAGTAATCAAACCATAATAGGAACCAAATGGGTTTATAAAAACAAATTAGATGCAAACGGAGTCGTGTCTAGGAACAAGGCTAGACTCGTTGCTCAAGGGTATAACCAACAAGAAGGAATAGACTTTGATGAGACCTACGCCCCCGTGGCTAGATTAGAGTCTATAAGAATACTTCTTGCGTATGCTTGTGCTAATGATCTAAAGCTTTATCAAATGGATGTCAAAAGCGTTTTTCTAAATGGTTTCATAAATGAAGAAGTATATGTAGCTCAACCTCCGGGCTTCATTGATTTTGAAAAACCCAAACATGTTTATAAATTAAAGAAAGCCCTTTACGGTCTTAAACAAGCTCCAAAAGCTTGGTATGATAGACTCAAGTCATTTCTAGTTAAACACAACTACACAATGGGGTTAGTTGACAACACACTTTTTACTAAGAAAAGAGAGTCACATATAATCATAGTACAAATATATGTAGATGATATTATATTCGGATCCACTTGTCAAGACATGTGTGATGATTTTTCTAAAATCATGCATGACGAGTTCAAGATGAGTATGATGGGAGAACTTAGTTTCTTTCTTGGTCTACAAATAAAACAAGTAGAAGATGGTATCTTCTTCAATCAATCTAAACACATCAAGGAGATGTTAAAGAAATTTGGTCTAGAAGAGTCAAAACCAATTAGGACTCCAATGTAATCCGACACCAAACTCACAAAAGATGAAGACGGAGAATCCGTAGATAATACTAAATATCGTGGCATGATAGGTAGCCTTCTCTACCTCACGGCAAGTAGGCCGGATATCATGTTTAGTGTTTGCTTATGTGCTAGGTTTCAAGAAGACCCTAAAACATCACACCTATAAGCCGTAAAAAGGATATTTAGATATATTAAGGGTACAACACAATTAGGATTATGGTATCCTAAGGGCATGGGAGTAGAAACCATTGTATATGCAGATTCTGACCATGCAGGTGATTACGTTGATAGAAAAAGTACAAGTGGGGTATGTACTTTTATGGGATGTTGTTTAACATCTTGGTTTTCTAAGAAACAAACGGCACTTGCAATTTCAACAACCGAAGCCGAGTACGTCTCCGCCGGCAAAGCATGCCAACAAGCACTATGGATGAAACAAGCGTTAGTAGACTACGACCTTCATCTAAGCGACATAGCCATCCTATGTGACAACAAAGATGCCATCGACTTAAGCAAGAATCCGGTATTGCATTCTCGCACAAAACATATAGAGATTCGTCACCACTTCTTGAGAGACAATGTTCAAAAGGGGAAAATTTCTATTGAGAAGGTAGCATCCGAAGACAACATAGCAGACGAAACGGGAACAATTCAACCTACTTCGTCTTGGTCTTGGTCTAATGGAACAAACGCCGTAACTTATTTGACTCTACAAGGTATGTAAACACTAGCCTTCTTCTTTCTGAGTCTAGGATCTCTATTTCACGCATAACTCACAAACAATACGGGAATTTTCAAAACCCAAGATAAGTTTTCCACTTATAGCTTTTTTATTTTATTTTGGTTGCAAACACATAACTACATACACATTTTCAAAGAAAATCTCTTTTCAAAATGTTTTCTAAAAGAATGATACCTTCCCGTATCAATTTCACAAAATCAATTTCTCACGTCTAGGACAAACCGCTTTTTCATTATTAATACAAAGTAAAAACCCGTTTTCATTGCATCTCATGTCTTTTGAATGCTAAAGGGGACACATAACTAATATGTGTTTTCGGGTACATTCATTTAAGCAACAATGAATTAAGGAGCATTGATAACACAAAATTACGTACTCATGTACTAAATATGTGTTTTCGGGTTATCTCAATAGGATGTTTTTATACCTCTAGTTTATTTTCTATTTCTTTTTAGGGGTCGAGATAACCGCAACTCCAAATAGTTTGCATATAGGCACACAATAGGCAAAAATGTTTCCAAATGGAAAATTTTGTGTTGCCTGAATCACCAGACCCACGGATCCCAGCCTTCATGCTGGACGGATCCCTTAAGGGAAGGATCCGTGGGAACCGTGGAACAGAAGCTGATTTTACCTTCTTATTTTTTCACTTTGGATGAAAAATCCATATTTGTTTCATTTTTGGGAGTATGCTCTTTAATGCTTGTGTTCTCATGATCACATGCCTTGAATTCATATCTAATCATTAGATTTTAATCCACATTTTGGGTCAAGCATTCATTACAATGCTTTGTTTTTTTCTCTATATATATAACTCCCAAAATGCTTGCATAATCCATCTCATCCTCACATACACAATACACCATGTCATCCAAAAACCCTTTAGATGAATCACCAAGTGCAAACAATCATCTTCATGATACCCAAACCTTTGTACTACCACCATCCAAAATACCACAATCCAACTCTAGGATATCCGCACGGATTAGTATCCGATCTTGTTGTTTAGCAAAACCAACCTCAAATGATTCATCCTCAACAAATAACTCACCACAAGATGCTTCCATTATAGCACCTCCCTCATCACCAACAAGTACACCAACTTCATCACCACCTAAAATCACTCTTTTGGAACTCCTTAAGAATCCAACAAGATCTACCCAACCTAAAGAAAAAGAAATAGTCTTTTCAACACCCCCCACATCACCAAATACTATTTTTCAAGATCTTGAAACGTCACCACCATTAGCTCTCATCACATTACAAGAACATCTAGGTTCTTTTCCACCACCATTTACAAACATTCCGGATATTGATCCATATTTTCTTATTTTTCCACCACAACTTCCGCATAACTCAAATCAAAACAACCCGGAAAACTTCCGCACTCATTACCCACATCACTTGCATTTTGAACATTGCTAATCCACTAGGGAAATCGCAATAGAAGTTATGGAAGAAATGCGTCTCATACTCAACCTCATCCTTGATCGCATCAATACCATCACTCATCAAAACCTCCATCCTTAACCATATGCAAGCATGGAAGGAATCACTACTAATATTTTCTACTTCTAGTATTATTTTTCTTTTGAAGTCATTTTCAAGAACAAGTCTTGTTCTTATTTTTACATGCTTATAAGTGGCATAACTACCACTACAATTTGTTGTTTTATTACAAGGCCTTGTTTACATACCTTGGCTCCCAATTTTGATTCTCGGCAACCAAGATTATTTAAGCATGTTACTAACCTTTCTTTTTGTAGGATTTTTATTTTTCTTCACTTGACGCCCCAAACAAGGGGGAGTAAGAAATACGTAGACTACTTTTTCCTCCAAGGGTTAACTTTTTGTTTCGACAAAAAGGGGGAGAAGAAGTAAAACTTAGGGGCTTTCAAAACTTACATCTATTCTTAAGTTTTACTCATCATAACATTATGTTTTGTCATCAACAAAAAGGGGAAGATTTTTAATACAAATAAACCGTAAAAACGTTTATTAATATTTTGCGATCTCTTTGTGTTTTGTTGATAACAAATATAATGTTGTCTTAAGTATAATTATAAGGATACATGTTATTTTTGTAAAGCATTTACATATAGCCATTTAAATACAAAAATGTAGTAATTAAGCATTTGTTGTAATAGTTTAATAGGATGGGTAAAAACCATAACCCATGGACCATAACCCATGGATCTCAACCCATACCCAAGTAGACTAGATACAATGTATACTTAGATACATTGAATCTAAAGAAAACCCATGGACCAACCCATGACCCATAACCAAAAAACCCATGGGCAAAGAGGAGCGTTCCACAGATCCCAAGGTTTACACTAGACGGATCCCAAGTGGAAGGGATCCGTGGGATCCGGGGAACAGTGAAGAATTTTGCCAATAAATAGAGAGCCATTTCTTCATTCTAACTCACCCCTCTTCTTACTAAATCTCTCAAACACTCTCACTCTCTTCTAACATATAGATCACTTGATCTAGAGAGTTGTTCTTCTTTCTTTCTATTGTGATCCTCATATAGGTCCTTCTCTAAGGCGAGATCACGAGCATTCTACAAGTCATCCAAGCAAGGGGTCCTTGATTGATTTGTCACTCCGCAAGATTTCTGTAGCGAAGATCTTGTATTTGATATTTCACATATTTGTTGTGTAATAGTCGTGTTGGTTTGGTCCACCGTATTACGGACTCGGTATCTAGCTTTGTACCGGAAAAAGTGTAAGCAACGTTGTGAAGGCTTCTCCGCCAAGTGAAGGAGTTTGTTGACATAGTGCTTAAACTCTAGAGTAGGTGACTCGGGGAGTGGAGTAGGGCAAGGAAGGTGTCCTTGTAGCCGAACCACTATACATCGGTTGTGTCTTTTCTTTCCCTTCGCTTTACTTTGTTTACTTGCTTTATCATTAGATCTATACTTTCTCTACATCCACAAGATCTCACATATTAACGAATCTAAAAGTTTTTTGAAACTAACGTAAAATCGGCAAAACTATTCAATCCCCCCCCCCCCTTCTAGTTTTCCACACCTTTGTTTATGTATTTTATAAAATGTAAGTAACCAAGATTACCTAAGTGTCTTATAAAAATGGTTTTAGTTTTATATAAACTATTTAACTAAATATGTTTAATAGTTTGTTAGGGGTTTGATTATAATGCAACATAACAAACATGTACGAACTTGTGTTGTAGCATACAAGAACTTGAGTCTTCAAGAGATGTTGAAAGTATGTTGAGACAAAATAATATTACGAGTAACTTATACATTTTACGTTATGTATTACAAGTTACATGTTTATCATCAACAAAACAAACGAGATTGTATAGATTAAATATCGTAATATTTGCACTAACACGAAAGATTTTTAAGATTTTAAATAGAAACGTATTCACCCCCCCCCCCCTCTACGTTTCTACACGCGGTCTTCGTTAAGGAGACCCTCTAAGCCCTTTCTTGTTCATTATTGTTATGGAAGGGTTACATTCTGCTTTAAAAGAAGCGGTTTCTTCTGGCCTTCTTCGTGGTAAAAAGGTGGGAATGTAAATATTTTGCATCTATTTTAAGCGGATGATGTGGTGATTATATCCTATTGTAACAAGCAAGACATGTACAAAATTATCATAATTTTGCATGTCTTTTATCTTGCTTCAGGGCTCAAAATTAATGTTTCTAAGTCTCAAGTTTATGGCCTTGGCGTTAGCTCGATAGATTCTGAAAACATGGCGCGAGACACGGGATGTTCTTCTAGTAATATCCCATTCTCCTGCCTTGGATTACCAATTGGTTCTAATATGAATCTGCTCGTTAATTGGCATCACCTGATTGATCACTTTTGTGCTAAACTCTCTTCGTGGAAAGCAAATTTGCTCTCTATCGGTGGACGTTTAACTCTCCTTAAAGTTGTGCTAGGAAGTATTAGCATACATTATATGTCCATTTTCAAGTGTCTGGAATATATTCTCAAATCTTTAGAATGCAAATGGGCTTCATTCTTTTGGGGAGGCAGCGGTGATAAAAGAAAAATGGCGTGGATCAAATGGGTCAATATCTTGGCGTCCTTTGATAAAGGTGGTTTGGAGATTGGGAGTCTAAAGTCTTTCAACCTAGCTCTTCTCCAAAAATAGCGATGGCGTTTTGTTCATAACCCAAACTCTTTATGGGTTCGTATGATTAAAGCTATTCATGGTGATGAAGCCGGATTGATCTGAAAGGCTGCAACAATAGTGGTATTTGGTCTTCCATTATTTCCTCCTATTCTACTTTGCATACTCGTGATATTATCCTACCATATTCTTTGTGTCATAAAGTCGGTGACGGTATGTCCAGTCGTTTTTGGAAAGATAATTGGGATGGAAATGGGTTTTATGCTCTAGATACAACATATTATACCACATGGACTCTAATCCAAATTGTTTTCTTGCGGACCGTTATTCCAATGGCGTTTGGATTTCGAACTGGAACAGGAAAAATATAGGAAGCCGAAATGTTGAGGCTCTTGATGTTATGATATCAGAGATAGGGAATGTTTCTTCTAACAACGGCCCTGACACTTGGTCATGGAAAATCTCTGTTGATCATACTTTTTCGGTCCAAGCCACGAGATCTCTCATTGACAATTACTTGCTTCCATCGCTTCATCCTAGTTCCAGATGGTCTATGTTTCTTCCTTCATTTGGCGGCTCATTCTAGATAAGCTTCTGAATCGTTTAAATCTTTCTTTGCGAGAGGAATCAAAATTACTTCTATTGCTTACTCGTCATGCAATGTTTCTATGGAGACTAATGATCATGTTTTCTTCGATTGTGATACGGATTTTAGCTTTTGGCGTCTTGTTCACGCGTGGTCAGACACTAATATGCCATCCTTTTCCTCTAGTTCCGATTGGTTACATTGTTTCGAGAATTGGAGAGCTTCTAATATTTCTAAAGACCGTATGTATGCCATTTCAACGGCTACTTTGTGGGTCTTACGGAGGTTCCGTGATAGCGTTAGCTTTAATGATCATCCGATGAGGAAAAGTGATAATTTTGATATTATGCGTATTTTTTCATTTTTTTGGCTTAAGAGTAGAGGTAGTATAGTTAGTTGTTGTAACTCTTGGTTTAATTTTCCTTTGTAATTTCTCTTCTAGCTCTTTACTAGAGAGTTTTTGGTTTTAATACAATCATCATTCAAGAAAGAAAAAAAAAAGAAAAAAAAATGACAAAATGCCTTTTGTTATCGATATTTGATAGTATAGAAAGCCCATACGATGGGCTTGTTAATACTTAATCCCAAGGCTTTTTCTTTAATTTGCAGTTCTTTCAGGTCCTAACCAATTTATACGCGGCGGTTCCGGACTAAACCGAACCGAGAATCAAAATTATCCAGATTAAAGAACTGAGAATCAAACCGCCGTTCTGATATTAAACTTTGGTTGAGTCGATTCGGGTTCTATTATCATTTCCAGATCTGTTCTGGGTCCATTCGCTCACCCCAACTTATAATCGTAGTTTCTTCGTTCTAAACGATAGATTTAATGACTAAGAGGAGTAGAAAACCACCTCTCGATGTCATAAGAATTCAAAGCTATAATGCTATACTCTACCTTGGAAAATGGGTCTCGTGCCCTCGTTATTTACTCGTCCACTATTGTTTAACTTATATGTATTATAAACGGTATGTTCGATGATATATCCTAAGGTTAATGGTATGAAAAACATACAAACTTTTCACTTTTTACTATTGTGATAATAAATTTTTATTTTTTCTATTGTAACAAAATAACTTCTTAATGACTATTATTGTAACCAAATATGCCACGTGGCATAGTTAATTACCACATTTAATTACTTCTTAATGACTATTATTTGGTTACAATAATAGTCATTAAGAAGTTATTTTGTTACAATAGAAAAAAAAAAGTTTATTATCACAATAGTAAAAAGTGGAAAGTTTGTATGTTTTATAGACCATTAACCCTATATCCTACGGATCTGCTTCCCAACTAATGCATTGCTATATTATTTAGGATTTTGTGGTTATAATTATAGTGACATGTTACTCTAAGTCTAACCACTTCAAGATTTGATTCGGTGGTTGTTTGACTCATAATTGTTGGTCTTTGGATGTTCTCATCATTCATGTTGTTGGTATTGTTTTGTTCAACGGATCTGCTTCCTAACCAATGCATTGCTAGTTTTCTAGAGTTTTTTTAGATGTACAAAATCTTCTAAGTGGATACTAACATTTCTCTACTATTATATTCTGTACAAAGTCCAAATGCATGAACCAATCATTTCGTTTTTAATTTATAGATGCATGTATTAGGAATGGGAAATGATTTGTACACTCCACTTTTTGATTGGCACACTCCATCCTGTGCATTGAACAGTTGTACAGTTTATAAATTCTGCTTTATAAAGTTGTACATTTGAGTGTGCAAATCAAATCTAAATGTGTACAAATCATCTCCCATTAGGAAATACATTGTTATAGTTAACATGCATGTGCTACAATTTTTTTTTCTTCTCTTTTGAGGTTTTATGTTCGAATTGAATCGAGTTCTTTTTTATGTTTAATTTGAACATTAGAAATAATGTAAGCTTTTATGAGTGAAAAAAATATTATGAGTCATTTATGTGTGATCTCTATTTATTGAAAATTAAATTTTTTCGCACAACAAACCCAATATTATCATGAGAGGATCACTCTAACGGATTCTGTAGTGCAATTAGCTAGTTTGCTAGGGATATGTCTTGCGGTTTAAGTCTGAGGGGTTTCAAGTTGGGGTTTATAGACAGATAGGTTACCCAACTTTTCAACTTTATTCGCTTAAGTTACCAAACTTTCATTTTGTTCATTTAGGTTACTGAACTTTAGTTAAGCATTCAACCTCTATGTTTTCAGTGTAATCAAAGTAACCCAAATGCATTTTTTTAGGTATGTTAAGTAACCTAAATGTAGCGTTTTAGAAATTCAGTAACCTAAATGTAGCATTTTTTTAGTTAAGTAACCTGTTTGAACAAAAAAAAAGTTTAGTAACTTAGGCGAATAAAGTTGGAAAGTTTGGTAACATTTAATAAGTGTTTATATTTATATCTATAATTTAAGAGATGTGGATTTATGCTTCACTAAAATCACTATTCATACATGATCGTAATTGTGTTCAGTGTTGTACTTGTACTAATTAATAAGTGTTTATATTTATATCTATATATACATATTATAATATATAGATAATACAATCTTAACTTCAAGCCTAATTCTTAACCAAAAATTAAGATAAGAACTTTCAATCATGGATTGACATGTGTCATTTTTTAACGAGTTTCAAGTCTAACTTCTAACCAAAAATTAAGATAATAAGCTCCAATAATTGGATGACACGTGTCACATTTTAACAAAAAATTCACCTTTATTTTCAAACTCAAATATCTTTTTATCTATTTATTTTTTAATAATCTAGTTTTACCATATCTATATTTATATCTATACTTCTATACTTTATATATTATCTATACTACCTTATAATGTATTTAAGACTTTCTAAAGAAGTAAGTCTTAATTTTTTAAGCCTACACATCTTACTATAATTGGTAATTTATATAATTAGATTCTACACTATAAAAATTGCATTATAATGTACATTAATGACACATTATATTTTAGTATTAAGATAGATGTTACAAACTTACAATAATATAAATTTATAGCTGTAATTTTATCATAAACATTCAAGTTATAAAAAGTTCAAATGAGTATAAGTATGTATATCTATATTTGTATTGATATACTTTACGGGAATTCAAATACGCATCTACTCTTTTCGAACTATCAAATGGGTAAACCGTCAAATACTAACTCTCATTGCATACTGCTTAAAGATTAAGGTACGAGAAAAACTGATTAGGTACCGCCGCTGCTTTGTGCGGGTACTATGCTAGTAATGCATTGATAATCCAATCATAACTCCGAATCAAAAATTAAGATAAGAAGCTCAAATCATTGGGTGACATGTGTAACTTCTTAACAAACTCCAAGCCTAACTCCTAACCAAAAATTAAGATAATGAACTCTAATCATTGGTGACGTGTGTCACTTTTTAACAAAAAATTTACCTTTATTTTCAAACTCAAATATCTTTTTATCTATTTATTTTTTTATAATATAATTTTACCATATTTTTAAAAAAATTTTGCCCATTAATTCAACATTCATTTTGATATACTTTTATGAGTTTTTAGTTTTTTATATTTTTAGTGGGTTTATTTTATTTTGATATAAAATTTTACAGCTTTAATGTTTATTTCAATTAATATACAATCTTGATTCGTCAAAATCATATACTTGTAAGGAGAGTGTTTGACGGGTAAGAGACTACGAGAGTCTTTCTCGGTAATAATAATGTCAAGAGAAATCTACGGGAAACCCAAAAAAACACATATAACTAACACGTATACATTTGGAGTGTTGTGAAACAAATTCATTAAGCGGGTAAGCAAACACATATAACTATATTTATAGCCGCCGCTATGCGTGAGTATCCGACTAGTGTATGTTAAAATGACAAAATGTGATTTCAGCCATCTATTTGTTTAAGCTTTAATTGACCAAACGGTCTGGATGTACAAAATGAAATTTGATAACTATGACTATCACTAATATCAAACTTAGTGTTTGGTTCAAACAGTTTTGATTAATCAATGGTAAATACTTAGAGCATTAGGTGTCGTCTCGTCGTCCACCTTTGCCGCCATCGTGTCACCGTCGTCGTGCTTCGTCGTCACACCGGCTGACCTCGTCGTCCCTCGTTGTGGTTGAGCTCTTCGTCTGCACAACGAGCTCAATTCACTGAATTGTCTGACAAAAGCAACAAACCAAATATATAAATTTTAGATTTGTAGTGTGTTTGTGTGTGTGAGGTTTTAGGAAAGAAGAATAAGACATTTTTTTTTAATTGATTAATAAAGTGTGTGAGTGGGCTGTGCTGGGTTGAATAACGTTTTACATTTTTTTATTTATTTTTAGTTTATAACTTTTTTTAAATATATTGTATTGTATTTTTATTTTAATAAATAAATTTAGTTTATTTAGAAATTTGAAGAAAAAAAAAAAAAAAAAAAAAAAGTTGTAATGATAGGCTTCAAATGAAAAAATTGAGGTTTGTTGCGACTGATGAGAGTTAATTGCGGATGTTTCTTATTAAACCCATTTGAACTTATGATTAGAAGTTGAATAAAGACAAAAACTATGATTGAAAGACCATAAAAATATGTGCATAAAAAGGTTTCACAGTATTATTTTGATACTTGATAATGAAAGACATCAAATACAACATGCACGAAAGAAATTGCAAGGCGGTGCCGACTCTGGGATAGCGAGAGTAGTGATGGGTTCTATCTTTTCCTCTTCGAAACGGTAGTCAAGGTATTAGCAATCTTGTTACAAAAAGAAAATATGAATTTTGCTAATGCATGCTAACTAGGCACGTGTAAAATGTATTTATTAAACATATATATATTTTTTTCTACGTCAAACATTGCTTGTTCATAGGCAATTCTCCACTTATTTAGTCCCACTTTAATGTTGGCAGCGTTGCTTTCTATTTTTGCAAGTAATTTAATTTGGTAGTTGAGAGTGTTAGGTCATCATTCTATCACATCAATATGTATTTTTAGAGAGAGAAAGTTTTAGAGAGAGAAAGTTAAAGGAACTAATAAAGTATTATGAAATGATTATTACAATTAGAACCAACACCCTCTTCCTTTAAGAGCAAAGGGTATGAGTGCAAGTTAACATGCCAAAGGGAAAAAAACATACCAATAGCATGCCATTACCATACCATCTAACATGCCATTTGTGAGCCAAAAATTGTTTGAGTTGGTTGAGTGGCTCAAGCCAAAGGAGAAAGAGGACAAAGTTTTACTATTTTTTTTTTAATTTTTTTTAGTGTATTGTGAGTGAGGGGTATTTTTAGTGGGGTATTTTGTGGACCCAATAACATGTTATTGGTGTGTTATGAGGGAGGGTGTTTGAGTTATTGGTGAGTTATTGAGAGGTGTATGATGTGGCGATGAGGTGGCATACCAATAACGTGTTATTGGTATCCACGATACCTTGTGCTCTAAGGGAGGGGGTATTATAGTGTTTACATGGATAGAGGTGTTTCCCCTTGGTTCTAGAAGAACCTCTTATCACAGCTCATGGGTTTACTACATGAGCTATAAATTTAATTACAAACATTTATAAACCATAATTATTAACAACCTATTACAAATTAAATGACCTACACTTTATAATAAAACATGTTCCTAACAATCTCCCCTTAAGTGTTGGTCATCATTTGTTGTCTTGCTTAGGTTGTTTGACGTCTTGAACTTCTTTGGCATTCATAGCTTGTGACGTCTTTGAATCTTTGCATCTTTGTTCTTTGTTCTTGTTGTTATGATCAGTTGAGAATTCTGCCTTTCATCAACATCATAGGTAAGGGTGTCTTTCTGTCTTTCTCCACCATACTCATACTTCTTTAACTTTGAATCTCCAATTTTATGTGGTTCTCAAGTCTTTAAACTTTGCAAATTCTTTGACTTTGATGTAGAATCATCTTTAACTTTGTGTTGCTTTTGACTTTGGTGAGAACTTTCTTTTGATACGATGCTGGTATGAGCAGGTGGAGACGGTCATTCCTCCAAGGGACTATCATCAGTACCTGCATGAATATGTTAGTTTAAAATGCCAATCGACCATGGTGGACTTTTCTTAAAGAATTGACCACTACGATTGTTTTACTGATTAATGTCTTGATTCCATTCATCTTGGTTGGGCACATCAGTCGTCCGAATCCCGTTGATGGACAATTATCATTACAGTGAATAAATTCAAGTAACGACCCACGTCTTCAGGATTCGATTCATGAAAGAAATCTCCTCGGCGGGATTTCCAACACTTACAAGTTCGAATGTCGAGAGTATTAACAACATAGTGTGAAAACACATCTCTAATTCTTACAAAGGCTGTTCCTGAATTGGAGGCCCTCAAGAAGACTAACAAGATACACCAAAGTGTATCACCAATTCAGGTGAGTCGCTGAAGTATACCGAAGCATCACTCCACGACTGTAGACCGTTTGAGACAAGTAACCACACTAAGCGTAACCCACAAGGGATTACCGAAGTGACCTGCTGCCAGGGCTGTTTGATGTTGACCCTGGCAGGAATTTCCATTCAATCAATGAGGATCATAATTGTGAATCCCCTCATAAATGTTCAGGCAGATTGCTAAGATCTGCGTAGGACTCTGGAATATGTCACTTGTGTCCTTATTGTTTGAACAACAAGTGATGAAATATTTAAGTGTTCCTAAGAGATCTTTTAATGAATCTCATGGCTCTATACTCAATAGTGCGCTTTGGTTTTCTTAAGCGGAGACTAGGGAGAGGGTCTCCTTCTTCAATACCAACAATCTCTAAGAGAGAGTCGATAGATTACGTAGGGTTCCCTGTGAGAATGAAACAAGCTCTTTTGAGAGAACTTGAGTGGCTTAGAAGGTTTAGTGCATTGCTTCACTGGGTCCATGACGACTTTGTCTTCAATACCGGTGTCATCTTGTGATAACCAGTAGCATATGAATTGAACCCGGTGTCTACCCTAAGTTGAATAATTTGGAGGGCTATTTCTTTTCACCCTTTTCTTTAACTTTTCTTTTTAATTCTTCAACTCCTTCTTTCTCCGATTCTCATTTTCTCCTTTTTCAATCATACCTAAGGACTTCTAAAGACTAACTATTTGTGGTGTCCTTGGGTAGATCCCTCCGGCTCTGGCGGATCTTAGGACGTTTATTCCTAAACTTAGTCACCTTATAACTCCATGACTATCCTATGTTGCCATAAAACCATTTACTTTGAAAATCTCTCAAGGTGTTTATGAATAGAAACATGTTTTGTAACGCCTTGAGAGTTTTGAATTTTTCAGAAATACTCCCCCTCCACTTGTGCTTATGAGTTTTGACTGAAATTTGCACAGTGAGGGTAGAGCGCGCACTTTTGAATTGATCGACTCTTGATAGAAAATTCCCCGCGAGACACGGTTACGTTGTATAGTTAAAGAGTTCCATTATCAGCTTTTAGGTGACAACTAGCTCTAATAACTACCTTGAAGATGTAAACTCTCCTTGAAAAGGAGGTTAGACCCGTTAAAGTTCATGTCAATCAAGAGTGTCTCGGATTGGTACATTCTACTAAGACAAGTTTTATTGGAAACAAGTTTTTTTGATTACTGACATTTCAAGGTTCGTCAATTCATTGGTGATATCTGAGTCGAGCACATGAAGAGATTCCATAACTTCCTGATCAACAATTTTAATCACATTTATCCCCCTCAAAAATAGCATATGAATGTTGTTTTTGAAAACATGTTGATTAAAATATGCTTTTTGAGGCATTTGAAATTCCTTTAGGAAGAAACGGATTTCAAGAATATTTGATTTTGAACAAAGATTTTGTGTTGCAAACAGTTAAGAAGCTTTCGCTCCTTTAATTAGGATTAAGGCACTGAAGCGTACCATAGGGTCCTTTATTTTGAAAATCAAGATTTGTTGCGAATCACAGTTCCTTTAGCATCTATTTTGTTTTTCAAATTCATTTCAGCTTGATAACATAGACCCAATCAAGTTTTTCAACAAATTCCCTGACATCAAGACTTTTAAACTGATTCATCCTAAGAAACCGTAAGAGATTAACTGCAATTCTCAACAATCTTCCCAATCCGCACTGTATGTCTTTAGAAGCTTCTCCATACACTTCCTTTTGATGAAGTTTTTGAATCAGCTTCCCCCCAAACTGACAATCGTCTTCATCAGATTCAAAAATTTGATGTAGTTAACATGTCTTCTAACTTTTTACAGTTTTAAGTGCACATCAAAATTTGTAGATGAACAGTAAACCACATCAAGCAAATCTAAATTGTCACGTAATCACAGTTGTACATAATGCGGAAAATTCGTTCGGGGGTAACATGCAAGAAATCAACAAGATCTTCTCACGTATGCAGACACTTCACACCAAACAAACCTTGAGAGATGAAATAATACTACTTCCCCCTGATTGTTGCGGTATATCGGAATAATAATCGACTGTGTATATGCGAATACTCGATAAAATGATCGTGTGCGAGGCATCATAATACAGTTAAAGCATCATATGTAGGTAACTTCACACAAAATAACCCAGTGAAAGTTGAAATGATAACACCGTAGTAAGACGTTTGAACCACATATCGTCTCATTTCTTCCCCCTGATTGCAGAAACTCGTGAAGGAAAAGAGTTTTCACAAAGAAGGCAAAGAAAGCACATGACATATACTCTCTCTTCCCCCGATGTTTTCGATGAATCGAAACATACACCACGTATGTTGATGATGAATTTGGAGACAGCGTAACCATGTATGTTCAATTAATCGAACAAGTGTGAAGTACCATAAATATCCCGTAAGAATCAACTGCTGATAAAACTTCTCTACTCGTTGATTTAGTTGACCATCAGCTGTGTCATTATTGTTGGAAACAGTTTGATCTTCTGTTATCAGAGATTCGATTGGAGGTGCATCTGCAGCAACGGTTGTTGTTGTAGTTTCAAAGTGTATCTGTATTTAGAATGTGATCAGGTTGTGCAGCGGAAATATTTGATACATCTGAAGCACGACTTTCGAAGGAATCGTCAAACAGTGGTGCAAACAAAGTTTCCAATTCTTGACTATTAAGTACAATGGTGGTGCAGCTGATGGATCATTAAATTTTAGATGGTGGGAAACGGGTCCTAAGCTATTTTACTTAAAAGCCATTGCTTTAAGCCCGGGTTCGAAATTAAGTTGTTCCGAAGCCATTCTTGTTGTACCTGTATAGAAAGTAGGAGGAGAGAGATGGAGATAGACATGGATCCCCAAGTGTAGCTGGGTTCTAGATGTTAGAAGCATAATGTTGTAGTGTCAATTATCTTTTTAACACCTGAACACACTGTTTTGTTGCAAATGTTTAATATATTGCCTGTAGGAATCCACCTAAGACCAACAGTTTTAAAAACTCTACCCGTGGGTATCCACCTAAGATTAGATCTAGGAGATGTTGAAACTTCTTTTGGAAAGAGTCTTTGTCCTATATTGATCCACCTATTCGGTTTCTGAAGTTTGTTTCTCAGTTCAACGGGTCTATTTCTAATTGTCTGTTGAGTACACTTAGGTTTTCGTTTGGTACTACTAGCATCGTTCTGTAATACACTAGAAGGCATCACACAAGGTTGTGAACCTAGGATTCCGTCCTTTTGAAGTAGTTCCATTTTTCTAGCTTTTTCTAGACCATAGTTCTTGTTAGGAATTCTACAAGATAAGAATTCTGCTGAAGATACTGCTGACGGATTCTCCTGAAGTGCTGGATTCTGCTGAAGAAGTGATTCTGCGGAAGTAGTAAAACCGCGTAGTTTGTTTCTGCGGATATAGATATTCCGCGTATTTTATAGTTAGTTAGGATATGCATGAGCTTTATTAGGAAGTGATAATGTATATCTCTTTTAGTTTTATGATTATACGTTTCTTGTGAAACGGTTTAGGGTTCCTTGTCTATAAAAGGAACACATTAGTATGTATGATGTAGGAGTTTGAAAAACAAGTTTTAGTATTGTTCAAAGATCCATAGAGGATCAAAGTATTCTTAGTAATCTATGTTCTTACTTGTGTTTGATTTCCGCTTTAGAATACAAGTAATAGAGACTTTCTATTAGTGTGTTTGTGATTACATAAACATTACTAACGATTCACGAGCGCTCAAAGATCTATCAAGGTCTTAGGTTCAAAAAGTGGTATCAGAGCCTCGGGAGAGTCTCTGTGATACTAAGAACATCCTTTTCTTTACACCCTCACAACCAAAACAACCAAAACAATCATAACAATGCCTGGATCAG
Organism: Chrysanthemum seticuspe; assembly: GCA_019973895.1. NCBI lineage: Eukaryota > Viridiplantae > Streptophyta > Magnoliopsida > Asterales > Asteraceae > Chrysanthemum > Chrysanthemum seticuspe. The sequence goes on from BPTQ01000009.1 coordinate 151,223,112, forward strand.
ATGATGGAACAGAAGTTACTCACAATCAAAACACCACATCTTTGCAACAACTCAATCTCACAAACAGCAATGCAAAGTTCCCATACCTCAAGAAGGAGGAGTATGAATTGTGGGCTATGAAGATGCAGAATTGGATCTCCAATATTGATTGGAATATTTGGGAAGTTGTCCGTAAGGGTAATAGTTTGAAGAAGTGCGTCAAAGATGCTGATGGTGTTATTACCATCGTTGGTCCCAAAAATGCTGAAGAGATACTGGCTGTTCAGAGAGAGAATAAAGTTCGAACTATTCTCTTACAGGCTATACCAGATGATCACATGTGTTAGGAATTAGAAATTCCCGGTATTAAAGAGTCGGTCACCTCAAGTATATGTAATCGTTAGAAAGCTCGTAGTCGTAGTAATTTTTAAGTTAAGTAGTATTTAGTTAAGTATCACCGTGGAGAACGGACGGGTCTTTACCCACTGTATGCCTGATCCACAGCCCGATGTGTGGCGATTTATGTAAGACTATAAATACTCTCTACCTCCCAAGGTAGAGAGTTGGAGCTCATAATAATATCTTTCACTTTCTCTCACTAAGTTCCCTAAACCTCTAACTTTCTCTCTCTAGAATTCCATCTATATGCTACTTTGTGTTATGGTTTGATGTGTATGTGAAAAGTTATATCTTACAATTGGTATCAAGAGCCATGGTTAGATCATATCTTGCACATCTTTGGATTTATAGTGGTTTTTAGGTGGTTTTTGAGTTTGAAAAAGTTTAGTGGTTTTTGCATCATTTGGGTGATTTCTTGTGTTAAAGTTTGAATTTTGTTGGTACTTTTATGTTTAGAATCATCACAAGTGTTTAGGTTTTCATTTGGTAAGCTTGAATCATCTTGGTTGGGTTGTTTTTGGATTGAAAAGTAATGTTTATATGGTTTTTCAAGCTAGCGACTTAGCTCACGGAGTATTTTCTTGGTAGCGACTTGCTTCACATTTTTGTAGCGACTTACAGTGTTGGAGCTAGCGAGTTAGATCTAGCGAGTTAAAGTACAAGTAGTGGACTCTCCACTACGAGTAGCGACTTGGTGGTAGCGACTTGGTCTGTAGCGAGTTGCTCTTTAGCGACTTGTATCTCTAGCGATTTGTGTAGCGAATTGCTGCCAAAATTTGGCTAGCGACTTGGTCTGTAGCGAGTTACTACTTAGCGACTTGCTTTCTGTCTAGCGACTTGGGATTCTAGCGACTTAGCTGTCTAGCGAATTATGAGTTAGCGACTTAGTGCATTATTTTCTAGCGACATAGTTCATAATCTTCTAGCGACTTGAGTGATTGTTTACGGTTTTCTCTTGATTTAGTAAAATCCCGTGAAAGAATCTATTTCCCGGTTTAATCATAGAGTTATAAAATCCCGTATAATCTGTTAACATGTCTACCAACGTCCCTACTGTCATCTCCACTGTTGCCGAGGATGTTCAAGCAGCTGGCTCAGATACTCGTCCACCCATGCTTGACAGAACTGACTACGACTCTTAGGCTCAACGAATCAGATTGTATTGCCTTGGAAAGGAAAATGGTGTCAACATTCTCAAATCCATTGATGAAGGACCATATCGAGTTGAGACGACTAGAGACATACTTGATACTAATGAAGATGGTACTCCTGTTTACGGAATGGACAGACCTCAGATGTATGATGAGCTTGATGATAAGGAGAAAAAGAGATTCGATGCAGATATCAGGGCTTCAAACATTGTTCTTCAAGGTCTTCCTAAAGACATCTACAAGCTGATCAATCATAACACTGAAGCAAAGGCAGTTTGGGATAATGTTAAGATGCTTCTCTCAGGTTCAGAACTAACTATGGAAGACAGAGAATCCCAACTCTATGACGAATTTGAGCACTTCAAGATTAAATCAGATGAGAGTGTCTATGAGTACTATGTGAGATTTCATAAGTTGGTGAATGACATGAGAAACATCAAGATGACTATGCCTAACATTCAGTTGAACTCAAAATTTGTAAACAATATGAATCCCGAATGGCACAAGTTTGTCACCTCTGTGAAACTCACTAAAGGATTGAAGGATACGAACTATGAGCAACTCTATGCCTTCCTCCTTCAGAATGAGAGACATGCCATGTTTGAAAAGAGGATTCTTGATCAGCTCAAAGGTCAGGGAGAAACAAGGTCTACAAATGATTCAACTGCCTTCTTCACAGATAATGGGACTTCCACCAATGCTTCTCAAGTTGCACCCATGATTGATGATAATCACAAACCCATTTCTGATCCAAGGTTCAAGCAACCTGATGCAAATGCTGTCATGGAACACTTCATCAATCAACTAACACTCATGGTTAAAGAGAACAGGACACTTTCACCTCACACCAACAAACTCCACACCTGCAATGAGATCCGAACCGCCTCCAATCTTCACAACCATGCTTTGATAAGAGATGGGAAAATTATGGGGCAACCAGTTCAGGAAAGACAGTATGATCAGAGAAGAGGTGGAGCTGGGAGAGGTTATGTTGGCAACCAGAATCGAGGAAGAAATGGTAACCAAGGTCAAGCTAAGCCAATCAAATGCTATAACTGTGGTGGTGAAGGACACATTGCAAGGAACTGCACATCTACAAAGCGTCCACAGAATGCTGATTACTTCAGAGATAAGATGTTGCTGGCACAAGCTCAGGACAATGGTGCTGCGTTGGATGAAGAGGAATTGCTGTTTCTTGCTGAGGGCAATGCCAAGACCTATGATGCAGATGTGGATGAGCAGCCTATTCAGGAGATAGGTCACAATCATCAGAATGCCTTTCAAGTCGCTGACTGTGATGCATACGACTCTGATGTAGATGATGGACCTACTGCACACACAATCTTTATGGCTAGCATCTCTCCAATGGTTTCTCCCAAGATCTCTTCTTCACCACAAGCTGGCCCATCCAAGGACAAACTCATCTCAGAGGTATTAAAACTATACGATGATGCTGATGTGCAACAGATGCATGACAAAGTACAACCAACTGAAACTTTTGAATCAAATGTTGAAAATATGGGTAATAACAATATTGTCCCATACGATCAATACGTGAAACAAATTGAAAGGGAAGTTGTACCAAGTGATGCATCTTCTGCAGTCAACAATGACTATGTCTTTGATGAATACACTGCATGTGCTCCTGATGATTCCGTAATTTCTGAACTAAATGCCTATAAGGAACGTGTTGCTATTTATGAACAACGTGCAAAATTTGAGTTGACCACTCGTGAGCAGGAAATGGATGACCAAGTGCGTACAGTAATTAGAAAAAGTAATTTTAGAGAAGAAGTATTGAAACAAGAATTAAATTCCTTGCAAGAAAAACTTTCTAAAACTGCTAAGCAAAAACAAGAACTTCAAGAAAATGTGAAAATGCTTAAGCAAGAATTTAATGCAAAGGAATCAAAGCTCTTAAGAGATTTTTCTAATCTGAAAACTTTGAAAAACAAACTTGAAAACAAGTTGTACATGCAAGGAAACACCATTCAGACTGCTCACATGATCACTAAGCATAGAGTTCTAAGCGATAAGCATAGCATTCCCATTATAGATAAACCCAACCCTGAGTATGGAAAGATAGCAAAAGCAGCTCAAAGTGTTATCTATGATGGCAATGAGATTCTTAAACCTAGACAAAAACCTAGTTGCATTGAGTGCACTGAGGATGACAAGAAATTAGATGAAGTCACTAGGGAGAAGATGAATAAGAAACTAAATGATCCTAAATGCAAAGAGAAGAAAGTAATTATCACTCCCCATGACTACAAGAAGGAAAACTGGATTTCCTTGAACAAGTTTAAGACTCAGACATTGTTGACTCCCGAACAAGTCTTCTGGAAAATGGATTTAGATAAGCAGAAAGCTGAAAATATTGTAGAAACAAACCCTCCCCTTCGGAAAATGCCTAGAGCGACTGTGTATCCTCCTAATACACCAATGCATCTTGTACCTAGAAAAATTGCCACTAAAAGCAAGACATTAATTAGCCAATACGTTATATTTCAACTATTTGTTGATTTTGAGAAAACTTGCAAGAAAAGGATCACACCCACTGGTATAACTGAAGGAGAAAGGGGTTTTGAACAAATGAAAGAATGTTATTTAACTGAGGTCATGCCTTTCTTTAAACTTCTAAAAGATCACTTTGAGAGTCTTAAAAAGGGGATAGAAACGGATATTAAGGGAATGGAAAAGGAATTTGATGCAATAATAGTTGAAATTAGTGACTATGAGCGTGCACTAAGATATAATGAGATTGAGAGGAAGAACCTGCATACATTGAATGAGAATCTTATTACTGAATGTGTTGCTCAAGATGTGTTTTTCACTGCTTCAAATTGCTCTATTAATGCTTCCAAATTTCATGAACTATCTGTGGCCCTGAAAGTCTCCCATGATCGTGTCATTGAGCTTGAACAAACTAATTCTAAACTAAACGAGAAAATTGAACTGGATGATCACGACAATTTCGTTAAACATTTTTCTAAACTAGAAGTTGAACATTTTAATTTACAACTAAAATATCAACATCTTAAAGAAAATGTCAAAACTTCAAATGTCAAGACATCTTCAGATGCTCCAGAGTTTGATGCAGTTTTTCAAATTAACAAACGTGATGAACAGATCCAAGCTCAGTGCAACACGATCAGAAAGTTGAAAGCCCAAATCTCTCAATTAAAGGGTCAAACGAACAATATGACAGGCTCCCAAATGCCTCCTCCTTTAGATTCTCAGAATTCTCAAACGTTTCATCTTCAAAACCTAGTAAATGCTTTACAAAAGGAAAACGAAAGTTTTCTAGAAGAAAATGAAAAGGTTAAACGTCATTTTAATGAGTTATTTGAATCAATTAAAGTCACTCGTAACAAAAACAACGAACAAATAGCTTCATTGCAAAAGGAAATTGAGAATCTGAAGAGTCAGGTAAAAGGGAAAATGCCAATGACCAATGGGGAGAATGTTGTATCAAAGGTTCACTCTTGTAATAAATATGCTTTATCTGTGACATATGTCCCTCCTCATCTAAGGAACAACAAACTTGCCATTCAAACATACTTCTCATCCCTTAAGGATTGCCTAGAATGTCTGCGTGAGATTGTTGAAGAGGATAAGCTAGAGAAACCTCATGATAATGCAATTGGACATGCATGCTTATATGCCAAACGATCTCAAGAAATCTTAGAATGCTTGATCACAATATGCCCAAAGACATTAGGTGAGAGAGTTAACCCTTTGATTCCATGCTCAATGCCTAAGGCCAAATATGATATGCACTCGATTCCCAATGCTTTGAATGTGAGCCGTAGTGTACCCTTGAGCAGTTCAGATTCTAGATCTGTCAATGCTAAGAAAGAGAACTCAAGTGTGCCTTCTAGGAGTACAAATCTCAGTACCTCTAGTTTTAAGAATGTGAACCGTAGTGCACCTGCATGTAGTTCAGATCCCAGCACATCTAAACAGGTGGTGCAAAGAGTAGTAAAACAAACTAATGTTCCCATTCCCTCTACAGGAGTAATCAGTGACATTAAAGGGAGCAGGTCAAAGTCTCAAGACAATACAAGGAATGATAGGACCTCGCAAGCTAAGAATGTGCAATGGAAAAGAGTAGAAGAACAATCTAGGAACTTTAAGTTTGAATCGAATAAAATGAATCGTGTTGATTCTAGTATTAGCCATAGGCGTACTGTAATTAATTCGAATTCTGATACTATTTGCAAACCTTGTACTGATGTCTGCTTGAATTCTGTTTCTAATCATGGATGTGGTGTTACTGTTCTGCCTAATGATGTTAATTGTCCAGTTAGTATTGTTAATGCTAAAATTCTTGCTAAGAAGGCTAAAAGGCAAAAATGAAAGAAAGTTAGAAAACAGTGGAAACCCACAGGAAGAACATTCAGTAAAATAGGCTTTTATTGGACACCTGTTGGTCTTAAGACTAATCAGATAATGCCCACTAGAAAATGGATGCCTACTGGTACCCTTAAGAAGTGATCACACTATGAACAGGGCTAATACTGACACTAGTACTGCATCTATTCACAACGATTCCATTGCCTCACTTTCTGATATGAATGCTTCTATTTCTGATGTGGGTGTTCCAAACATTATTACTAACCAAATGGAACCCATTCTTGCATGGGGATCCCAATTATCCAGTTATCCATTCTTGTCTGTGTTCAACTGCAGATCGTTCAAATCGTTCTGTGGTACCTGGACTCAGGCTGTTCCAAGCATATGACTGGAGACCGGTCGCGGCTCATGAACTTCGTGAGCAAATTCATCGGGACTGTTAGATTTGGTAATGATCATTTCGGTGCCATCATGGGTTATGGAGATTATGTAGTTGGTGATAGTGTCATCTCTAGAGTTTACTATGTAGAAGGTTTGGGTCATAATCTGTTCTCTGTTGGTCAATTCTGTGATTCTGATCTAGAAGTTGCCTTCAGAAAACATACCTACTTTGTTAGAGATCTTAATGGTAAGGAACTGCTAAAAGGAACTCGTGGGTCAAATCTTTACACCATCTCTATCGATGACATGATGAGGGCTTCTCCAATCTGCTTGCTATCAAAGGCTTCAAAAACAAAGTCATGGTTATGGCATCGTCGTCTCAATCACTTGAACTTCGGCACCATCAACGATCTTTCCAGAAAAGACTTAGTTGTAGGTTTACCTAGACTAAAGTATGAAAAGGATCATCTTTGTTCAGCATGTCAATTGGGAAAAAGCAAGAAGTATGCCCATAAACCCAAACCTACTAACTCTGTCACAGAAGTTCTTCATATGATTCATATGGATTTATGTGGACCTATGAGGGTGCAGAATATCTTTGGGAAGAAATATGTGTTAGTTGTGGTTGATGATTACTCTAGATTCACCTGGGTCAAGTTCTTAAGGACAAAGGATGAAACTCCTGATATCATCATCAAACTCATCAAACAGCTGCAGGTTCGACTAAACAAAACTGTCAGAATTATCAGAACAGACAATGGAACTGAGTTTGTCAACAAACAACTTAGTGAATTCTATGAAAGCGTTGGAATCAGCCATCAAAGAAGTGTTCCACGAACCCCTCAACAGAACGGTGTAGTTGAAAGACGAAATCGTACTCTTGTTGAAGCCGCTAGAACAATGCTGATCTACTCAAAGGTTCCAATGTTTCTCTGGGCTGAAGCAATTTCCACTGCATGCTACACACAAAATCGTTCCCTGATTCACACTATTCATGGAAAAACTCCATATGAACTTGTCCACAACAGAAAACCTAATCTATCCTTCCTTCGTGTGTTTGGTGCATTGTGTTATCCAACTAATGAGGGTCAAGACTTAGGCAAACTTAGAGCTAAAGCTGACATTGGAGTATTTGTAGGATATGCATCAAACAAAAAGGGATACCGAATCTACAACAAAAGAACCCGAAATATCATGGAAACAATTCACGTTACGTTTGATGAGCTGACCGGTCAAATGGCTCCTGGACACTCCAGCTCAGGACCCGCACTTCAAAACAGTCCCATTGGATCATCTCTTGTTCCAAACTCCTCTCAAGAAACTCAATATGTACCTCCATCTGAAGATGATGTAAAGAAATTGTTTGATCCTATGTTTGATGAACTGTATGATTCAATTACTAATGAGGTGCTGATCCCTACAACAGAGGATGCTCATATTCCAGTGAATGAACTCAATCCTTCAGTCTCAATATCTTTAAGTCAAGAAGCACCTGCTGCTGATCCTTCAGTCTCATCAACAAATCATCATTCTTCAAATGTACATCATGGAAATGTTTCTGGCATCAATGATGAAGTTAATCCCTTTGCTACTCCTAAAGATGCTCCATTTGAAAACATATTTGCTACTCCCGAATCATCATCAGAACCATCTTCTTCAGGAGACATCGACTCAGCTACCTCAGTTCCACAACAACTGCCACATGAACACCTCAGAAAATGGACTCACGATCACCCCTTAGACAATATCATTGGAAATCCCTCTCGTCCTGTATCAACCCGGAAACAACTTGCAACCGATGCCTTATGGTGTTTCTTCAACTCCGTACTATCTAAGATCGAACCAAAAGATGTTAAAACCGCCATGAATGAAGACAGCTGGTTCAATGCCATGCAAAATGAAATTCATGAGTTTGATCGTCTTGATGTATGGGAGTTAGTACCTGCTCCAGACTGTGCTATGATTATAGCTCTAAAATGGATCTTCAAAGTAAAACTTGATGAGCATGGTGATGTGCTGAAGAACAAGGCTCGATTAGTTGCTAAAGGATATCGTCAAGAGGAGGGTATAGACTTTGAAGAATCTTTTGCTCCAGTTGCTCGAATCGAGGCAATCAGAATCTTTCTGGCTAATGCTGCTAGTAAGAACATGGTAGTTTATCAGATGGATGTAAAGACGACATTTCTGAACGGAGATCTTAAAGAAGTCGTCTACGTCAGCCAACCTGAAGGATTTGTGAATCAAGAGCATCCTAATCACGTTTATCGTTTGAAGAAGGCTCTTTACGGTTTAAAGCAAGCTCCAAGGGCATGGTATGATACACTGTCAAAGTTTCTTCTATCAACCGGATTCATCAAAGGAGCAGTTGATCCTACATTGTTCACCAGGAAGTCAGGCAAACATTTGATTCATGTTCAAATTTATGTTGATGATATTATTTTTGCCTCGACTGACCCAATGGAATGTGATCGTTTTTCAAATGAAATGAGTTCAAAGTTTCAAATGTCAATGATGGGACAAATGTCATTTTTCTTGGGATTACAAATTTCTCAAAGTCCCGGAGGCATTTTCATAAATCAATCTAAATATGCAACAGAGATTTTAAAGAAATTTGGATTTGATTCAAGTGACCCTGTTGACACCCCCATGATTGATCGAACCAAACTAGATGAGGACCTCTCAGGGATCATGATTGACCAAACGAAATATCGGAGTAAGATTGGATCCCTGATGTATCTCACTGCTAGTAGACCAGACATCTTGTTCGCTGTTTGCATGTGTGCTAGATACCAGGCTAAGCCTACTAAAAAGCACCTTGAAGCAGTTAAACGGGTCTTTCGGTATCTCCAAGGAACCATCAATATGGGACTATGGTACCCGAAGGACACCGGTATGTCACTAACGGCCTATGCAGATGCTGATCATGCAGGTTGTCAAGATACTCGTCGAAGTACGTCAGGAGGTGCTCAGTTTTTGGGTGATAAGCTTGTGAGCTGGTCTTCAAAGAAGCAAATGAGTACTTCTATTTCCTCTACAGAGGCTGAATACATAGCCATGTCATCTTGTTGTGCTCAAATCTTATGGATGAGATCTCAATTATCTGACTATGGCTTTGAATTCAACAAAATCCCTCCGTACTGTGATAATAAAAGTGCTATTGCTCTCTCATGCAACAACGTTCAACACTCAAGAGCAAAGCATATCGACATTCGACATCATTTCATCAGGGAACAAGTGGAAAAAGGTGTGGTGGAACTATATTTTGTGAGGTCTGAATATCAGTTAGCAGACATCTTCACCAAAGCTCTTCCAAGAGAACGTTTTGAGTTTATTCTTCCACGACTTGGCTTGAAAAGCCTTCAACCAGAAACTCTCAAACGTCTTCAGGAGGAAGACGAGGAGTAAAGGTCTATCTTCATCTATCTCTTGTATATATCTATTCAAAAATCAAATAGAAAAATATAAAACTTTCAAAATCCATAAAAATTTGAAAAATCTTCAAAAAATATTGTCTTTTTGTCATGTTTCTCTCGATTCGATAATATCTACGGTCTTGATGTTGTCATTCAAAGAATGACACGGGTCTTTAGATGTTGTTCGAATTTAAAAAAAAAAAAAAAAAAAAAAAAAAAATATATATATTTTTGGGAGAAAGAGAAAAAAATGGTTTATTGTCATTTTTCAGGCAATAACCCGGTTTTAATAGAAAGAACAGAGCCATGTCTTAACATGTTTTCACATTCCATGCTCTGATTCTATAAACATTTATCTGCTGAAAACCAAATGCTTTGAAAAATAACTCGATCTCTATTTTTGATAATCATCTGGACTTATTTGTCAAAATCTCTATCTCTCAATCAACAACCTATGTCATTGATTGATGGGGAGAATGATTTCAATTAAATCAAAAAGATTATTTGGCATTAAATTGTTTTCAAAAGATATACATGCATGTTTTATCAATGGAGTTTAAAGTCTTAAAATCCGATCCTTATCAGTTCAAACGCTTTCACAATCAAGTCAGAATTCTCCTTAAAAGCTTTCAAAATCAATTTAAATCTATACGAGATCACAAATCTCAAATGTTTTGATAATTGTGATCGGGGGAGAATGTGTGATTTAAATTGGATTTAAACTGATAATTCGGTAAATGGTTTCATAAGAGTGTACATGCTGTCCTTCCCACATGTGACAAACGATTTCAAATTTTACATGCACATGTTGAGGGGGAGCATCTATATTAAACCTTTGATTTGAAACGTGATCATTCATCCCAATGTGCAGGTTCCCTCTAGTATGTGCAAAACTCTTTTCAAACCTCGAGGCACATATTGAGGGGGAGCAAATTTATGGAAACCTCATCCTTCCCGAAAATGCTATATCTACTTGATTTGATGTAGGAAGCGATGTTGATATCTTTTAGAAAATGGTAATCAAAGAAGTTAATTCTTTCTCTTGTCTCCGTGTGCAAAACATTTTCAAATACTTGATGCACATGTTGAGGGGGAGTTCTCGTTCTAAAAATATCAAAAACAATTCAGGTACATAATGCTTTGATAATATATCACAAGTATCTGAATTGATTTTAAAATGGTTTTCAATTGGATCCTATGGCAGACGAACAATACCAAATTGACCGACCAACTTTACTTTATGTACGGTGATATAAGGATGATAAGGTTAGGTATTGGTTCCCATGATCCGCCAGAACCGGAGGGATCTACCCAGGGACAATCCACTAGTTAGTGTAGAAGTCCTTAGGTATGATGATAAAAGGAGAAAAATGAGATATGGGAAGAGTGGGGACTAAGACTGAGCTAGTACTGGAATAAACCCAACAAGGTTCTAGCTATGAAGTCTCGGTAAGCACTGAAGGGGTTGAAGAATTAAAAAGAATTGAATGAGAAAAGGGTGAAAACAAATAGCCCTCCATTTATTCAACCTTAGGGCAGAAACCGGGTTCAATTCATATGCTACTGATGGTAACATCAGTATTGAAGACAAGACGTCATGGACCCAGTGACGCACTGCACTTCAACTTTCCAAACCACTCAAGTTCCTCTTAAAAGGACTTGTTTCATTCTCACGGGGAACCGACATTATCTATCGACTTTCTCTTAGAGATTGTTGATATTGAAGAAGGAGACCCTCTCCCTAGTCTCCGGCACAGGATCCAAATATGCACAAATTGAGTCTAGAGCCACGAGATCATCAATAAATCTCATTAGGACACTTTCAATGAAGACTCTCTGTTTCACACAATGTGGAAAGAGAGATTATATCTTGAGTCCTACGCATTATCCTTGTGGTATTGCCAGAACATCTGAGTGATGTGTTTCACTATGAAGATGGAAAGCCTTCTGGAGCCAACATCAAACAAGCTCCTGGTAGGTGGCATGTGAGATCTATTATATAGATCAACCATGTGACAACTGAACAGAAACAATGGGGCGATTCAATCTCTTGAATCAATCCTGGTTCAGGTTATGGATTGACGGATACCTTTGAAAAACCGGTCTTTGTGCTTAAAAAAAAAACTCTTTTCTTTAGCACATCGACTGTGTACTCATTTTTCAAACCAAAAGGTATTTTTATGATTGATAATTGATTTTTAATAAAACCTTCGTTGTATTGCAAAAACAATTTCTATTGAGCAATACACGATTGTTTTTCAAATCTCTTTTCATCAATCAGTGGACTTAAAATTCGCTGGTTCACTCACTCCGTGTTGTCTTCTTTGAGACGTTCCGGTTTGAGAACAGCTAGAACAGCTGCGAAACCCTGTCAAGGAAATTCTTCTGAATTATACCCGATCACAGGCAGTACATGTACTGATCAACGGGGAACCGTGGGCCGTGTACCTCAATTCAACGAAAGTGATCAAAGACACTTTCGTGCGATTTATTGCTAACTGTTGTATGCAGGTACACCCGACGTTTGCAGCTGATCAGAATGGAGCGGTCAATCCATAGCCGCATGCTCACTCAACACATTCAACTCAAAGAAATCATGATTAGTGCATCAATGACTCTGATATTTTCACACCAAGCTTCTGCTACGCTGCTGCCAATATCATGATTCAACAAAAGCTTCCGCTACTCTGATGTGAAGATTTCATGATCCAGAATGTGAGCATGTCGGTCCTAAAGTCACAACATCACATAATACCAACACTACAAAGGATGTGTCAGAGATTGTTGATAGCTGATGATCTCAAAAGATGGCTCAAAATGACTATCACGTGGATCAGTAAAAGACCTCCACTTGAAGTAACCAAACATGCAATGTGAAGAATCAATGACTACGAGCTTAGGAGCAAAGGACTACATCAAGAATGCAAGATCAATTGTTAATGTATTATCTGGTTGTATTCAATGTGTTTTTGGTACATGATTGAGGTGACCTCCCTTAGGGGGAGATTGTTAGGAATTAGAAATTCCCGGTATTAAAGAGTCGGTCACCTCAAGTATATGTAATCGTTAGAAAGCTCGTAGTCGTAGTAATTCTTAAGTTAAGTAGTATTTAGTTAAGTATCACCGTGGAGGACGGACGGGTCTTTACCCACTGTATGCCTGATCCACAGCCCGATGTGTGGCGATTTATGTAAGACTATAAATACTCTCTACCTCCCAAGGTAGAGAGTTGGAGCTCATAATAATATCTTTCACTTTCTCTCACTAAGTTCCCTAAACCTCTAACTTTCTCTCTCTAGAATTCCATCTATATGCTACTTTGTGTTATGGTTTGATGTGTATGTGAAAAGTTATATCTTACAACATGGGTGACTTTCACTACATGGAGGATGCTAAAGACATATGGATGGCAATCAAGGCTAGGTTTGGTGGGAATAATGAGTCAAAGAGGATGACGAAATCAATGCTGAAACAGTAGTTTCAAGAATTCCAAATTTCTGAGGAAGAAGGTATCCACAAGGGATATGACAGGTTCCATAAGATTTTGAGTCAATTGAATCAGATGAAGGCCATGCCAGACAATGAGGATTGCAATTCAAAGTTCTTACGATCTTTACCTCCATCTTGGTTGCAAGTAAGCATTGCACTCAAAGCAAAAGGTGGGCTAGATCTGGTCACTTTTGATGATCTCTACAACAGACTTAAAACTCTTGAGCCTGATGTCAGAAGTCCCTTTCGTTCATCCACTCCCACTCACTCAGCTTTTGTTAGCACCTCCTCACATAAGATGACCTATGCTCCAAGCCCAATTTCCTCAGCATCATCATCCTACATCACCACCACATCAAAATCTCAACCTAAATCCAGTGGTGTACTGGAAGATGTAATTCACTCTTTTGTTGCTGATTATGACAATCAGCAGCAACTAGCTTTTGAGGATTTTGAACAGGTGGATCCACTAGATATGGAAGAGATGAACTTGAAGTGGCAACTGGCCATGCTCTCAATGAACATCAAGAAGTTTGAGAGTAAGGCTGGGAGAAAGTTTGGTTTCAGGGAAGAGATTCAGCAAGATTTGACAAAAGGAAAGTCAAGTGCTATACTTGTGGTCAGATTGGTCACTTCTCAAGAGAATGCAAGGATAGCAAGGCTGGTGATGAAGTTAGGTATTCTACCTATCAGCAGAATCAAACGGAAGCTGGATCCTCCAAATCTTTGGTCACTCTAGATGACCATGTCAACTGGAAGGTGCATGATCCTGATAATGATGAAGCTTTTGGTTCTGAGCAGAGTGGATTGCTGGCAAGTTGTACTACAGAGGATCAGCATAATCAAGTTGCCTTGATGGGCATCTCTCAGGTATATAATTGTGTTTTTGGTTGTAGTGAAAGATATAATGAACTTAAGGAAGCTTATGATGAATTGAAACCTAAATATAATGAATGTTATGTCGAAGTTGAGGCTTACAAACATGCTTTAAAAACTATAGAAAGACAAAAAATTTGGTTTCAAAAGAATCAACTTGCTTATGATGAAAAGATAAGGGTGTTAGAAAGTGATTTGGAATGTACTAGAATTGATTTAAAACGTACTGAGAAAGAAAAAGCTGATGTAGTTTCAGAAAACCAAGTGCTGCAAAAGAAACTAGATGAGGAAGTAGCTAGACATAATGAATGGTTAGTGTCAGGTGACAAAGTGGCTAGATTTCTCTATGGCAGTCAATTTGTAAACTCTGGTTTAGGTTTAGGTTTTAAGAAATATGTTGGCTTAGAAGCTAGGAATGATATGCGTAAATCTACACCAGCAGGATTAGCTAATTATGTAAAAGAAGGAGAATTACATACTGTACCTGGACCTATTAGAGGAGAACATATGCCCACTGACCTTTCCATCACTGTAGACTTTGATGGATCACACCATCTTTATGGCAAAAAGTCAAGAGACTTGCCAGACCCTGATTCCACATCTACTGACTTTGTCTCTTGTTCTGACAGTGACAAGTCCTCTGACCAAGGGTCTACTACATATACCAGTTGTGATTCAAGTGAAAAGTCAGACCTTCCCAAGACCTCACCCAAGCCTACAGCCAAGACTCCCTACAAGCCTATTAGAGTTGCTGCTGAGGAATCAACTTCCAAGACAGTTTCCTCTGAATACTTGTCATTTAATTCTTTGCAAAACAATGTCTTTAATTCTGTTAAAAACAATTCTGTTAATGTTTGTGGTTTGAATGCTTTTGCTTGTAATGAAACTTCTTTCACTTTGAATAAATCTTCTAAAAAGAAGACATGTTTTGTTTGTGGAAGTAAATTTCATTTGATTAAGGATTGTAATTTTCATGAGCAAAGAATGGGTGTATGTGCTAGTCAAAAGAAATCTCGACCAATGTGGAAAAATGTTAATGATATACCATCTTTTGTTCCACAAGCAACTTATAAACACAATTCTGCTGATAAATTTTCAAAATGGAGCAGACTTTTGCTAGACCTTATGTGAGACCAACTAGTTCATATTTTCAAAATGGTTATTGATAACGCTACACGCGTCGTTCGGGGTCAAAGGAACTTCCTTTTCGTCGAGCAAGTTTTTCAACACCCTAGGCAGTGAACCTAATCGTTGTAGTGTAGTATTAGGGTAAGCCACGGGAATTGATATCATTCTCTAGGGGAATAGGAATGCTAGTGAGGAGTTACTACGCTAAAGTTGGGGTTGAGGAAGATCATTTTTTATCTTTTTTATGTTTTTTAGGAAATGGAAAGGTACGAATCTCGGGGTTTGGATTTGGGGGGTTGGTATTTCTACAGATTACGCTATTATCTAATTATCTAATTAACTAAGGTGAGGGTAGTCTATGTCGAATTATTGTGTGCTCGTATGATATTTTAAAGATGTGTCTACTTAGACTAGCATTCCTCGTAAGTGTCATACTCTATAGCATTCATACGTAAGACTAGCATATCTTATTCCCCGACAGTGTATTGCTATATGTATCTTCCTCATATATTGTACCTCTCACCATCTCTTATGCTGCTTATAGCTTAGAATATTTACTATGTGCCCTTCCTCCATATAATTGCTATTATTATTATTATTATTATTATTATCAATATTATGTTGCACGAAATGAACCCTTGATGTAGGATAAGCCTTTTTAAGAAATTTGATTTATGGATTAGCTAACAACGACGGTATTTGAGTACATAGCTTCGAGTTGTTTAAATAGGGACTATAGAAGTATAACTTCAACACAGATGATGCATGCTCGCCTTTTTGGGGAAAACGGAAGTAAACGGGTATTGTAGTGGAGACATCGGAGCACCCACCTTTTTGTTTCGACAAAAGGGGGAGAAATAGTATAAACAAACTTTTACATTTATTAAGTATTACGGTTTATGTGAAAAACTAGAAGGGGGGGGGGGGGTTTGAATAGTTTTACCGATTAAAACTTCGTTTTAAAATATTTAGATCAACTTATGTCAATCCATTTAATGTTTGTGTTGGATGATGATAGATAAAGCATATAAACAAGTAATGCAAAGATAAAGAGTAAGGAACACAACACGAGTATTTATAGTGGTTCGGCTACAAGGACATCTTCCTTGCCCTACTCCACTCCCCGAGTTCTCCACTCGAGAGTTCATAAGTACTACACAACACAAGCTCCTTAATGTGGCGGTGAAGCCTTCACAACGTCGCCTACTCTTTATCCGGTACAAAGGCTAGACACCGGGTTCTTCCATGAGGTAGGACCAAACCTATCACAACGTCACCTACACTTTATCCGGTACAAGGCTAGATACCGAGTTCCATTACAAAGGAGGAACTACTACCCAACACTACACCAATACACGACAAACCCAAAGGAGACACAATCCTTATTACAACATCATAAGGATATCACTATCCTTTAACCCAAACTAACTATCTTGTACATCGATGCACCATGTCGAATGAATACCCTTAGCACCTTTCACTAATGCCTTTGACACGACCCTTCGGCACCTTTCACTAATGCCTTCGACATGGACCTTTGGCACCTTTCACTAATGCCTTCGACAATGACCTTCAACACCTTTCACTAATGCCTTGAACACAACACTTCTATGGAGGGAGAGAAGAACTATCAACAAGAGACACTTCAGTGGTCTTGATGATGATAAAGCTTAGCAACTCATGACCTTGAGCTTGCAAGTCTCCAAGAGGTGGTGATCTCGCCTTTAAGAGGAACCTAGAGAATCACACAAACAAAAAACTACATAGAAAGATCCTTTGGATCTGAGGTTAGAGAGGTTACGATACTAAGAGAGAGTATGTGTAAAAGGGGTGAGTAGTAAGTGAGAAATGGCTCACTATTCATAGGCAAATTTCTCTACTGTTACACAGTTCCCACGGATCCCTCCCCAGAGGGATCCAGTTAGTGCAATCCAAGGGATCTGGTAGCTGGGTAAGCTTAAGTCCAGATTTTGGGTTGCAAACCGGGTTATGGGTTATGAACCATGGATTATGGGCAATGAATAATGGATACCCAACAAGATGCAATGTATCTAGACATTGGGTCATGGGTCTTGGGTCATGGATCATGGATAATACCCAACATGACTTCATGCATGATATCATGCAATGGGTCATGGGTTATGGATCAAGTTCCATGGGTATGGGTCATGGATTTTGTGTTTTACCCAACAACATTCATTGTACCTACTCCACTCCCCGAGTTCCCCACTCGAGAGTTCGTAAGAACTACACAACACAAGCTCCTTAATGTGGCGGAGAAGGCTTCACAACGTTGCCTAGTCTGTAACTGATACAAGGCTAGACACCGAGTTCTTACACGAGGTAGAACCAAACCTATCACAACGTCGCCTACACTTTATCTGGTACAAGGCTAGAAACCAAGTTCCATTACAAAGGAGGAACTACTACCCAACACTACACCAATACACGACAACCGCAAAGGAGACACACTCCTTATTACAACATCATAAGGATATCACTATCCTTTTACCCAAACTAACTATCTTGTACAACGATGCACCATATCGAATGTACACTCTAGGCACCTTTCACTAATGCCTTTGACACGACCCTTCGGCACCTTTCACTAATGCCTTCGACATGGACCTTTGGCACCTTTTACTAATGCCTTCGACATGGACCTTCGACACCTTTCTCTAATTCCTTTAACACAACACTTCTATGGAGGGAGAGAATAACTATCAATAAGAGACACTTTAGTGGTCTTGATGATGACGAAGCTTAGCAACTCATGACCTTGAGCTTGCACGTCTCCAAGAGGTGGTGACCTCACATTTAAAAGGAACCTAGAGAATCACACAAACAAAAAACTACATAGAAAGATCCATTGGATCTGAGGTTAGAGAGGTTATAATACTAAGAGAGAGTATGTGTAAAAGGGGTGAGTAGTAAGTGAGAAATGGCTCACTATTTATAGGCAAATTTCTCTACTGTTCCACGGTTCCCACGAATCCCTCCCAGAGGGATCCAACTAGTGCAATCCAAGGGATCCGGCAGCTAGGTAAGCTTATGTCCGGATTTTGGGTTTCAAATCGGGTTATGGGTTATGGGTTATGAACCATGGGTTATGGGTAATGAATAATGGATACCCAACAAGATGCAATGTATCTAGACATTGGGTCATGGGTTTTGGGTCATGGATCATGGATAATACCCAACATGACTTCATACGTGATGTCATGCAATGGGTCATAGGTTATGGATCAAACTCCATGGGTATGGGTCATGGATTTTGGGTTTTACCCAACAACATTCATTGTACCTAGTCAATGGGTCAAGGACTTGGATTTTTACCCATTGCATTACCCATTACACTATAAGTAATGCACATTTCCATATTATGTAAACACTAGTTGTTATACATATGCAATTCTATAAGATGTAAACAATATTACTTGTTTAGTGTTTTATATGAAAATGTAAGTGTGTTAGTAAACTATTGGCTCAAAGCATTTATGTGTTTTATTTGTTTCGTTAAAATGATTTTACGTTTGTTATCGACAAAACATTAGAAGATCATAAAATATAAATAAACGTTTTTATGGCTTATTTGTATTAATAATCTCCCCATTTTTGCTCGTGACAAAATATAAGATTATTTTAAGGAAAAACTAAAATTCGTAAAAGTTTGTATTGGAGTTTTTACTCTCTTCTCCCCCTTTTTGTCAAAATAAAAAGAGTGTTGAAAAGAAACTAACACATTGTTTTGAGAAAAGCGTTTGGAAAGTAATAATATAAAAAATAGAGAGTAAGAGAAGAGAAGAATTCTCGTTTTAGCTCCCCCTTGACGGATGCTTCCCTTTGTTGAGGGCGTCAAGAACTTAGGAAGACTAAGCGAGTGTGTTGCAACTATGTTTGCAAATGATGCCGTCGTTTGACGAAAATGCTGCCCCTTGACGAGTTTTCCCTTTTGAGGAGGACGTCAAGTAGTAATGAAATCCTAAATGAAAATATTGCAAGCGTTTTTGCAATTGCTTTGCTTTGACGAAAAGCTCCCCCTTGTTAAGGGTGTCAAAGTCTTCATGTGTATTTGAAAATCTACAAAACCAAGGTTAGAAAGCAAGTATATGATGCATAATTTCCTGCAAATGAGACTCAAATTAGTAATAAAAAGTGCTTATGTGGCATGGATCCCACGGTTCCTCCTTGGGAGGGATCCGTCTAGGAAAAAGTGAGGGATCTGTATACCTGCATTCTCATGACAGCAATGTAAATGTAAAATGTGATGTTAACATCAACAAGAGTTAAGTATTGTGATACTAAACATTTTCTCAAGATCATATGGCATACAACATGTAATTTCATTCAATAAAACACGACAAATGATATACATATCTCTAAAACTAAGAGAATGGAAAAGCATGAAGTACATTTTCTAATAATTCTAAGTTGTGTCGAAAACTAACAAAGAGTATTAATGTGCTTGTAATCTCAAGTTCTAAGGACGAGTAGATTTGTTGATTTGGTCAAATTGTTCAAGGAGATGATTAAACATGAAATCAGACTCAACGACTCAAATGACAACAAGATTGACAACGACGAAAACTCACGCAACAAAAATAAACTAACATTAACCGATCCGTAATCTAATCCAAGTTAAGCATCTTGAAAAACTCCTGGGTCTCGTTTCTCGAAATGCATTATTATTTGTTACTTATTATCTTTAATGGAAAACGTTTATAATTACGCTATCAAAATTGTACAATTAAACTAACGTTTAATTGTATAACTTATGTTATTAATCATTTAAAATATGGTATAATTTACTCATTCGACCTATCATTTCGGGACATCCCATCTCGAGTCAATTCTAATTGACTCGAGCCCATCTAAGCCCAATTCCGAAACCCAAGTCAATATACGGGTCAATAAATCCATATCACACTCAATATAATCCATTTCGGCTATCGTGGTTAATCCGGACCACTAGGTCACGGCTAACTCACGACTAGGCCAATCATCACGACTCAAAATGTTAGACATTGTCATAACAGCATAAACATCACTACACGGCCATCTATTCATGCGGTCCGTGTTTTATCCTTATTAATCCATTTTAATGTCACAATATTAAAATTAACGTCACATAATTAATAATGCCAATCGAACCAAAAATATAATCAAAACAGTCACACATGCCGAGACCATGAGGCCTCGGTCTCAACACCAAAACCGAACCAAATCATGTGGCACTCGCCTCGCCAAAGACTAAGTCTCGGCTGCGAGTACCTATACCGAACCAATAAACTCAAAATATGCCGTGACACAAGGGTCCCGGTCTCAAAGCCTCAATATCCAAATAAACTGAATCGGCATGGGTCGGGTCGGACCCATACCGTACGTACCAAACACCACAACCACACCACCACCTAGACTTGGTGGTGGTGGCCTCGTATAGCAACAAAACCACGACCAACACATAATAAAAAAATATATTACTGCGGCTAGCACATGACCAAAACTAAGACAAAAACAATCCCACAAGAACGATACCAAAGGTTTTTGAAATAAAAAGTGTATATATACATTTCATCTGAAGAACCACCGGTTCACGCCTCCGTGAACCGGTTGGTTCACGCGTACAATAACCACAACAAACCGGTCGGACCTTCAAAGTTAAAACTTCAGATCTAGAGCGCGTATAGGGGGTATACGGCGCGTGTAATATGTCAAAAGAACCACGATGTGACGATCTATCGAATGGTATAGGAGGTGTAATAGTGTGACGGCGCATGGCCGGAATCTCGCTGGAGAAGACGACCGGAAAGTTTTTCCGGTGACCGGATTTCTAGAGAGAGAGAGTGTGTAAAAGTGAGGGTGGGGGCTTTTATTGTGATAATTAGTGAGGGTGGGGGCTTTTATATCCCAAGTAGGACCAAAGGTGTAATTACACCAAATATAGGGTGCGTTTGGTACTAAAGTCGAGGGGCCGGTTGCGTCAATTTGTCAAATCTTTCACAATAATGCTTCTCGCGCTCATTTCAACCCCTAAACATTGTCGAAAAATTACAAAAGTTACGCCGTTAATCTTAGAATTATTTTTCCAATCAAAATGGCTATAAATGCGACTATCTTTGATAAGATGATAAAGTTTTATATAAAACAAAATGCATATTAGGTTTACGCTCGTGCCGGGCCGCGTTGTGCTAAAATCTCACATATTCCGAGATAACCTCTCGATCCTCAGCCAATTAAGTTTTAAAAATACTCATAATTACTAACACATTAAAAACAAAGGGCTCAGGAAACAATTCTCGAATTAGCTCTCTCGATTTTACGTCAGATGGGCTCAGGAAAGTTCGTAAATGAACAACAGACATAATTTCTCGAAAAATGAATATCTGAAAAATCTTAGGGTGTTACATTTAGATCCTTTAAAAAAATGCAAGTCTAAATGTGGATTTTCCCCCACCAAAAGGTATTTAGACCGGTGCAAATAGGAAACACCGGTCTATATGGAATTTTTGCATTTAGACCGGTTACTATGTAAAACACCGGTCCAAAAAACTGTTATTTAGACCTGTGTGTTTAATTGAAACCGGTCTAAATAATCCGAACAATTTAGACCGGTTCCCTTCATATGCACCAGTCTAAATAATTTTGAAAAAAAGGGTGCTCAACGGCTAGAAAACTAGATCTGCTATTTAATAGCATAAAGAACTCCAACTTGCATTTAATACACTCGAAAAATACCATTCATTTTCTTATAGTTACCATACTTTTCCGCATAACTACAGTTAAAAGGTATGTTTTACTTTTTATACATTTATATTAATACTAACTAGATTTTTTATGATTGTTAGCCTCGCTAAAGTGAAGTTATTATGGGAATTGCATTTGTTTTTTCTTTTTCTCATTCACAAGGACTAGTTTAGTCATTTATGCTAAGTTAGGCTTGTAGAAGTATAAATACCCCTCCTAGTCCCAACTAGGAGGGTAGGAAGTTCACTTGTAAAATAAAGGTGTGTGTGGTTTCTTCTTCTTCTCTCTAGAAACACACACATCTTCCCTTTCTTTTATCCAATACAATACCATGTCTTATTCATTTTTTGAGCTTCCCCGACCCCCCGAACCACATAAATCTTATGTTTTATCGGTCCTACAATTGGTATCAATCGCCTAACAATGGTTTAGGAGTGTTTTTGTTCGTTTTTTGTTGAAACTTTTCCAACAAGTTTCGTTTTTTTACATAAAAACGCAAGCTTTTTGCTTAAAGTTTTGATTTTTACGTGTTATCTTGGTTAAAGTTGTAGTTTTTATTGATCTTTAAGTGTGTTGGAAGAAGTTTGTACAAAAGAAATCGTTTGGAAACGTGTTTTTAGGTGCAAATTAGTGTTTTTGACAAAATTTGGGCATTCTACTCGTAAGGATTTCTACTCGTAAGAACCAAATCCTACTCGTAAGCATTTGGTGAAGAATCTTCGTGCAACAACGGTTACTCAGTACTTCCCTCACTTGGATAAGTTTGAGGAATACTTCGACTTGTGGATATCTCTCACACTTGGACAAGTGTGAAGGATTTTGGTTTATAACCAAATATTACTCGTAAGGAAATCTTACTCGTAAGGAAATCCTACTCGTAAGGTAATCCTACTCGTAAGGTAATCCTACTCGTAAGGAAATCTTACTCGTAAGGAAATCCTACTCCTAAGAAAATCCTACGCCTAAGGAATCCTACGCCTAAGGAAGTCTACGCCTAAGGAAATCCTACGCCTAAGCACCAAATCCTACGCCTAAGCTCAAGTTTACGAGTAAGATCTTAAGCAAAACTTCAAACGGCCATAAATTTTGAGCCGTAACTCCATTTTCAGCGTTCTACCCATCAAAACGACCATGAGAACGAGGAGAATGACACGCCGAATGAACTAAAAACGTTCATTCGGGTCAACTTTCAAGTCCTAAAAACGCTCCGAACAGAAGTTATTGAGGTTTTTAAATTTTCAGACCAAATTTTCACTACAACAACCGAGCTTAATCTTCATCAAACACAACTCCTTTATCGTTGAATCGATCCTACATCAACTTCAGCACAAATACCTTCATCAATGGCAACTCTGCAAGATAGTTACATAACTGCTTTCACAAATGCTATTGCTTTATTCGCCAATGCATTAAACATCAGTTCCACTACACCAAATAATAACAACCAATGGATTTCATTGTACAATACTCAGTTTAGTCAACCAAGTATTCATATGGTTGATGTTATTGGGAATCAACAAGGATTTGCTACGGGTATACAGATGGGGAATCAGTTGCAATATGCAGGGCAGTATGTTGGACATCAAAGGGGTCAGATTGTGAATCAGAATATGGTATATCAAAATGGGAATAACTGTTTTATGACCACGGTTCAGCAAGCTACCTCCGAACCTCACAGCAAAGATTCAGGTCATTCTGATACAGACTGTAGTGTCAAAGCTATGACGACTGTAGAAAAGATCAAGTACATGTTGATGTTAGCACAAAAAGAAGAGTCGGGAATACTGTTGACTGCTGAGGAATACGACTTCAGGGAGGCAGGATTGGCAGATATAGCAAACATAATTGCAAACTCCAGTCATACAATCAATCAGCAGGACACAACATCAAGCAGTACTTCTGACACACCTCCTGTCTACGACACAGATCCACTCAATGAGGTACCAAATTATAGTAATGTTGCTAATCCGTTTACTAATGAGAAGCCACATTCTATGTCTCCCGAACCTTATTATGACACATATGTGGGGAAGCAAGTTAATAGCAAAGTTAACTCTGAAACTCCATATATGGATCCTAATGGAGGTCAACTTGAACAGAATGGTGCTAATGATGAGGAAACACGTGCTCTCTTTGAAACATTAATTAATAATTGTGGTATTGAGATTGAGAAAGTTAAAATGGTCAATCGCGAAGTTAAGGCCGCGAATGATAAATTGACCGCTGAGCTTGCGAGTTACAAGGAGAATGCAAAAGCTTTTGAATTTCACAAAAACAAAGAGTCAGAATTAGAAATTGGTTATCGAAACTCCGTTTTAAGAGAAAAACAATTGCAAATCTATTATGACACACTTGATGTTAAGTTGTGCTTAAAAATAAAAACTTTAAACGAGGAAATTTCTGATCTTAAAAACCAACTTTCTAAACAAAAAGCAACTAATTCTGGTATTGAAAAAGAGAAGAAACAGTTGATTGCTGATTTTCCAAAACGAGAAGATTCTCCTCTTGATGAAATTCTTGACAAAGATGAAAAAATCAAAAAATTGGAAAATTTGCTTGTTACAACGGGTCATTCAGCTAAAAAAACCACTATGCTAATTAATCAAACAAATCCGTATTTTCATACGACACAAAAAATGGCTCTTGGTAACAAACCTCCTTGTGCACTCAAGAAAGCTCAGAAAGCACAGAATGTGTTGGATAATGGAAAACCTTTGCATGAACCCATAAATGTTCGTGATTCTTATGAAACGTTAGAACTATCTGACGAGAGTAGATCAAAAATGAAACAAAAGAACCCATAAATCAAACCAATTGATTACAACAAACTTAACAAAATTTCTGGAATCACTTTTGTTCCTCAAAAAGAAAAGTCAAAGTTTTCCATCACACCTAGGGTTTCAAACAAAGAGTCAAAACCAGTTTCAAAACTAGTTTCAAAACCAGTAGTTGTCTCAAAATCATTGTCGAATTTGGAACAAATGTCTCCAAACAATCCTTTTAACACAAGTGATGCTAGAAGCATTTTAGACGATGTTAAAACTAGAATTGGGAGACTTCAAGAGACTGTTAAATCTAAAACCAATATTACAACTAACATATGGTTTTCTAGTTTTGATGATGAAATAAAAAAGATTTTTGAAACTCAAATTGCCCCTCCGCTAAACCACGTCAGTGCGAGGGTAATTCACTTTGAACAAGCATTTTTGAAAGAAACAGGTGACTTTGTCAAGGACCATAAATCCCTGGTAAAGCAAGCTAATGAATTCTTTGAACACATCAAAGTTTTGGAAAATCTAAATGATTCTCTCTTCGAAGATGTTATAACAACTGATATCATGTCCATTGTTTTACAAACATATTCTGTTGAAGACCATGAAAGACTCCTGTCTGAGACCTCCAAAATTGTTTCAAAATATGAAAAAGCTTGAAAAACTTGAAAAAGAAAACATATCATATTTTAAACAACTTGATCGAAAAACTGAGGAATGCAAGTATGAAAAACTGTCGTATGAGCGTGCCTACAAGGACATGAAAGACCAAAATGATCTTTTGAGGACTCAACTGGGATGTCAAAAAGGAAAGGTTGTGGATACTAAGTTTGAAAAACCATTGACTGAGGAGAAAACAAATGTTTCCTAACCGGTTTCCAAACCAAAAATGTCTATTTCTCAGTCTCCTCCAAAAGTCAATGAGAAAATTGATTTGTCAAAAACAGTCACTCCACAGACTTTGCCTATTAAAAAGAGAATTATCAAAGGCTTTGAAAAAGAAACTGCAGTTGCTGAAACACCAAAAGTGATTACACCTGGCATTTCTAAGACTAGTACACGGAATGTGACCAAAAATCCAGTTAAAGAATCTGTTGGTTCTAACGACAAGGTCTACAATCACTATCTAGAAGCAGCTAGGAAAAAGGCACAGACTCGAAAAGACGGAATTTTAGGTGCAACATCTAGGGTGATAAATTCTACAAGATTTCAAGGCACTGCTAGTAGTAGTAAACCATTACCTAGGAACACTCAACACAAGACTAGGGATTGGCTTGCATCTAAGAGTAGTTGCGCAAAAGAAAATGCTATGCACGTAGAAAACAACACTAGAAATTCTAAGTCTTTTTCGAACAAGAAACAATTTCCAAATGACTGTAGTGACAATGTTAAGGTAGTTGTCCTAAACAAGAATGTTGACAAGAATGTCTGTCCTACATGTCAAAAATGTGTCTTTTCAGCTAATCATGATGCCAAGGTAAAATCCACTAAGACACCAAACAGAAAAAAACCAGTTGACAAAATGAACATGGAAAGGAAACCTAATAGGTGGATCTCTTCAGGACGTAGTTTTTCTAAAAATGAGTCTTCCGCTGCATTTGAAAAGAAAACAACTCCTAGATCTTACCTTGGGTGGATACCCACAGGAAAAGTTTTCAACAAAGTAGGTCTTAGATGGATTCCCACAGGAAATATTTTTGATACTTGCACCAACACAGATAATAGTGCCAATCATCAGGATAAGGAAGTAGAAACCATTATAACCGTTGATAGTGAACACCCTCAGAGTGAGGAATCAAATACTTCTAACACTGTCATTTGTGAAATCTCTTCGACTTTGGTTGCAGGTGAATCAAATATCTCTGAACCCAGCTCATCAGAGGGTTTCAATTATGTAAACTCTTCCTCTTCATTCTTTCAATCTTCTATCTTTGATTTTCCATTTCTTTTATAAAACCAACAAAAGCAAAATATAAAAATAAAAAATTTTTCAAAAAATACAAAAACAATATAAAATCAAAAATCCGAAAATATTCTTCTCACGACATGTCTCTCGTATAATCGATATTCTGTACGTTTCTAGAAATGTCATTCAACAATGATACAGACATGTACAGATGCTTGAGCGAGAGTTCTTTAAACGTTTTTCTAAAACATGTCGTCTCTCAAAATTTCTTTCACAATGGCTTTCGTATAATTCAGTACGAAACCCGAAATTCAAAATAATGGCTTCTGGACACATTAGTTCAAGACCCGCGCTTCAAAGAAAGGAAAGTGCTTAACCAAATCAAAGGTTTTAAATATTTTTCAAGCACTATTCCTAAAAACATAATGGCTTGCAGTTACTTCAGACTGTAACCCGATCTTTAAAGAAAGGAAAGTGCTACGCAAAATCGATTTTCATAAATATCGAGCACATATCCTAAAACAAATGAAGATAATTCTTCCTCAATATCTTCAAAAGATTTTCAAATCTTTCTCATCTTGCGTACCATTGATTCAAAAAATTTCAAAAAGATTTTTCGAAATCTCTTACAGTCGGTAACAAAATATCTCCCTCACCAAAATTTTAAAATATACTTTCGTTAAGGGGGAGTATAAAAGTAAAATAGTTCCAAAATTCATGCTAAATCAGTTTCTCTCCAAATGCTTTTCGAAAAACATATCTTTTAATCATTTTGTTTCTGTTAATACAAATAAGTCGTAAAAACGTTTATTTATATTTTAAGACCTTCTAATATTTTGTCGATAACAAACGTAAAATCATTTTAACGAAACAAATAAAATACGTAAATAGTTTGAGCCAGTAGTTTTCTAACACACTTATGTTTTCACATAAAACACTAAAACAAGTATAAGTGATTTTATGATTTAGTAATACATATGTACAACAACTAGTGTTTACATATTGGGCAAATATATACATAACTAGTATGTATTATAAATGGGTAAAAACTACAACCTATGGTATTGACCCATACCCATTTGACTAGATGCATTGCACCCATTAGGTACATTGTATCTAAAGAAATACCCATGGATCAACCCATAACCCATGACCCATGACCAATAACCAAAATACCCATGGGCAAAGAGGAGCGTCCCACAGATCCCTAGTTTTACACTAGACGGATCCCTTAAGGGAGGGATCCGTGGGATCCGTGGAACAGTAGTAGTTTCTCCTCTATAAATAGTGAGCCATTTCTTCCTTTTGGCTTGCCACTCTCACATATACTTTCCCCAAGTATTGTAACTCTCTAACCACTGATCCTAAGGGATCTTTCTATGTAGTTTGTCTTTAGTTTTTGTGTGATTCTCTAGGTTCCTTTTAAAGGCGAGATCACCACTTCTTGAAGTCAAGCAAGCTCAAGTCCATGAGTTGCCATGCTTCGTCATCATCAAGACTACTGAGGTTCTCTTGTTGATAGTTCTTTCTTTCTCCATAGAAGTGTTGTGTCGAAGGCATTAGTGAAGGATGCCGAAAGAGTCAAGACGAAAGCATTAGTGAAAGATGCTTAACGTCCGTGTCAAAAGCATTAGTGAAGAATGCTAAAGGTGTCAAGACGAAGGCATTAGTGAAAGGTGCCAAGCGTTGTGTAAAGGGCATTGGTGAAGGATGCCTAGGAATCAAATCAAGTGGCATTAGTGAAGAATGCCAAGGTCGTATAATCGATGAGGTGCATCGTTATACATATAGTGATAGTTTGTTTCTAAGGATGTTGATATCCTTGATGGTGTTGTAATAAGGAGTGGGTCTCCTTTGGGATTAGGTGTTGTGTAATGTTGGGTAGTAGTTCCTCCATTGTAATGGAACTCGGTACTTAGCCTAGTACCGGATAAAGGGTAGGCGACGTTGTGGTAGGTGTGGTTCACCTTGGTGAAAAGAACCCGGTGGTTAGCCTAGTACCGGAAAAAGAGTAGGCGACATTGTAAAGGCTTCTCCGCCTTAAGGAGTTGGTGTCGTGTAGTGATTACGAACTCTCGAGTAGGTGACTCGAGGAGTGGAGTAGGGAAAGGAAGGTGTTCTTGTAGCCCTAACAAATCAAAAATATTTATAAAAAAATATTTATAAAAAAAAGTAAGATAAATGTTTATAGAATGTAAGATATTGGATTTCATAAACACATAACAAATCAAAAATATGGTTCGAATGAGATGAAGTAATTTAGAGAGAGAAAGTAGTGTGAGAGCCTTTCTAGAGAGAGAAAGTAACAAAAGAAAGAATATTAGATTGAAAGGTCCAACCCTCTACCTTGGGAGGTAGAGGGTATTTATAGTTACATAATAAACGTCCTCCTTCAGACTATGGATCAGGCATACAGTGGGTAAAGACCCGTCCTTCCTCCACGGTGTTGAACTAAACTAAATAACTAACTAAACAACTAGTAAATAACGTAATGTCTACGAGCTAACTTATGCTAGATTATATTTGGGGTGACTGATACTTCACTATGGAATTTTCTAATTCCAAACAATCTCCCCCTAAGGGAGGTCACCCCATGTTTTACATTTAGAATCCTAGCATTCTATTTAATCTTCAGTCTTGAGCTCGTAGACATTAATTCTTCAACATCTGCATCTTTGTGCTTTAGCAGTGATTCTTTAAAGTCCGATAACTTTGTACATTAAGTGGAGGCCTTTATACTGATCCACATCTTTGATGATCTTCGAGCTTTCATTGAGATCATCAGCCACAGTAAATCTCTGGATCACCCTTTATTGTGTTGCCATCATGTGAAGTTGTGACTTTTGGACCGACATGCTCACACTTTCTGGATCATGACATCTTTTCATCAGAGTAGCGGAAGCTTTTACTGGTTCAAGATATTTGCAGCAGCGTAGCAGAAGCATAGTATAAAAATATCTGAGCCAGGTTATGTAGATAAGAACTAGTCATGATTTCTTCAATTAAGTGTGGATGCTGTGAGCATGCAGCTTTGGATTGACTTCTCAATATCGATCAGCTGCAACCGTCCAAGTGTACCTGCAAACAACAGTTAGCAATAAAACACACAGAAGTGTCTTTGATCACTTTCGCTGAATTGAGGTACACGGCCCACGGTTCCCCGTTGATCAGTACAAGTACTGCCTGTGATCAGGTAGGATTCCTAAGAATCTCCTTAACAGGGTTTCGCAGCTGTTCTAGCCATTCTCAAACCGGAACGTCTCAAAGAAGACAACACGGAGTGAGTGAACCAGCGAATTGAGATACACTGATTGATGAAAATTTATTTGAAAACAATCACGTATTGCTTAAAAGAATAAGTTTTGCAATACGACGAAGGTTTTATGAGAAAGATCAATTTTCAATATAAAATACTTTTTGTATTAGAAAATGAGTACACATTCGATGTGCTAAAGATAAGAAGAAATTTACACATCGAACGGTTTTTCCAAAAGTATTTTTCAACCAGATATACTTTTTGTGTTTGAAAAATGAATACACATTCGACGTGCTAGAGAAAAGAAGGTTTGCACATCGAACGGTTTTTTTCAAAAGTATTCGTCAATTCCAATCCTGGACCAAGGTTGATTCACGAGTGAATCGCCCCATTGTTTCTATCCAGTTGTCACAAGCTTGATCTTTAGAAAAGATCTCACATGTCACCCACAAAGAGCTTGTTTAATGTTGGCTCTAGAAGGATTTCCATCTTCATCGTGAATATTTTCATATCACTCTGATGTTCTGGCAATACCACAAGGATAAAGCGTAGGACTCTTAATATATACTTACTTTCCACATTGTGTGAAACAGCAAGTCTTCATTAATTTTGTGTCCTAATGATATATTGTGGATGATCTCTTGGCTCTAGACTCAATCGTGCACATTTGGTTTCCTATGCCGGAGACTAGGGAGAGGGTCTCCTTCTTCAATATCAACAATCTCTAAGAGAAGGTAGATAGATAATGTCGGTTCCCCGTGAGAATGAAACAAGCCCTTTTAAGAGGAACTTGAGTAGCTTGGGAAGTTGTAGTGCAGTGCGTCACTGGGTCCATGACGTCTTGTCTTCAATACCGGCGTTACCTTGGTAACCACAAGTAGGATATGTATTGAACCCGGTTTCTGCCCTAAGGTTGAATTAATGGAGGGCTATTTCTTTTCACCCTTTTCTAATTTCATTTCTTTTTCATTCTTCAACCCCTTCAGTGCTTACCGAGACTTCATTACTAGAACCTTGTTGGGTTTATTCCAGTTCTAGCTCTATCTCAGTCGACACTCTTCCCAAGTTCTCATTTTTCTCCTTTCTTCAATATACCTAAGGACTCTACACTATTTAGTGGATTGTCCCTGGGTAGATCCCTCCAGTTCTGGCGGATCGTGGGAACGAATACCTAACCTAACCATCCTTATATCACCATGCATAAAGTAAATTGGTCGGTCTTTTGGTATTGTTCTTTTCTTTCTTGAAACCAATTGAAAAATAATTTGGAAAAATCAATCAAGGTACTTGTGATATAATATCAAAGCATTTTGTACCTTAATTGTTTTGATCTTTAAGAAATGCTCCCCCTCAACATGTGCATATGATTTTATAAATTGTTTAGCACATGGAGGCAAGAGTTCTTTTGAAATAAATTCTTGATCACAATTTCTATGGAAAAACCCATTTGATTTTCTTGGTAAAATTCTCCCCCTCAATATGTGCATATTATATTTGGAATCATTTGATCACATAGAGGAAAGAGTTCTTTTGAAGCACATCCACGATCACAAAAACCATTAAGAAAATCATTTAAAAACTCAATCAAGGTAATTTATGTTAAAACATAAAAGCTTTTGTACCTCGATAGTTTATTTTCTTTTGAAATGCTCCCCCTCAATATGTGCTTCAAGATTCGAAAGCGTTTAACACATATGAGAGAGCAACCTGCACAATTGAATCAAAACGATCACCTTTTATAAAATTTCATTATTAAATCACAAATTCTCCCCCGATCAAAAATATCAAACCCTTTGAGATTTTGGATCTCAAGTGATTTAATTAGGTTTAGAAAACATGGGAGAAAATGTGGCCTTGTTTAAATACTCATCATGTTTTTGGATAAATGCTCCTCCTCAATCATGTTCATCATATATTGAAATCGTTTGGCACATGGAGGCAGGAGTGCCTTTGAAGGACTAAAACCAATTCCATTAAAACAGATTTGAGATTTAAATCACGATCTCTCCCGCGATCAAAAACTTCAAACCATTTGAGATTTGTGATCCCAAAAGATTTAAATCATTTAGAAAATTTTGGGGAAAGACGTGACAAGATTTGATTTTGAAAAATGACAGATAAGGACCATTTTAAGACATTAAAGATTGTTAGTGTCAGGTATGAAAGTTTTAAGAGATCTTTAAGTAGAATAAAACAATTTCACAATCAAACAAGAACAGAAAAAATTTCATTTTGTAAGATCTTTGAGTTTTAAAGAAAATCATACCATGACATAACATTAAATCTTTAGATCACCACTTATTTTGTACAAACCGGACTTGTTTCGATGATATATTGTTTGAAAATATTATATTTTAAATCACTCTCCCCCTCAATCGATGACCGAAGTCGATAATTGAGTGACATAGGTTTTGATAAAAAGAAGTCCGGTGATTTTCAAAATTTAGTCCAATTTATTTTCAAAACAATATTTTTCCATTTTCAAAACAATTTCATTCAAAGTTTTAGAAAAATGGTATCATCCACTATTAATCCTGCACAAAGATACGTTAGGTGGTTGAGCCGTTTTTGTTGTTGTTGCTGTAAGGTTTGGAAGAAAACCATCTGCTGATGCAGTGAGACTTCTTTCGTTGCATTTTTCATGCCAGCTATTCATAGAGGTCCAATTAAGCTCCATTTCTTCATTTGATGATGAAGAAAACCATCTGCTGATGCAGTGAGACCTCTTACGTTGCATTTTTTCATGCCAACTTTCCATAGAAGTCAAATTAAGCTCCGTTTCTTCATTTGTCAACCCAAGATATAGTTACCCTTTCCTTTCGGCATCCAATCATCTTAATTTGCGGGATCCGGATCGGGAACATTCTTATATTCTAATATACCTGCATATGTTAGTGAACACACATACAAATATATGGTGGTCGACATCACCGAAACAGCAATCGACTAATAAAACTCAATCCAACATATCAATCAATTCATATATGGCATGGGAATAATGTGTTTATCAAACTCTAATCATCTAATCCTAACAATCATATCCTAGGCACCTAGTCCTTCAATGTAGGTTAACATCATTTTTAATTAAGCATATAGGATAATTAAGAAAGCTCGTTAGATGATGTAAATTTGAAAAACATTCTCCCCCTCAATCAATGACTCATTTAATAAGAAGTTTAAAAGCGCTGAAGTCATTGATTGAGTTTTCAATTTTTACGAAAACACTGACACTGATAGATTTTTTAAGCAACTCATTTACCACCAATTTTATTAAAACAAATATTTTTCTGAAGAATTTTAGACGGAAAAATATTTGAGTAGGAACAGCAGTCCTTCGATATACTTTCCTCATTAATGTTTTAGGATAAGTGCACGAAATATTTGAAAATTGGTTTAGCGTAGCACTTTCCTTTCTTGAAGAGCGGGTTGCAATCAGAAATAATAGCAAACCATTGTTTTAAGCACGGGTCACAGTCTGAAATAACTGCAAGCCATTTTTTTTAAAGACATGTTTAAAAAAGAATATTTATACCTTCTGTTCGAACTTATCTAAAGTCCCGTGCCATTATTGAATGACATTTCTAAGACCGTAGATGTTATCGATACCAGAAGACATGTCTTGAGAAAACAATATTTTTGGTCTTTTTCAAAGTTTTCTGATTTTTATGGGTTTTTGTTGATTTTATAATTTTCTATTTTCTTTTGTTGGTTTTATATTTTTGTATTTGGTTTTTGATAAATATTTACAAAGATAGAGAAATAGTTTAAGAAGATGATGATACGAGTACCGAGATAAGGAAATCATTCAGCACTTTGTAGAAGATAGAAGTCATCATCTCTTAAACTTTCACCACCAAATATTTTGAGGCTCTTGAATCGTCGTCAGAACTTTGAGCCTTCAGAAAGTGAGACTTTGGTAGCTTCCCCCCAAACCGACAAACTAAGAACAAAGACCATTTCTCCAAGAAGTAGAAGTGAACAAAAACGGTCTCATTGAATGAAGCTCAGCACCCCGAAGAACATGAGAACACCAAAGTAACAAGTTGAAACATTGATCGTGTCAGTGGATATCAAATCCGGAATAACTGATGAAGTCCGATCACATGAACCTGTTGTGTGTCCCCGATGTACACGTTACTCTTCGAGATTGACCACTTGTCTTATTCAGGGGAACAATACATCAACATCTTCATTTTACCAAATGCATTCCAGTTATCTTCCATATAACCAATCAACCCATAATGTACATAAGTACCCAACCAGAGTAGAGACAACAAAATCACACTAACTGGTTGAATCACTGATCTCCTCTGCGGATGTCAACTCTAGAATAACTTATTAAGCTCGATCATGTGAATATGTTGTCCGACCCTGATGTACACATATATCTCCCCTGATCGTTGCGATCACATCAGAATCATCATTACATTGTGTACATGAAGCACTAACCGGAAGCACTTTATCATAAGTCATATAGAAGATGTCGATATGAAATATCATCTCACGAACCAAATATTCTTTTCACATTTCTTCTAACTGAACGCTGAAGTAACACATACCAAAAGTCTCCAGAGACCATTTAATACACCAAAGGCTACGAGATAAACGCTGAGTTTCTCTACGGTTATGACCATTGTCTTTCCGGGATAACTTCAATCAGGTAGAAGTGTTAAGTTCATCATGTGTACTTGTTGTGCTTTTAGATATATGTCTCATTCCCCCTTGCTGGTTTTGATACCTCAGATTCAGCAAAACATAATATACCCAAAAACTCGAAATCTTGTGAGAAGAACTCAAATAGCCCAAATGAATCTTGTGAGAATCAACTGCAACGGAAACTCTCCCTGACTATCTTTACCAACCCATATGTGGACAAATTGAAGTGACAAGTGATGAAGCAAACCCGATATACCAAACTTGAAACTGAAGTAGAGTTTTTCACATTTGTATCTTAAGCTTGCACTTAATGATGGAAGAACGGTGTCAAGAATTTATGCTTCAAGCAAATTTCTAAGTACTCCCTACTCAAGCAAAGTATGAGACATTAACACCTCTTGCGATTATCCACACCGTCATATGCGTGTGACACTGAGTAAAACAAAGTAACTCCTAATAGTTATAGTTAACCAGGTCTTCAACCATCCACCTCGACTGCTGGTAACTAGATAACCCAAGACTTCAATTCAAATTCTTAAGCCCGAGAAAGTTATCAAATAAGAACACGCCTTTGTGAATGTCAACTTCAACCTTAAATAAGTGATAAATGAGTAACTTCGAAGTAATCAACTAGTGTCAAATGTCCAACACGTGAATAAACATACAATCGGATGAACATTGACCCACTGAATGAACCGGAGCAAATGATTCCTCAACATCAATGCATTCTTCCTTAAGGTATACGTGTAGAAGCTGATCTAGAAGATTTACCAAAAAATGTCATCTAGCGGATGAGGTAGTCATTTTCCTTAATGTTCATGTGGTTGATTTATAGCGTGCACAATGAGAGGAACAATAATCCGTGAAGATTTGGCAAAGGAATACCAAAGAGCAGATCATTATTCATGAACAATAATCCGTGAAGATTTGGCAAAGGAATACCAAAGAGCGGATCATTATTCAGTAGTGCAACTACAATATCATGATAGTCATTATCAACGCCTTGTGAAGTAACTGGAGATAAGGTTTCTTGAGAATTCTGAGAAGTACTTCTTAGATGGTAAACCAGTTGAGTCAGTAGAAACCGGAGCATGAGCTTCAGAAGCTGGATGATCAACATTCTTCAGAGGTTGGAAGTACTCATCAAACATATCTTTGAAAACAATGAATCCCAAACAATGAATCCCAGTTATCCTTAGTAAGTGAAGCATTAGGCGTTGGAGGAGATTCATCAAAAATCAAACAATGAATCATTGCTAAAGAATATGAGCAAGTCTAATTGGGGATTAAATTTGGCTTTTCAATCTCCCCCAATTAGTGCTCTCCCCTAAACTGACAAAGATTTTCAAGTGTTCTTCTCAGCCCGGATTAAGAATAAGTCTTTAGATCATCAAATGCAATTCGTCTTTAGCCTTCTAACATGTAGCAGAAAATGTAGAACAGACTGAAGACTCGACCTTCTTCAAGATTGTCCGAATGGGGAAATAGATAGTTAACATCTTCTTCACACCAAAGGCATTCCTGTTAACTTGTAAATTGCAAATCCCCTTAATTTAAAATCCCTCCCAATCAAACAAGAACAGAAAGATGTTCATCAAGGAAATCAGCAATCAGCCAACAATGAACACACGAAATGGTAACACCAAGCAAACAATCACATCAAACAAGAATAAAAGGTTGTTCGGAATCATCATGTTGATGTGCCCATGAAGAATTAACCGGAAGCACTTTGTCGTTAAACTCATATCAGCTTGTGAAGATGTCAACCAACTGCTCTAAGAAGAAACTACATGTGAAGATGATCCGATAAGAAGAAGCTCGGTTCTTACATGAGTTAGGAGCCGTTTGACCATATATTCTCAAATATCAATCAACCATGCAAAAAATTCACACTTCTTTTCCCCCTCAAGAATTGCATACGGAGATGCCATTCTTGATTAAACAAGTGATTATCATCCAAATGTATTCTATTCACACTTCTCCCCCGCAAAATTAGCACATGATGTCGCCATCTTCATTATATTGAGCAAGTGGAATAAGAGTAATTATCAGTAGGCCAGTTCACTTGATGACTGAAGCGCATGGAAAAAGCATGAAGCATGTTGATGAGAATGGTTATAATAAGAAGATTTCTCTTCTTCCGAAGATAAAGCGCACTGAAACGTACACTTTTCTTTTCTTTAGAGACCGAGGTTTGAACTGAAGTATTCAAACGTCATAATGATGAAGTACGAGGCCTGAACTGATGTGAATAGATGTCATAGCCGAAAGAATATTAAGATTGAGTAACTTGAACCCGTGAGTTATGAGATATCAATCCATTTGTAATCCATACTTTAAGCCAGTCCATGTAGTGAAGGATTGAAGTATCTGTAACAGAGTAAGGACTACCTGCACTAATATTACAAACTTGATTGCATATATTTTGGTTAGTGACA
The DNA here is from genome assembly GCA_019973895.1 of Chrysanthemum seticuspe. Classification (NCBI taxonomy): domain Eukaryota; kingdom Viridiplantae; phylum Streptophyta; class Magnoliopsida; order Asterales; family Asteraceae; genus Chrysanthemum; species Chrysanthemum seticuspe. The sequence goes on from BPTQ01000009.1 coordinate 151,260,055, forward strand.
TTAGTATCCAAACCCTTTGGGGTTTCACAGGCAACCTTGATTTTGTCATCGGTAAACAGCTTTCCGGTAGGTATCCACCTAAGTCCAACATCCTTAAACATTCTACCAGACGGCATCCACTTATGGAAAGGTCTACGATTGTTGATATTCTTATGCAAATTGGAAGATTTATCATTATTCCTAGACTCCAAAGATTTAGCAGTTTGGATCCATCTAGACGAAGTTTTAGATTTGTTTTGCATCATAACATGTTAAACCTTAGCCATGTAGGTAGTCTTAGTGGATTGTACCTTGGCATGTGAGTTAGGAAAATGTTTCTTATGTGGAAAAGACTCAGAATTTCTAGTTTTGTTTTCTACATGCTTAGCATTCTTATGCACATAACTGCTCTTAGATGCACGCCAATCCCTAGTCTTTTGAGTGTTCCTAGGTAGTGGTTTACAACTACTAGCAGTGCCTTGAAATCTCGTAGAATTCCTCACCCTAGGTCTTGCACCTAAAATTCCGTCTTTTTGAATCCGTGCCTTTTTCCTAGATTTTTCTAGATAATAGTTCTTCCACAAGTCATTCATATCATATGAATTCTGGGTTTTAATGCTTGGTTTTGACACTGTTTTCGAACTAATCCTAGAGGTGCTGGGAGTAGAAGTGGCTACGTATTAAGAGTTAACGGAGCTAGAAGCCTTATTCTTAGGTAACTCTGGTGAAGTGACTGGTTTTGACAAATCTTGTTTCTCATCAACTTGGGAGGCAAACCGTGTTTTTGAAAATTTTGGTCTTTCGGATATAAACGCAGTAGGCTGTCTAACAATGGACCAGTTTCTAATGGGATGAGGAACTGGTTTCCCCAAGGTTGATGGTTTTGTAAACTTAGTGTTCACACTTTTCCCTACAGTTTTCCTAAGCTCATTTTTTAAGGCAACAATAGCGAAACTCTTTTCCTGAAGTTGAGCTTTGAGTTCATCAATTTTTTCTATCAAAGAGTTTGTTTGATCCATTGACTTAGCTCTAGCTTCTTTGACAGAGTCACCTAGTTCTATGTGATGCTTTCTCAACGACTCATTTTCCTTTAGTAATTTGGCCACACAAACCGCTAATTCATCATTTCTCATTTGAATATCATCAGTAGTATTAACATCAGAATTACTTGTAACCAAATTACTTTTCACATGCATATTAGAAATACGTTTCTTCAAATTATTGATAGTTGACTCTTTGTCTTGAAGCTGAGCTTTCAAAGTGTTAATTTCAAAAAGTTCACAGAATTCAGGAAGTTCCGGATTTTTACATGGTTTGTTAAGTTGAAAACTTTCTTCTTTACTCTGTATCGCAATTTCAAGTGAGATGCAATGTTTTTCAAGTTTTGAGAATTTGTTTGAAAGTTCATCAAAAGCCTTTTTGTCAACCATATCATTTGTTTTGAAATTATTAGACTCAGCCTCAACCAAGGAACATTTATCAGAATCATGTTCAGCATTAAGATCAGTATGTTTAGGTACATTAGCAGATGCACCATGTTGAACAGTTAAGGGTACCTCATCACATGACACCTGTTCAATTTCTGGTCTGATATCTGCATCCACATCATGTGTAATAAGAGTCACTGGACCGCTGGCTGTGTCAAGCTTATCTATCTCTGAGCCTCTGTATTCAGTGTTAACTGATCCATCATCTGGTGCTTTACCCGACTCATCATTATTTGTTGCCTCTGACATTCTGCATTCAGCAACACCCGATTCTTCAACAGATACATTACCCAACTTATCACAACAATCTCTCAACTGCATCAGACACTCATCCACTTTTTCATCTGTCTGAGTAACTTCCTCAATATACTTCTCCACATTATCCATGAGATGGATAAGTGTCTCTATGAACACGTTAATTTCCATTCCAGTGTGTTTCTTGAACGACACTTCAGTCATGTCTTGATCATAATCTGATGTAAATTCCCCACTGATGACTGACTGAAATTGTTTGTGGATCACCTGAAGTGCAGTACTGGAACTATCCTTTTGAACCTTTTCTTTATCAAGTTGTTGTTCCAATTTTTCTAAGTTCAACAGCAAATTTCTAGTCAGTGTAGGTAAATCCTGATGGAATATGGCACTACATGTTCGATCCCTAATTGTGGACAAAAGCTGTACGAGGTGAGAGTGAAGTAACTGATAAGGTTCAATGTTACTTTCCATTAGCATGGCATTTTGTAGCCTAAACTGGTGCAATTCTCTCTCTTTAGATTCTGAACACGGAGATCTCACATCCTCATTGCTTAATTCAATCATCTTTAATCGATCAGTGTAGCATACATTATCATTGCTGTCCACAGTATCATACAGTTTAAGCACTTCAGAAATCACTGGGTCAGTAGAGTAAGACATGATGTGGTAGAATGCACGGGATTTTACAAGTCTATGATTTAAACCGAGAAATAGAATCTTTCGCGGGATTTTACTAAAATCAAGACCAAACCGTAAGATAGTGAGAAGCAGAATGTAGTAAAGGAACTAGAAGATGATTAAGGAAGTGAAGATCAATTGGTGTTATGGTTGAGTTTGTGATATTCCCTAATTCTTTATATATACCCCCTGTTCCGCGGATCGATTACAAGGATTTTTCAGAAAATTAGGGTTTGAAAACAAGGGTTTTGTATGTAAGGTTTAGAGACACATCGCAGGAATTGACAAATCACAGTCCTTGACAAGTCGCTTAACAGATAACTCGCATAAGACACCTCATTTCAATAAGCAAGCAGACAACTCGCTTATGTGGGCAACTAGCATAGAACAACTCGCTTCAATAAGGAAGCAGACAACTCGCTTATGTGGGCAACTCGCATAAGACAACTCGCTTCAATAAGCAAGCAGACAACTCGCTTATGTGGGCAACTCGCATAAGAAAACTCGCTTCAATAAGCAAGCAGACAACTCGCATAGGCAACTCTCTTAGGCAACTCGCTTAGGCAACTCTCTTAGGCAACTCGCTTAGGCAACTTGCTTTAGATACGCTGAATCTGGACAAGTCGCGTAGGCAACTCGCTTTGCTACCAACTCTCTTCAGTGACAACTCGCTTCAAGCAACATACCAACTCGCTTCCAAGAAACACACACCGTGGCTCAACTCGCTTCCAACAAACATTCAAAAAACACCACTTTTCAATCCAAAAACAACCTAACCACGATGATTCAAGCCTTTCAAATCAAAACCTAAACACTTATAATGATTCTAAACACAAAAGTACAATCAAAATCCAAACTTTAACACTAGAAATGATCCAAATGATGTAAACTACTCTAAACTCATTCAAACCCAAAAACCTTATGAAAACCACTAGAAATCCAAGAACATGAAAGATGAGTGATCAAACCATGGCTCTTGATACCAATTGTAAGATATTGTATTTCATAAACACATAACAAATAAAAATATGGTTCGAATGAGATGACGTAATTTAGAGAGAGAAAGTAGTGTGGGAGCCTTTCTAGAGAGAGAAAGTAACAAAAGAAAGAATATTAGATTGAAAGGTACAACCCTCTACCTTGGGAGGTAGAGGGTATTTATAGTTACATAATAAACGTCCTCCTTCAGACTGTGAATCAGGCATACAGTGGGTAAAGACCCGTCATTCCTCTACGGTATTGCACTAAACTAAATAACTAACTAAATAACTAGTAAATAACGTAATGTCTACGAGCTAACTTATGCTAGATTATATTTGGGGTGACTGATACTTCACTATGGAATTTTCTAATTCCTAATAGAACCACTATAAATACTCGTGTCGTGGTTATGTGCTTCTTACTCTTTATCTTTCATTACATTCTTTATATATCTATCTATCAACGTCCAACATACACATCTAAATAGATTGACATAAGTCGATCTAAATATTTTAAAACATAGTTTTAATTGGTAAAACAATTCAACCCCCCTTCTATTTTTCTACAGTTTCAAAAACATCATAGATATGCTATTTTTGAGGGGGAGAAACGTGATTAAAATGTGATCTAAAATGTTTAATGATCGGTGTTTGAATCTCAAAAGAGCTCGACTCAGACGGATCCAATGAATTGACGATAAATCAAAGTCAGTATATGTATCATCTCGAGAAACTCGTGATAGACATGCACTTTCATGGGTCTAACCTTATTTTTAAGAAGTGTTTACAACTTCAAGTTAGTTATTATAGCTAGTTGTCACCTAAAAACTAACAATAGAACTCTCTAACTAAGCAACATAACCGTGTCTCGTGGGGAATTGTCTATCATGAGCCGATCAATTCAAAAAGTGCGAACTCTACTCTCTCTGTTCAGATTTAAGTTAAAACAATATAAGCACATATGAAGAGGGAGTGTTTTTGAAAATGCAAAACTCTCAAGGTGTTAACAAAATATGTTTTATAATCATAAACACTTTGAGATATTTTCAAGAAAAATGGTTTTATGGCAACATAGGATAGTCATGAAGTTATAAGGTGACTAAGTTTAGGAATAAACGTCTTATGATCCGCCAGAGCCGGAGGGATCTACCCAAGGACAATACCCATAGTTAGTATTAGAAGTCCTTAGGTATGATTGAAAAAAGGAGTAATGTTAGAAAGGAGAAAGAAGGGGTTGAAGAATTAAAAAGAAATGTAATGAAAAAGGGTGAAAAGAAATAGCCCTCCATAATCAACCTTAGGGCAGAAACCGGGTTCAATTCATCTGCTACTGGTTGTCACTAAAATGACACTGGTATTGAAGATTAAGACGTCATGGACCCAGTGACGCACTGCACCTAACCTTCTAGCCACTCAATTCCTCTTAAAAGGATTTGTTTCATTCTCACTGGGAACCCTACAGAATCTATCGACTTTCCCTTAGAGATAGTTGGTATTGAAGAAGGAGACCCTCTCCCTAGTCTCCGCTTAGGAAAACCAAAATGCACTAATTGAGTCTAAAGCCACGAGATTTATAAAAAGATCTCATAGGAACACTTAATATTTCATCTCTTGATTGTTCATCAATAAGGACACAAGTGATATATTCTAGAGTCCTACGCAGATCTTAGCAATCTGCCAGAACATTTATGAGAGGATTTACAATTGTGATCCTCAGTGATTGAATGTAAATTCCTGCGAGGGTCAACATCAAGCAGCCCTGACAGCAGGTCACTTCGGTAATTCTTTATGGGTTAAGCTTAGTGTGTCTCAAATAGTCTACAGTCGTGAAGTGATGCTTCGGTGTACTTCATCGACTCACCTGAATTTTAGATGTACTTCGGTATGTCGTGTTAGCCTTCTTGAGGGCCTCCAATTCAGGAACAGCCATTGCAAGAATTAGAGATGTGTTTTCACACTATGCTGTTAACACCCTCGACATTCGAACTTGTAAGTCCTGGAAATCCCGCTAAGGAGATTCCTTTCACGAATTGAATCCTGAAGATGAGGGTCATTACTTGAATTTATTCAATGTAATGCCAACTGTCCCTTATGAGATTCGGACGGCTGATTAGCCCGACCAAGGTGAATGGAATCAAGACATTCATCAGTATAACAATCGTAGAGGTCAATTCCTTAAGAAAGGTCCACAATGATCGATTGGTATTTTTCTACTAACATATACATGCAGGTACTGATGATTGTTCCATGGAGGAAAGACCGCACCAACTCCCCATTCTCATACCAACTTCACAACACATGAAAGTTCTCACCAAAATCAAAGGTAACCCAAAGTTAAAGATGATTCTTCATCAATGTCAAAGAATCTACAAAGTTCAAAGTCTAGAGAACTTCATCGTTGGAAATTCAAAGTCAAAAAGAAGTGTGAGCATGGTGGAGAAAGACGTGGAGACACCTACACCAATGGAGTTGAAAAACGGCAGAATGTCACATTATCTAATCACAAAGCATGAAGGAACAAAGAATCAAGACTATTCTATATCGACACACAAAGTTCAAGCTCAAGAAGAGTAAAGACCTAATCAAGTGGAGCATCTTTTGAATGACCACCCCTTAGGAGGAGATTGTTAGCCTTAATAATAATTAAAAGAAGTGATGGTCATTCACGTTTAGGAACTTTGTAATGTGTGTTAGATATCGTAATAGAATAGTCAACGGGCTCGTGGATTGGGCTAAGCTAAATGGTTAGACGTTTAGTTAAGCTAGCCGTTTATCATTTGTAATACAATACAAGTCCAATCCATATCCACGAGGCCCATGGCCAAGCCCATGAGGGCGTTTGTATGGAAGTATAAATACCCCTCAAATGTGTCATTTGAGGGGTGTGCTTGAGTGTGTAAGTGTGTATTTTTCCTTATGAAATATAGTTTCATGTTCTATTCTTTATCTCTCTAAAACATACATATCATCATTCAAGTCACCACCTTTCTTTACTTCATCTTTGCTTCTTTATTCGTGTGTTAAAGTGGTATATGTGATAAGGTTGATATAAAAAAAAGGTCCTACAGGAATGTTCAATAGAATGAGTTCTTTGAGGAAACCGTAAATTCAGGGCATGAATATGTGAATCTGTTGTTTATATTACTAAGTCATGCACACATGCTCTTGGTTTTCTATTTGGGCAGTTACGATAGTTTTTAGCGAAAAAGGTTGTGGAAAACTAGAAGGGGGGGGGGGTTGAAGAGTTTTACCAATTAAAACTTCGTTTTAAAATATTTAGATCGACTTATGTCAATCTATTTAGATGTGTATGTTGGACGTTGATAGATAGATATGTAAGTATGTAATGTAAAGGTAAAGAGTAAGAAACACAAAACCAAGACACAAGTATTTATAGTGGTTCGGCTACAAGGACACCTTCCTTGCCCTACTCCACTCTCTGAGTCACCTACTCGAGAGTTCATAATCACTACACAAAACAACTCCTTATGGCGGAGAAGCCTTCACAACGTCGCCTACTCTTTTCCGGTACAAGGCTAGACACCGGGTTCTTCCACAAGGTAGAACCAAACCTATCACTACGTCGCCTGCACTTTATCCGGTACAAGGCTAGATACCGAGTTCTATTACAAAGAAGGAACTACTACCCAACACTACACAACACCTATCCCAAAGGAGACCAACTCCTTATTACAACATCATCATGGATATCAATATCCTTGGATACAACCTATCTCCATTTTTACATCGATACACCATATCGATTGTACACCCTTGACATCCATCACTAATGCCTTTCACTTGACCCTTTTTGGCATCCTTCACTAATGCCTTTGACACGGACGTACGTCACCTTTCACAAATGCCTTCGTCTTAACTCTTTTGGCATCCTTCACTAATTCCTTAGACACGAACGTTAAGCGCCTTTCACTAATGCCTTCTTCTTGACTCTTTCGGCATCCTTCACTAATGCCTTTGACACAACACTTCTAGGGAGGAAGAAAGAACTATCAACAAGAGAACCTTAGTAGTCTTGATGATGACGAAGCATGGCAACTCATAGACTTGAGCTTGCTCGACTTCAAGAGGTGGTGATCTCGCCTTTAATAGGATCCTAGAGAATCACACAAAAACAAACACAAACTACATAGAAAGATCCTTTGGATCTTAGGTTAGAGAGTTTACAATACTAGGAGAAAGTATGTGTGGAAGTGACAACCCAAAATGAAGAAATGGCTCACTATTTATAGAAGAAAATAAGATACTGTTCCATAGATCCCACGGATCCCTTACTTGAGGGATCCGTCCAGTGTAAACTAGGGGAACCGTGGGACGCTCCTCTTTGCCCATGGGTTTTGGGTCATGGGTCATGGGCCCTAGACTTTGATCCTACAACAACAACAAAAATATACAAAATAGGGTCATGGGTCCTAGAATTTGGACCATGGGTATCCAAGTAGATACAATGTATCTAGTAGGTGCAATGTATCTAGTCCATGGGCTATGGGTTAAATCAATGGGTCATGGATAATACCCATTTATGACTTATGCATGAAGTCATGCCATGGGTTATGCTCCATGGGTATGGGTCATGGACTTTGGGTTAAACCCAACTACATTCAATGTATTTGGTCAATGGGTCAAATACTTAAACTTCTACCCATTATAATACATACTAATTATGTATATATCTACCCAATATGTAAACACTAGTTGTTGTACATATGTATTACTAAATCATGAAAGCACTATTACTTTTTTAGTATTTTATGTGAAAACATAAGTGTGTTAGTAAGCTATTGGCTCAAACCAATTACGTATTTTATTTGTTTCGTTAAAATGATTTTACGTTTGTTATCGACAAAACATTAGAAAATCGTAAAATATAAATCAATATTTTTACGGCTTGTTTGTATTAACAAAGGTTACTTTAGTTTATTCTAGTTAGAAGCTTTTAAAGCTTTGCGATAGGATTGAGCTAAATGAACAAGATGAAAACCTGTATGGATAACAATTTATTTCATATGTTCCTTTTTAACATTTTCCCAGACTAGTTCCATTAGAACTTGGTAACCTGAGGGTATAATGTAATAAATGGCACCTACCCATTGGAACGATACCAACTAGTTAGAGATAATCATGATTATTTAAAAAGCTAGTGAAATTTGATGTTTTCTTTACCATCCTTAATGGATCATCTTTCATTGTCTGTAGCTTGCATATGTATTTTGAGTTCAAAAATCTCAATGATTTAGATATTCTGCTACTGAGTTTTATTCTCTTTTTGATTAATCACGGCTACAACTACTGGAATTAATGAATGTTATGTTTCTCTAGCTTCTTTATAAGGTCTAAATTTTGGTGTCGTATATTAAACAAAAATTGGAATTAGTTTATATTACTCCCTCACTGACTAGCTTTTCATTAACGGAAAATTGATTTTAGACGTATGATGGTACCTTAGAGTTAAGCCCTACCAAATTTGTTCCAAAAGTTAAGCTGAGCAAGTTAGAATGAGTTCTCTGAGCATTAGTTTATAATCTCTGAGCATTAGTTTATTCGGATAATAACGAAGCAAAGCTTCAACACGGATCAGTGATGATGATTGTTTCAATTACAACAATCTATAAATGGTTGCAAAAAAATGAAACAAATTTGAGATCTTTCTTGTTATTTCTGTTTGAGTCTTGGATATGATTGAGAGTTGAGTTAGGATAGATTTGAGATTGGATGTTGAAGAGGGGGTAGTTTGATATTGTTTGAGTCGGATCTTTTTTCTTTTTTTTTTTTTTTTTTTTTTTTTTTTTTTTTTATATATTTTGCTCGAAGATTGATGATGTTTATGGCTGAGGTCGATTGTATTGGTATTAGGTATTTGTTCATGGTTGAGTCTACGCTTAACATTTTCTTTCATTTTCCTTATGCGTAAACATACTTGCTTATGCGTAACTTTGCTGCTTAAGCGTAAACATGGTCTAGGTTACGCGTAAGCATAGGCTTATGCGTAAAAAACCTTACGCGTAACAATTCCTACGCATAACTTCACAGTTATGCGTAATATCTCTGAAGATGAGTTTAAGCGTAAAAGCTTATGCGTAACCATGTTTTTACGCGTAATCCATACGCTTAAAAATCCTTATGCGTAAGTTTAGGGTTTTGACCCTTTTACTTTTTTCCGGCGAGTTTTCCGACCAAGATTTCCGACCATCTTCATAAGAAACCCAGAAAAAGCATAAAACTGCTTCCTTTGACCCGTTTTGACCACATGAAAATGACAAGAAGATATGACCAAATGACCACATGATATCACGGATAGGTACCAAAAAGTCTAAAAAAATGATAATACAAATATCAGTTTTGGACATACGGATGACACAAAGACAAATATTGTACACATGTAAAGACCAGGACATTTTTGAACCAAAAGAGATACATAGAAAGTGTCAAAACTGTTTAGCACAATAAAATGAAATTTTTTTTCCGACTTATAAAAAAGGCACTAAAACAGTTTCAAAACAAGATACAAACCACAATAAATCGATAACACAATAACCATGGCTCTATACCACTTGTTAGGACCGATTAACATATGATTTCTGTGGTTTAGAGGTCTTTGTTGGTGGAAGAAGATGAAGATCTTCATCCTTTCAAGTGAGAGAAAGTAGTGAGAGGGAGGATAAACACAAAGAAAACTTTATTGATGAAACACAATATAAGAAACTAAATGATTAACCTCACCCCTCATGGAGAGTCATGAGGGGTATATATAGGCTCAACAAACCAATACTTTTCCACTTAAACAATACTAGTCTCTATGGGCAAAGTATTCTACGCATCTAGTCCAATTCACGTAAGTGACGTTATCTTTATAAAAAAGCGAGGCTAACACTAACATGTCACGGCGAAGTGGACAAAATCAATGATACATGACCAAATCCATGGCCAAGACACCAAAGATTGCTCGCTGCATCACCTAGACACGCTTCATGACTAAAGGGTATGATAAGACATGGGAGAGAATTGGTGTAAAATAAAATCAAGAAAATAGTCTAAATCTATAACCAAGTCATCACCACTTACTATTCATCCAAAGTTCAAGTTTCGAAGTCAAAAAACCGGATCATGATAATACCAGGTAGATGTGCCATTAGAGGACGTCATGATCGGCACATTAACTCCATTCTTAAAATGTGACGGAGGTGGCCTCCTCGATACTAAATCTATAATAAGCTCATAACATAGTGCTTATAACTTTGCACTTTACAATCAGATAACTATAACTATATATATATATATATATATATATATATATATATATATATATATATATATATATATATATATATATATATATATTCGAATCACATCATTTTTTTTAACTAATAAACGTAACATCCCCCCACTTGAGATGAACAATATGACAATTTGGGGGGTCTTCAATGATCTTTAAGAATATGTCGTCGACGAAAGCGTGATTCCCGAACCTTTCCACTTGAACCTTGAACTTAGGCAAACAATGACTTCCCAATTACAAATAAAGACTACAGGGTAGGCTAAGGTGTATGGGTGTAACGAAACAATATGCTGGGTGAACAAAATGAAAGGAATGGCTCAGATGGGTGTATCTAGGGGTATCTTGCACTAAAGGTGAGTGCAACAAAGGGTTTAACATGGGGGTTGTCGAACTCACACAGACCTTGATAGATCTTAAGCACTCGGAGATCGTTAGTGTTGCCTATGTAATCACAAGCAAACTAATAGAAGATATCTACAACTCGTATTCTTTAGCGGAATGAAAATACAAGTTATAATAACTAAGAACTCTTAGATCCTGTATGGATCTTTTGATTATTGAAACTCTGTGTTTCGGATATTTTACAAGACTTGAAAGACTTAGAAAAACTTATCTAAAACTAACTATTATCGTTTCTTTTATAGACAAGAAACCCTAATGACTCACGAGCGTTTACAACGTACGCTCCTAATACAAACATAGACAAAGCATGCATCTAGACAAGCATGCAACTAATCATATTGTTTTGCTAATCATATTGTTTATTCTGAGTAAGCTCTATACTATACGGCGCCAACCTATTCTTCATACGGCGCTGACTTTTCCTGCATACGGCCTACATACGGCGCTTATCTCTCCTACGTGGATTCGCACTATCAGCAGAATTACGATTTCTGCATTATCACTTCAGCTGAAGTATAACTTCAGCAGAATCCATTCTTCTTCGGTAGAAACTCTTCGGCAGAAACTCTTCGGCAGATACAGTAGTTTACCGTAATTCCCAACAATCCTCCCCTAAACTGGAATTTGACTAGGTTAAGTTCCAGTTTCCTTGATAGATCGTTAATACTGTTGAGGATTGTACCATCTTATGAGAAAATTTCCAAACAATATTCTCCCCATTCTGTAAACACTTCTGAGCTAGGAAGGTCCATTCGAACATCAGCAGCAAGATTCAGAAGAAGAACATTTCTTATGATGACTGAACTGTTATACACCAGATCTTTGCAGCAACATATGACATCATGTACATCAAAACATATAAGTTTCATACTATTCTCATCACTTCCAGGTGTGTTAACTCCTGTGAGAGGTGAATCATTGAAAATAATGGGTTTGATGTCTCTTTACCAATAGCCATCACTACTGGAGTAGTCATATGTTTGAGTTCGAAAACTATGGTACATTGATAACCATCTGATTTATTGGCAAACCAGCAACCATATAAACAGATTTGACTTGTCTTTACCTGTAGCCGTTTGCTCAGAACTAGTCAATTCTTAGAATTGGTGAATTGAGAACCAAATATGGATTCAGTTGCCTTTACCACATGCCATATACATGTGGGCTAGCCAATTCTTGGATTCCAAAAAGGAATAGATGATAAGGTTTTAAAAGGTACCATTTTGAGGGGTCGTTTAAGTCCTTATTTGATCACTTTTGTATCCGTTATTGCTTAATATCGTTCCTTTTCACTTTTTAGGTCTCGTGAAGGCAAAATGCTGGAATGGCACTTATTTGGATGAAAAGGCACGAATATATGAAGAAAATGGCCAAAGTCAAAATCGAGACACTCACAGTTGCTGAAATTAGAAGGCGACGGCGTCAGGTGCTAATGGCGACGCCGTCCCAAAATTATTGTGACGGTCCAGTACCCAAAACTCGTATTTTCAAGTGACGACGTCTAGTTGTAAAAGAGTAGGCCGTCGCTACTCAGACGGCCTAGATGCAATCCAGACGACGTCAGAAGCTGAAGAGGACGGCGTCACGGACATAAGGTGACGCCGTCGCAAGGTTAACGTGGCCAAGACGAAACCCTAATGACGGCGACACGACGGCGTCACTAAACATAAGGTGACGCCGTCGCAATTGTAATCTTATATATAGAATCCGAATTTTTCAGTCTTTGTGTGGAGAGTCTTTGGAGTAAAAACCTAAAACCGAACCTAAGGTGTCTTGTACAGTATTTTAGGGTTTTAAACCCTATCTTACATCAAGATAAGTCTTTACTTCATTAATTCAATTATGTCTTTGATTATTTGTGTGTATGCTTTCATGTTCTCCATGTCCGGCTAATTTACTTGTGTGTTTGCTTAGGAAGTATGAAACTTAATTATTGATTATTGATTGGTTGTTTCTTATCTTAGTTGATTAATGATATAGTAATGCGATAGGTCATTCGTTGTGTACTTAATGCTTGATTCATCTTTGTGAACCTTAGAATATAATTACCTGAGTAGTTGTAGGCTAAACCATCCAAAGAGCGCCTTAGAGTAGGAGTTTATCATCCCTAGTGGGTTTGTAGACGAGACCCTTTGGTAAGTTCAAAGAGTTAGGGAGAAACGCATACCCTACAACTTTAGACACACAACGCATTTAAGAATAAGACGTGACACTCAACCATCAATAGGAGATAATTAAGGAGTAATACAAACTAAGTAAACACATCTTTAAACTATCATACGAGCACACATTAATTAGACATAGACTCCCACAACCTTAGTTTAGATAATTAGATAATAGTAGAGTAATCGGTAGAAAAACCAACCCCCCAAATCCAATACCCGAGATTCGTACCTTTCCATTTCATAAAACATAAAAAGATAAAAAAATAATCTTCCTCAACCTTAACCTTAGCGTAGTAACTCCTTACTAGCATTCCTATTCCCCTAGAGAACGATATCAATACCCGTGGCTTACCCTAATTACTACACTACAACGATTAGGTTCACTGCCTAGGGTGTTATAAAACTTGCTCGAAGAAAAGGAAGTTTCCTTAACCCCGAACGACGCGTGTAGCGTTATCAAGTTTTTGGCGCCGCTGCCGGGGAATAGAATAGCTAGTTAGTAGTCCACCTCGTTTAGGTTTCTTTGCTTGATTCCTATCAAGTAACTTTTTTCTCATTTTTAGCTTTCTCTTAGTCTATCCCCCTTCTTCGTGACCTTTGTTCGTAACCTCATCACTTTTCATCATGGAAGGTGATAACCAATCACCACTTGATAACCCAACACAAAAAAATTCAATGTCACTCAAAACCCAACCCAATAACCAACACAACCGTCGAAGCCGCTATGTGAGTAGAAACACCGACCTTCAGGATTTGCATAAAATATTCGATAGTACAATTAGGGAAGCTGTTGAGAAAGTAGTTAGCGCTGCTATAGTTGGCTCTATGATTAGCAGTAATTCGGAAAATGGCATGATAAACAACAACGTGGATGTGGAAAATAGTGCTTACTTCAGTCTTTACCCCACTAAGGAAGAGATTGCATACCATCAATACATAATCGATAATCCACGATCACCTATCATTAGGATATGCCCAAAGATTAGGAGGGGAAATCCCTGGAACCTAAAAATCCCTTGTATGATCGGATATAGGAGTGTCGACCACGCTTACATAGATACGGAATCTCCCATCAATGTAATGTCATCTGCTGTCTACAATGACATTATGAATGAGCGACTCAATATTAGGAGAGACCCTAAGTATCCGGGAGGAGTTTGCAACTTTGTGGGAAGAGTCAAGGACGTGCATGTCTTTATAGGAAATTTCACCTACCTAGTTGATTTTATGGTCCTAGAAGATGTAGGATGCGTCATTGACTATAGTTTATCCCAAGTAGTGCTAGGGAAACCGTTTGTTGAAACATCTAGAATGAGCTATAACAAGCATGATGGAACGGTTAGGTTCAAGGAAGGAACCGATGAGATCACCTATAGGATGCCTTGGAAAACAACTGAGTATGGCCACTTGTCCATTTATGATCGAGACAACATCAAAGCTTTCGAGGACAAAAGCAAGGAAGATGTTGAAAAAGGTTATAAATTCATGTGGGAGAGAAGGAGGCATTATTATAAGGATTAAAGGCCTAAGTATAGAGTCGATGAAGATTTTGTCAATATGATAGAATTCTCATTGAGGATGCGTGAAGAAACGTAGGAGTACGACTACGAGTCTAGCTACAAGACTCTTAAATAAAGAAAAGCGCTTCGTGGGAGGCAACCCATGCTTAATTTTTTGCTTGTTAGTGTCATATATCTTTTATTAATTGTTTATCCTCATGTTTAAATTTGTAAAAATGCTTTATTTTGTTTTTAACCTCGTCTTAATTGCATATAAAGGTATTTTACATAAAGGATAAGTGTAGGGAGGATTACACACGTTTTCAAAAGAAACGTAAACATGAGAATAACAATTAACTAAAAGATATTTATGTTTGTTTGTTCGAGTCAAATGCTTGTATCGAGTCATAATGGATATTTTGCATAAATTTTTCCAGATTCTAAAGATGTAAATTTTCCAAAGTTTTTTCCAGAAAATCGCAGACCAGTTTTTGTCAGGATAACCTGACGGCGTCAGGATTGCAACCTGACGGCGTCAAGAAGGAGTAAAAACATCAGATTACTTTTTTCTCGTTTTCTGAGCCACTTATAAATTTTTGGAATTTTCCAGGTCTTAATTTTCTTAGAAATTCTGTAAACATCCATTCCACAAGCATTATATCCTAGTTTAAATCGAGTCTTATATATATTATTACCGCCGATTTTACGCGAAGGTTTCGTTTGTTTTCTTCAAGTGTGCAGGTTTAGTTTGTCAAGAAGAAGTTACATAAGATTGGAGGAGCTTTTCACACAATAATTCTTCTTGGAAAAGAGTTTAACCACCACTTTACACGGATCCTACCGAGCTAATCAGGGGAGTATTAGTTTTTTTCGTTTTTAATTACCTTCTTTTATCATACCTTTGATACTTTCGGGGAACATTGGGGACAATGTTCAGTTTAAGTGTAGGGAGGGAAAATAAAACGGGAACTTTGAAACTATGCTTATCCTTGATTATTTGCTTTGTCCAATTGTGATTGTGTAATAAACCATGAGAAAATGTCGGTAGGGTAATTTTGGCACCAAATTTAAAATTTTTTATGACATATAGGAGTGGGCCATTAGTCTTAACAAAAGCGTCTCACGGATAGGAAGTTATATGACTAGCACAAAACCCTTTACCACCCAAATTCCACCAAAATGTGAGGATCACCCTTAGATTAGTAGGAATTAAAGCATTCATCTTTAATGCTTAGAGTGTGAACCGGTAGTATATTAGATTCTAGAACTTGTTTTGTGATGCATTCCGAGATCGCAAGTGAGGCTACACTTGTGTAGTTAGGAATAACTAAATGATAAGAGGCATTAGGATAAACCCTTGTTTGATACCCGTAATATAATTACTTCTTCCACATCGGTTGAGTAATTCCCCCACACCCTTTGCGTTTTACTCATCTTTAGTACACGATACCCCTAGTTAACCCCTCAGAGCCTATCCTTTTCGCGGTTCTCGTGATATTTCGGTTTTTCCGGAGTATCAATGAAGAGCATTGTTTACACCCCACCCCCAAATATACACCCAAATCGCCTTAGCCTACCCCTTATGCACTCACTTTTAGTGCAAATATTTGTTATCACCCTAAACCCTTAGTTCAATTATCTAGTTGCTTGCATAAGTTGCTAAGTCGAGTCATATCCTTTGTATACAGTTTTGGGACGATTGGGATTCATGGGAAAAGTTAAAGTTTATGAAATGACGGGAAGGGAACGTTAAAAATTCAAATTCCCTTTGTTTGCGTAATAATGTACCCCAAGTGTTTTGATTTTTTCAATTCGGGTCAAATTAGTGTTAGAGTAATAAAAACTCAAGTGTAGGGATGTGCCTATAAATCCCTATTATTTTGATGTTATCTTAGAGGATGGTAGAGTAAAAGTGTATGAAAAAAAAAAAAAAAAAAAAAATCGAAAAAAAAAATAGAAAAAGAGAAAAAGAAAAAAATAGAGTGCAAAAAAAAAAAAAAAAAAAAAAAAAAAAAAAAAAAAAAAAAAAAACGTGCTACCCTCCTACATTTATCTTTAAATTTATGTTTATTTATTTCAGTTATCTAGAGTTTAGAGTGTCGAGTCTTGGCTTAGCAACGCCATTCTTCGTATGCATTTAACATAGAGATTTTTGACTTACCACCACTAAATAGCCTATCCCACCAAACCCTTGTTTCCCTACCGTAAGCCTAACATTACAACCCTTTAAAGACCTCTTTGATAGTCTTTCCTAGGTGCTTACGCCAAAGCGATGGAGGTTTGATCTATTCTCAAGCCTATGGTAATCTATGTACTAGGACCGGTTAATGAGTGTTTATCTTCCATTTCCTATTTGTTATATTTCATATATACACCTGAGAGATATGTGAGTATCCAAACGTGAGGTGCTAGTATGTAATTTCCGTGCTTGTTATGACTTTTGCGGGGCTTATATGTGTTGTGAACCGTTTTGAATTAATGCTTCATGACCCCTAACTTATAAATTAATTGGCTAAAAGCACATTTGCTTGAGGACAAGCAAATAACAAGTGTAGGGATATTTGATAAGGTTTTAAAAGATACCATTTTGAGGGGTCGTTTAAGTCCTTATTTGATCACTTTTGTATCCGTTATTGCTTAATATCGTTCCTTTTCACTTTTTAGGTCTCGTGAAGGCAAAATGCTGGAATGGCACTTATTTGGACGAAAAGGTGCGAATATATGAAGAAAATGGCCAAAGTCAAAATCGAGACACTCACAGTTGCTGAAATTAGAAGGCGACGGCGTCAGGTGCTAATGGCGACGCCGTCCCAAAATTATTGTGACGGTCCAGTACCCAAAACTCGTATTTTCAAGTGACGACGTCTAGTTGTAAAAGAGTAGGCCGTCGCTACTCAGACGGCCTAGATGCAATCCAGACGACGTCAGAAGCTGAAGAGGACGGCGTCACGGACATAAGGTGACGCCGTCGTAAGGTTAACGTGGCCAAGACGAAACCCTAATGACGGCGACACGACGGCGTCACTAAACATAAGGTGACGCCGTCGCAATTGTAATCTTATATATAGAATCCGAATTTTTCAGTCTTTGTGTGGAGAGTCTTTGTAGTAAAAACCTAAAACCGAACCTAAGGTGTCTTGTACAGTATTTTAGGGTTTTAAACCCTATCTTACATCAAGATAAGTCTTTACTTCATTAATTCAATTATGTCTTTGATTATTTGTGTGTATGCTTGCATGTTCTCCATGTCCGGCTAATTTACGTGTGTGTTTGCTTAGGAAGTATGAAACTTAATTATTGATTATTGATTGGTTGTTTCTTATCTTAGTTGATTAATGATCTAGTAATGCGATAGGTCATTCGTTGTGTACTTAATGCTTGATTCATCTTTGTGAACCTTAGAATATAATTACCTGAGTAGTTGTAGGCTAAACCATCCAAAGAGCGCCTTAGAGTAGGAGTTTATCATCCCTAGTGGGTTTGTAGACGAGACCCTTTGGTAAGTTCAAAGAGTTAGGGAGAAACGCATACCCTACAACTTTAGACACACAACGCAATTAAGAATAAGACGTGACACTCAACCATCAATAAGAGATAATTAAGGAGTAATACAAACTAAGTAAACACATCTTTAAACTATCATACGAGCACACATTAATTAGACATAGACTCCCACAACCTTAGTTTAGATAATTAGATAATAGTAGAGTAATCGGTAGAAATACCAACCCCCCAAATCCAATACCCGAGATTCGTACCTTTCCATTTCATAAAACATAAAAAGATAAAAAAATAATCTTCCTCAACCTTAACCTTAGCGTAGTAACTCCTTACTAGCATTCCTATTCCCCTAGAGAACGATATCAATACCCGTGGCTTACCCTAATTACTACACTACAACGATTAGGTTCACTGCCTAGGGTGTTATAAAACTTGCTCGAAGAAAAGGAAGTTTCCTTGACCCCGAATGACGTGTGTAGCGTTATCAATAGACCATGGTGAATTGATGACCATACAACCCTTTGCAGTTAAGCATGGGTGGTTGTAGACCCTATGATTTTGAGCAAACCATTACAGCTATCAACAGATTTGTTGTGTCTTTACCAAAGCTGTACCCTTTGGACTAGCCAACTCTTTGACATACAAAAGGTACATCAGGTGAGTTAAAAACCATCAGAATTGTACAACAAGCAAACCTGCATAAAAGTTATTTTTTTATTTTTTTTTTTATTTTTTTATTTTTTTTAAACTAAGAAATGAAAAATAACACAGAAATTGACATATAACACAAATAACACAAACTATATGTAACAAAACAAGGTAGTGCAGAGAGTACCCAATATCATGATTAGGATGAGGATGAGGCTTGCTGCTGTTGTAGAAGTTGAGTCTTGATCAACCCCACCAATGTTGAAGCAGACAGTCTTTCATTGCCCACTGGTTCTGGAGGAATTTCCAATTTCTGACTAAGCATCTTTTCCATAAGTCTCTTGGGCAATGGATACTTTCTTTCAGCAAACATGCAGTCAGTGATTCCACCCTTAGTCTCAAGTACATGTACACGAGGGAGAGGATAGAATCTCCAGGACGCAACCTTCCACAGATGTGAGTTCTTCCAAATGGAATGTGCTTTACTATTGGGAGAATGAGAGTTTAACAGGACTTGAAGATCTCCCAGTAAGAACATCCCCGATCCTTGTGGTGCCTTGTTGCAGTAATGGGTGGTAACACGAGTGTACAGAGTAAGCAAATCTGCCCTGTTTACCAAGTGTAGGATTTCCTTCAGAAAGGTGAATTCCATTGAAGTGGTATCCTTTCGATGAATGACATTCATCTCATCATCCTTCAGATTCCAATCGACCAACACATTTTGATCTCCCTCAGGAAAATCAGCAGTAGAACCCTCTATAATGAAAGTTGAGTCATCAGCTTCAAGATCCAAGGGAGATCTTTTGGCCATTCTCTTCTTCCTCCTTCCAGGCTTATAGAGTTCCCCAGAGGGAGCATTTTCAGTTTGAACATTTGTGGTAGGACTTGAAGAGGTAGAGGGAGACTTAGTTGGAACACCTTCACGAAGTGCATTCATCCTGTGAAGCATCTTTATTGCCCTTTTTGTTTTTATTTCAGCGAGATCAGCTTCCTTAACTTTAGAATCTTCTTGTGTGTCAACGGTTGCCACAGATGAAGTGGGAGCTGATACATCAGGTGCTTCAGGAGAATTGGTAGATGGTTCAGCAGATGGACCCTTGTCAGTAGAAGAAGCAACTTCCGTAGATGCTTCAGTAGAAATGACTGGAGAAGTCGCCTTGAGTGGAGCATCATCAGACTTGAGTCTTTTGGCTTCTTGAGCAACTTCATTCTCAGCAATCCTTTTCAAGTTGGTAGAATGTGCTGAAGATGATGAGTTGTCCCCCATGATCTGTTTATATTTGCGAACCAGGACATGATCAGGAAAAGCCTTGACTTGTTTCATTGTTAAGCCAGAGTTGTACATCGAGCATTGATTTTTCACCACCTGTCTCATTTCAGATTTAGTAGGAGGTCTCTCTTTGTTCTTCTGAGCTTTGATGGCTCTCCTTTTTGCAATAGCTTCTTGCTTCCTTTGTCTTCCCTGAGCCATCATTTGATCCACATAACTTTCACTGTTGAAATCTCCACCTAGTATACTTTGAGCAAGAGAAGGTCTTGAAATAACTTGCTCAGTAAGAGTATCCCAGTATTCAGCAGGCATCTGAACACGCATTTCATCCAGTTCTCTTCTTCTTTCAGGAGGTAAATATGAAAAGTCCTCTGTTTCAAGTTGTTGAGCCAATACTTCACTTTTCTTTGATTTCTCAAACTCAGCCAATCTACTTGCTTGTCCTAGTCTTTCCTCCTCACTTACCAGGTCTGGACCAAGCTCATCTTCAGTTAATACATCTTTCCCTTTATCACCAGGCTTCTTAGCACACTTATCTTCAGTTATATCAACATAAGGAACCTCAGTAGAAATACCCAAGTCAACTGAAGGAGAAACATGTTGATACAGATTATCAACTGGAGTGGTCATGACAACATCATCAGAATGATCTGCTGAAGGTGAAGGGCCTGTGGGTTCTTGAACAGATGAAGATTGACCATGATCCGAAGATACATCCTCCATTTGCACATCAGCAGATGCAGCCTTGTCAACACCAGGTTCCTTTGAAGCTTCAGAAGAAACCTTATGTAAATAAGATCTCTTTCTTCTTTTGTAAAGAACAGGTTCCTTCTTCTTTGAGGAAGCAGCAACTACTGATGAAGGATCATTAAGAGACACATCAGCCAACATATCAAGAGACCCAAACTGAGGTACTTCTGGTTCTTCATCAGAAGAAACCACAAGGTTCCTTTTGGAGCCCCTTTTAAGTTCGTCCTCTAATTCCTTGACTTGATTCTGCAGTTCTTCAATCTTACTACCAAGAGAGGACTTGGTCTCTGCAAGCTCCTTTTTCAGACTAGACACCTCAGTAGCATACCTGTTGACAAGAGCATAGACAGATGAGAGTGTAATAGGGTCCTCAGCTCCACCAGCAGATTGCTCTGTGGGAAAGGGAGCTTCATTGGACCTTTCAGTAGAATCATGGTCATGCTCAAAGTGAGGAAGATCTTCATTGAGAGGATCCCTAACAGGACTTGGTGTGGACAGTCTATTAAGATCAGACTCATCATGAGTAACTTGTGTGGGTGGTGGACTGGGACAAGGAGGCTGGTCTGGAGCAACATGAGTTGCTTCAATAGTTGATGAGGGGCCCTCATCAATGTTAACTAATGGATTACCATCAGTAGCAACAGGTGGATAAGGAGGATTATTAGTCACATTCTCCTCATCAGCAGCCTCATTGCGTTGGGGCAACATGGCTGCAAGTAAGGGATGATGTTCCTCCTGAAAGTGAGTTCTCATGGTTGCAAACAATTTAGCAGTTAAAACACCTATGGGATAAAAGGATTGGGCTTGGGTAGTGGTGTCTAAAATCATTTGCAGAAACCTTGGGTACATTAAAAACTTATTCTTTTTCTTTTGAAGATTTTCAACCATGTTTTCAAAAATATACTTAGAAAAATTGTAAGTTACCCCTTGAGAAAGACACACAATACCACATCCTAGTTGGGTAGAGAACTGGTCCCATCCTCCTGACTTGTTGCTTATGCATTGAAGCAGCGTGTGAACCAGGAACCTCCACTTCGGGCAAAGTTCCTTCTTCAGCCACATATCAGTCCTTGTACCTCGATAGCCAATTGCTCTTAGCCCAGTAAGCACTTCTTCCTGATTAGAGTGAAATTCTCCATCAGCATCTTCCAAGCGAAGCTTCCTCCTTATTAGGTCCTCTGTCACTATGTGCTCTGTTCCATCAATCACAGCCCTAATCTCTGTCTCATTGCTCTTCTCGGCCGATTCCCAAAACTGAGTAACCAGTGATTCATATATCTCATTTGGAGAATGTGTTAGAGCATAAAAAATCTTGGACCTTTTCAAGAATTCCACCATTGGTTCGTACAATTCATATCCCTTACCGTTTCCCAGAAATGCAACTTTGTTGTGATCATGTTTAAATTCAAGAGCCATGAGGGATATGAGTTTTTAGGGTTATGTTTCTCGTAATGGTGAGTGTTTGTGGATGCAGGATGAGAGGAATTGGTTTGTTTTGAAGAGAGTGATGGTGGAGTGATAGTTTTTGCCCAAAATATAGTCAAAGAAAATAGACCGTTTGGTTGACCGTCTCTTACGTGTATTTCATCTTTGACCAAACCCAAAATAACACTTCAGCAGAAACATATGGTCAATCTGCTGAAGTTATACACTTCAGCAGAAACCATCAAAGATAAGAATATCTTCGGTAAGTTTCTAGAATTACTGTGCCACCCACTCGCATTAATTCTCATTGAACCTCGAACCCGTCTATAAAATGATCCCAATGTATACTTATCTCTTCATCAAAGATCCCCAAATATTTACCACAAACCCTAGATACAAAAACAAACCCCAATTAACCAAATTGTACCATGAATACCAAACCTGATATCATAGATCTCACAACATCATCTTCATCATCCTCTTCATCATCATCAAGTGGTGAATCAAACCCATGGCTACATTACTTTCCTCAACCCTATCCACGACCAAGTAAATCACCCTTTCTCCCTTCTTCAGAAGATGATAGTGTAGTGAATCCAAGTGAATCTGCTGATGATTCTGATGACTCCTATAAGGAGGGAACATCATGCTCCCAACCTCCAGCACCTCGGCCTCAACAAAGACCTCGTGCCAGGAATCCGCCACTCCCCAAAGATAGAGAGGTGGTTCTTGGTCTCACTGCGCCATCTTTTGGTGCATCAACACACATCGTATAAGAGAAGGGCTTAAGGAGGGTGGATGGATTGCATTTTGGTTGAAATGCATAGATGAAGCACATAGGAGACCTTATTTTTCTCCATCATCATGTGTGGTCATCGTCATCATCAACGTTTGCATCAATCCATCCTCTCCATTTTGGTCCTTAGCATCTTCGTCGTATTGGTCATGCATATCCAGCCATCTTGATAGACGGAATGGGTGGTTATGCAAGACCCACGAACGCATATCCAGCATCTAATGCATATCCAACATTCACTTAGATGTTGGAATAGATGATATGTACTAGATTAGGATTAGCGTAAGTGTATAGCTCGTATCTTGAAGATGCATTTGTAGTAGGTTGACTTTTGTAAGTTGTAAGCTGTAAACTGTTTCTTGAATGAATGAAAGAACAATTTGACTTCAATTTCTTTTCTTCAGCATTATAACTTCAGTGGAATCAAATTGTTTGCTTCAGTACTTTTAATTTCAGAAGAAACAAGTAACAATCTTTTAGCTATCTTGACCATATACCAATGAACCACACTTGATGAATTTGATCTTGATCATGGAACAGACAAACTGCAATTCAGACAAGGAATAGACAAAATGCAATCCAGAAAACTGCAAAACAGACACAAAAACACACAAGAACAACACAAAGACAAACAAACTAAAGAATTATTAGAAAGTTAGAGTTAGTAAACAAGAATAACACACAAAAATATGCAGAGTTTGCACAAATCCTCCCCTGAGGCATATGCCTCCCCTGAGGCCTATGCCTCCCCTTAAACTTTGCAGTCAAGGGTTTAGCATTCCAATGTTGACCACAAGGTGTTGAAACCTTGGTCCATCAAAAGCTTTTGTTAACAAGTCTGCCACATTATCATCAGTATGAATTTTAGCCACTTTTATCAAATGTTTTTCATATACATCTCTTATAAAGTGGTGCCTGATTTCAATGTGTTTTGTTCGACTGTGAAAAACTGGATTTTTGACTATGCAGATGGTACTTTGATTATCAATAAAAATTGTTGTGTTCATGAAGTTGTACCCATAGTCCAGCAATTGGTTTTAAATCCAAAGGACCTGTCCACAGCAATTTGCAGCAGCAACATACTCTGCTTCAGTAGTTGAGGCAGCCACAATGGTTTGTTTCTTGCATTGCCAAGAAATCAACCTCTTTCCAAGAAATTGGCAGCCTCCAGTTGTGGATCTTCTATCCAGATTGGCACCAGCATAATCACTGTCACTATATGCTTCCAACTTGAAAGGAGACTCTTTTGGGTACCAAAGGCCTAAAAGAGGTTGGCCTTTGAGGTACTTAAAGATCTTCTTGACAGCATTGAGATGGGAAGTAAGTGGAGTGACTTGATGTCGAGAACAAACACTCACAGCAAAAGTAATATCAGGTCTTGAAGCTGTTAGATACATCAATGAACCAATCATAGACCTGTACAGATGAACATTGACAGGTAGATCTGGTTCATTATTTGCTTTTGTCTTTGGAGCTTCATAAGGTGTTGTGGCAGTCCTAACACCTTCCATACCAAATTTCTTCAAAATGTCCCTCACAAATTTATCTTGACAGATAAAGATGCCATCTTGTTTCTGCTGAACTTGGAGACCCAAAAAGAAAGTGAGCTCTCCCATAGCACTCATCTGAAACTCTCCCTTCATTAGTTCCTCAAATTCCCTGTACCAAGCTTCGTTTGTGGAGCCAAAAATAATGTCATCCACATAAACTTGCACAAGAATGATGTCTGAGTAATTCTTCTTTAGGAACAAAGTTTTATCAATAGCACCTCTCCTATAGCCATGCTTCAGCAGAAAGGATGAAAGCCTAGCATACCATGCTCTAGGTGCCTGATGTAAGCCATAGAGAGCTTTAACAACCTTGTAAACATGATTTGGGTGATCTGGGTCTTCAAATCCCTTGGGTTGAGTGACATAAACCTCCTCTTCAATCTCACCATACAGAAAAGCGCCTTTAACATCCATCTGATACACCATGAAACCCATGTAAGAAGCATAAGCAAAGAAAATTCGAATGGCTTCAACTCTAGCAACAGGTGCAAACACTTCATCATAATCAATCCCCTCCTCTTGTTTGAAGCCTTGAGCCACTAATCTTGCTTTGTTTTTTATCACAACGCCCTGAGCATCTCTCTTATTCTTCAAAATCCACTTTGTCCCAATTGCATATTTGCCATCAGGGAGTGGAACCAAGATCCAAACCTGCTGATTGTGAAATTGTTGCATCTCTTCTTGCTTTGCTTCTAGCCAGCTTGAATCGTTAAGAGCTTGAGAAACACTTGTTGGTTCCACTTGAGAAAGAAAACAAGCAAACAGACAATGCTTGAAGTCTGTGTGATTGTCTCTTTGCTGGTTGGAGACATAAGAGAGAAAAGCAATCTGTCCAAACTGAGGACTTGTTATAGCCCTTCGAGTTCTAACAGGTGCCAGAAGATCACCTATAATGTTGGATTAAGGATGAGCAATATTGATCCTCTGAGTAGCAGTGGGGCTTACTTCAATGGATGAATCAAGATTAGTGATAGTTGGTTCAAACTCAGCATCATAAGAGGGTGAGGTGAAGATGCCAGCTTTGGGTTGATGATTTCCAAGATCTGAGGGTCTCGGAAAGTGGGTATAGGGTTCTCCAAAGTCTGAAGACACTTGAGAAGGAACATGAGAAGAAACAGCATAGCCTTCAGCGGATTTGTGGATGGTAGGTGTGACAGAATCAACTTCAGCAGAAACATGGTTTCTACTGACTCCTTCATTAGCAACCTCTCCATTCAGTTTCTCTGCTTCAAGCTTAGCTGCAAATTCTTGAGTTTGAAGCCTAGCAAGGTCCTCAGCATAATGTGATTCATCTTCATCACTCTTATCAGCAATATCCTTGGAGGTGGTACCTGCAATATTGTTAGGGGAGAAAGAAGGCACAAGTATAGGTTGTTCACCATCTTCAAACTCATCTTCAGAGTCATCATCCAAGGTACCTGCTTTGTTAGTGGGAGACTCTTGAGGACCTGCATTTTGGTTAGCTAGATGTCTAGTGTAACCCAAATAATCAGTTAAGTAGTTAAGGTCAAAAGACCACGTATGACCATGTCCTTGAACATTAGGCTTATCTTCCAAGAATCTCAGGTTCAAAGTCTCCTCTATCTTCTTGGCTTGCAAATTGTACACCCTGTATGCCTTACTATGAGCTGAATAACCCACAATATAACCATCATCAGCCTTCTCATCAAACTTTTCCAACGGATCACTGGTGTTTAGAATGGTCACTTGACAACCAAAAGGTTTTAGGTAGTGAATGATAGGAACCTTCCCAAAGAGAAGTTCATATGGTGTTTTGAGTTGAGGTCTAGTAATGGAGACCCTGTTTAGCACATAGCACGCTGTGCCAACAGCTTCAGTCCAGAACATAGTGGGCAGTTTAGAGTCTGCAAGCATTGATCTTGCAGCCTCTATTAAGGTCCTATTCTTTCTTTCAGCCACCCCATTTTGTTGTGGGGTTCTTGGATTGCTATAGTCCCTTTTTATACCTTTTGACGCACAGAGTTCTATAAGAATAGCATTCTTGAACTCTGTCCCATTATCACACCGAATTCCCTTAACCTTTTTGTTCAACTGATTTTCAACGAGGGTGATGAATTCAGTCAGCACTTGAGATGTTTCATCTTTGGTTCTTAGAAAGAAAACCCAGCAAAATCTGCTATAGCCATCAGTGATAACCAAACAGAAGTACTTATGATCAATGCTTCTGACTTGAGTTGGACCAAACAGATCCATGTGGAGCAACTGAAGAGGTTCAGAAATGATGCTCATAGCATTGATAGCTTTGTAAGAGGCTCTGTGTTGTTTTCCTTTGTTGCATGCGACAAAATTATGATCATTGGTGAAAACTTTGGAGGGAAGACCTTCAACAAGACCCATTTTAGAGAGTTTGTTTATGGTCTTGAAATTCACATGAGCCATCCTCCTATGCCATTTAGTAGACTCATCAAGGGATGCTTTAGCCACCAAACAAGTGAGGTCACCACCAGGTTGAACTTTATTAAGGTTGAATGTGTATAAATTGTGAGTTCGAGGGACTTTCAGCAGAATTGAAGTATCTTCTGGGAGTTTGAAGTCTTTAGACAGCACAAGACATTCATTCTCAGAGAAGAGTACTTTGTTCTTGGTGTCCCAGATTTGTGAAACGGAGAACAAGTTGAAATGCTGAAGTTCCTTAACTTAGTACACATTTTCAAAATCCAGATGAGGTGTCTTTATGGTGCCTTTCCCTGTGATACTTCCATCACTTCCTCCAAAAGTCACATTGCCTCCTCCTTCTATGGGAACAAAATTGTGCATCATATCTCTTTTCCCAGACATGCTTCTGGAACAGCCACTATCAACAATACCAATATCTTTATGCTTAAGGGGATGATCCTACAACAACAAAAATATATACATACAGTTAGCAACCAAAGAAGGTTCAAGTCATTACTGACTTGAACCTGCCTTGTGGATCACAGGTTTAGGCCATGAAGATCTAGAGGATCCACCATTGTTCTTGGTCCTCCATTGATGATTGGGTCCCTTGATAGTCCAAGAACAACCTGCTGAGGGCTTCACAGCAGTACTCCCATATCCCATCCCAGCATACATAGAGTCAACATATGTAGGCCAATAACCATGATTAAAGTATGGGCTAGTTGGTTGCACATAAGGTCTGGCAACTGAACCTCTCCAATGAGAGTCAGTATTAGCTGCTTGTGGGACATAAGGTGGAATATTATTAACATTGGTCCACTTTGATGTATGTTTCTGCTGAGTAGCACATGCACCCAATCTTTGCTCATAAAAATCACAATCCTTACTTAAATGAAATTTACTTCCACACACAAAACATGTCTTCTTCTTGGAAGATTTATTCAAATAGGGAGATGTTTGATTACATGCAGAAGTACTTAAATCAGAAACATTCAAGGAATTGTTTTCAACAGACTGATTATGCAAAGCTTTAAAAGATAAATCTTCAGAAGAAACTGTCTTGGAAGTTGATTCCTCAGCAGCTTCCCTAGAAGGCTTGTAAGTAGACTGGGGTGCAGGCTTGGATGTAGGCTCAGGTGAGGGCTTGGGAGGGTCAGACTTCTCATTTGAATCACACCTTTCATAGGAAGTAGACCCTTGATCCGATGAATTGTCACTGTCAGAGCAAGAGACAAAGTCATTAGATGAGGTATCAGGGTCTGGCAAGTCTTTTGACTTTTTGCCATATAGATGATGTGATCCATCAAAGTCAACAGTGATGGATAGGTTAATCGGCATAAATTCACCTCTAATAGGTCCAGGGACAACATGCATTTCACCTTCTTTTACAAAGTTAGTGAACTTTGCTGGTGTTGATTTACGACCATCATACCTAGCTTCTAATCCTACATACTTTTGAAAGCCTAAACCTAAGCCAGAGGTCACTGATTGACTGTTATAGATTTCTCTAGCCAGATTATCACCTGAAATTAACCATTGATTATTCCTAGCTATTTCCTCAGCTACTTTTTCTTTAAGCTCTAGGTTCTCAGACACAGCTTCAGCCTTAGCTTTCTCAGACAGTTTTAAGTAATTATTTGCAACTTCTAGATCAAACTGTAACACCTTTATCTTTTCTTCATAAGCTATTTGATTCTTTTGAAACCATACCTTTTGTCTTTCTACTGTTTTTAATGCCAGTTTATGAGCTTCATTTTCAACATAGCATTCATCGAATTTAGTTTTCATAGCATCATACTCTTCTTTAAGTTCGTTGTATCTTAGACTACAACCAAATATACAGTTGTGTACCTGAGATAGTCCCATCAAGGCAAACTGATCATGCCTTTCATCCGAAGTGCACCTTGCCAGCAATCCAAGCTTATCAGTATCATGAGCTTCCTCATTCACAGGTTCATGTGCAGTCCAGTTGACCTGTTCATCCATGGTGAGAAGAGCTGCTGAAGCTCCAGCTTCCTGCTGTTTCTGCTGATAGGAAATGTAGTTAGCTCCATCTCCACTCTTCCTGTCTTTGCATTCCCTTGAGAAATGCCCCATCTGGTGGCAAGTGAAACACTTGACTTTTCTCCTGTCAAAGCGAGCTGGTTCCTTTCCCTTGAAAGCAAACTTCCTTCCAGACTTCTCTTCAAACCTTTTGATGTCCACTGACAGCAATGCCACCTGCATTTTCAGTTTCATCTCCTCCATTTCAAGTGGGTCCAACTGATCAAAGTCTTCATATGCAAGATACTGCTGAGTATCATAATCAGCAACAAATGAATGAAGAACATCCTCCATCACACTACTAGTCTTAGTTTGAGAACATGGTGGAGTGGGACGAGTGTTATGTGGTGGAGCGGGAGTACAAGATGATGGAAAGTAGTTTGAACTAGGAGCATGTACCATCATGTTGGAGTGAGATGTCCCAGCAAAAGCTGCATGGCTAGAAGAAGATGTACGGTAGGGAGTTCTGACATTCGGTTCAAGAGTTCTGAGTCTGTTGTACAGCTCATCAAAGGTGAGCATGTCCAACCCACCTTTAGCCTTGAGGGCTATACTTACATGTAACCATGATGGAGGCAAGGATCGTAGGAACTTTGAATTGCAATCATCATTGTCAGGTTTTGCATTCAGCTGGTTTAGCTGACTCAAAATCCTATGGAACATGTCGTATCCCTTGTGGATACCTTCTTCTTCGGAGATATTAAAGTCTTGAAATTGTTGTCTCAGCATGGACTTCCTCATTCTCTTCGATTCTTCGTTGCCACCGAACCTTGCTTTGAGAGCCATCCATATATCCTTTGCATCATCCATGTGGTGAAAATCACACAGGTGATCTTCAGGAATGGCTTGAAGGAGGATAGTTTTTACTTTGTGCTCTCTCTGCATAGCCAGCACCTCTTCAGCAGTTTTGGGAGGAGCCATGATAAACTTCCCATCCCTGTCTGGAATCATTTTCTTTAGACTGTTTCCTTTCTTCACTACCTCCCACAGATTCCAATCAATATTGGAAATCCAGTTTTCCATCTTCATAGTCCAAAGATCGTACTCTTCCCTTTTTAAATAAGGAAATTTACCATTGCTGTTTGAAAGACTAAGCTGTTGCATGGAAGTGGTGTTGGTGTTGTTTGTGTTGGTGACTTCAGTTTCATTATCAGATCCAGGCATGGTGAGGGTATGTTTGGTTGTATGGGGGTGAGACGGGTTCTTAGTATCGTAGAGACTTTCCCGAGGCTCTGATACCACTTGTCGAACACACACAGACCTTGATAGATCTTAAGCACTCGGAGATCGTTAGTGTTGCCTATGTAATCACAAGCAAACTAATAGAAGATCTCTACAACTCGTATTCTTTAGCGGAATGAAAATACAAGTTATAATAACTAAAAACTCTTAGATCCTCTATGGATCTTTTGATTATTGAAACTCTATGTTTCGGATATTTTACAAGACTTGAAAGACTTAGAAAAACTTATCTAAAACTAACTATTATCGTTTCTTTTATAGACAAGAAACCCTAATGACTCACGAGCGTTTACAACGTACGCTCCTAATACAAACATAGACAAAGAATGCATCTAGACAAGCATGCAACTAATCATATTGTTTTGCTAATCATATTGTTTATTCTGAGTAAGCTCTATACTATACGGCGCCAACCTATTCTTCATACGGCGCTAACTTTTCCTGCATACGGCCTACATACGGCGCTTATCTCTCCTACGTGGATTCGCACTATCAGCAGAATTACGATTTCTGCATTATCACTTTAGCTGAAGTATAACTTCAGCAGAATCCATTCTTCTTCGGTAGAAACTCTTCGGCAGAAACTCTTCGGCAGATACAGTAGTTTACCATAATTCCCAACAGGGGTCGAGAAGTCGATGTGACTAATAGATAGACACACAATGATAGGCTATTTGGGTGATAATCCTATAATACTGCCTTCATAAACTGAAAAGTCCAAATACATCGAGCTAACTCAACATACCTCGTCTATGGTCTCGAAATGATGCAAAGGCCAAGTTCTAAAGCTTACAAGCTACCGGCACACTCATAATTTGGTGGATTTGGGGTAAATAATTGGAAATGGATAAGGCTAATCTCACCATATAATATCAAGAGTTATAATGTGCTCGGCTAAGGTCTAATCTAGTTAGGTTAAGAAAAACATGTCAAAATTTTAAAAATGGCATAATTTTTCAAAATAAACTAGAAAAACGAGGGAAAAATAAAGTTCAAGAGACAATTCTACTCTCGTCCCCCACTTGAAATGTACAAAGTCCCTTTTGTACTAAGCGTTAAAATAAAGGTGAAGAGAAAAGTAGAATTAGAGCGAGAACTTCCCTGAAATTTGCTCCAAAAAGAAAGAAGGCCCACGAAAAGAATCGTTCCTTCGCATAAGCATCCACGAGCAAACTTCAATCCATGAAATCACACTACCGACAAGCATAATTCTAAAAAACCAAAAAGAAAAAATGAAAAAGAAACCTAACTCACTTTCGTAGGAATCACAATTGCATTTAGTGTATGCAACAAGCCTTTTAAACCACTTGGTGTCCCAAGTGGACGAGTGTAGTCTCGTGAGGGCTTACAGGGAACATACCCACAAAGTTCATTTAAAAAATAATACAAGGTTATTGTGTTTAAAAAGAAAGAAGTGTTACAGAGGATAGTTACGTCGTAACCCCTATAAAGAGTTACGCCGTACTTAAAGCAAAACCTGGCAGACGCTACAGGCTACGGCGTAACCATTGCAAGGGATTACGCCGTAATTGGTAATGCTATGAGAAGAACTACTGCAAAAAGTATGTTACAGCGTAACTATAAGAATTAGTTACGCCGTAACTGTGGACAGATCAGGTCCCCGTTCAGCATGCTGCAGCATCTTTCTCCGTTTTCCTGCAAAAATGGTTAAAAACACAAAACCCAACAGAAATGGAAATAAAACAAATGAAATGGATAATTCGGGTTGTCTCCCGAAAGAGCACTTTTCTTTATTTACGAGTATTTAAGTTAGACTCAAGGCCATGGGGTTTATGGCGGCCTTTGTACTTGGCCAACTTCCTTCTTATCTGCTTTTTTGTTAGAGGATGGTCGATCCCAAACACATGAAGGAATACACGGAGTCAGGGATTACCGATTTTCTTGCAAAAAATTAGCTTTCGCCCATTCGTAGCGAAATTTAGCCTCGACTTCCCATTTTAGCTTGATAGCTCCAAACTTCACTTTAACCCAATTTTCAATTGAGATTCCCTTGAATCCGACTTTCATTCTCCTTTATTCGTCAAAACATGCCCATTCCTTGCGTTTGAGCCAGTTCGGATCGGGGAACTCTCCTCCATCGCAAATCTTCCGGTTGGGGTCGCACGTTGGCCATGCTCTGGTGAATTCATTAGACATTATAGCCGGCTCGCAAAAATGAAGAGTCCAATCAACTTCAGTGAACCAATCGTTCATAATATCGTGTCCTTGAATCCATCGCTTCTTGATTAGTTTTTCGTCCTCCCAGCACCACCAAACTCCTGCTGCCTCTTTTATCCTTCGAATAAAAAACTGTCCTCCTCAATTGCATCGTTTTAGAAATGGAGAACACGTTGGCAATGTCACTTTAGAACCCTCAATCAAAGAAATCTCAGGATTACAACAATGAAGTTTTCCCGTAGTAACAATATCAGGCACGGAAGGTCGGACATCATCATCTTCTTCTTCGTTGTTGTCATCATCACTAGACTTGGTTCCCTGCAAATGGTCAAAATATGAAGGAGGAAAATTATCGGAACAATTAACTTGTACCTCCTTGGAAACTTCATTTGTCAGTACTTCATCTGGCTCATGGCACATAGTTTTTTCCATTTTAAATACTACTCTCTCACCATAATATCCCAATGAGTCAAGGAACGGTTTACCAAGAATTAAACGTTCCCTTGTGTTTTTATCCATGTCGATAACCACGAATTCGGGAGCAGATACGAACCTGTCGACCTTAACAAAAATACCACCCATGATTCCTAGAGGAGCAGCCTTGGTCATATTAGCCATTTTAATTACCATGTCTGTTTTCCAAAGATGGATTAATCTAAGTTTTAAAAATATTGAAAGTGGCATGATGTTTATACTAGACCCAAAATCTACAAACCCCAAGAGACCATGATTCCGAACTGAACATGGAACGACGAACCCATCAGTGCTAACATCTTTAACTGAAAATAACCCAATTGCTGACCGGTTTACGTCTTCTGACTCATGGTTACACCGTAACTCAGGAAAATAGTTACGGCGTAACTGCAAACGATTGTCGACAGTCGCAGCCTTTAGATCTTCGGTTGGGGAATGGCAATCTTCAATCACTTCCTGTGAATCATTATCAACAAAAACGGCATTACATACCACCATAGGTTTGACCCCCTCAGGTTCAGTGTCATTCATCTCTATCTCTGCACTAAGTTTCTCCACCATGTCTTCTAGGTTTTTTAGGGTTGTGTCGTGTTTGGAGAGGCTTTTATTTGTATTTTCCTGGAAATCCTTGAGCCATTGATCTTGCTCTTTTTGTTTTTGGGCTGAGCTTTCCAGGAATTGGTTAATGGTCTCTTCAATGCTGGGCCTTCTTTCTCCATAAGGCCCACGGTTGTAATTTCCAGAAGGTCCTCTACGATAGCCATTACTATTCTGATTATCTCCATAAAACGGACGATTTCACCATATTTAATTTCTTCAACTGTGCTATCTTCGTCAATGTGAGGACAATTCTTGGTGAGATGTCCTCCCCCACAGCTTTCACAACCTACTTGGATGGCATGAACACTTTCTCTGAGCTTGATCATATCCCGACCAAGATTTTCAATTTTGCTAGTGATGGCGGCAATTCCATCAAGGCTTCCGTCGAGGTTTCTCTTGCTTCCTCCATCGTGCCACTTTTGGGAATGACCGGCCATTTTTTGTATGGCTTCAATGGCAAGAGTAGGGGTCATGCTCGGAATTGGTCCTTGGTAGTCCAACATTTGTCTTGTAGTTACGTTAATTCCTTTGTAAAAAATGTTGACCTTTTGCTGGCTATTCAGGTCATGAGTCGGACACTTGTAGAGGAGATCGTTGTATCTATCCCAGGCTTGATACAATATTTCATCGTCATCTTGCTTGAAATTATGGATCTCCATGAGCTGATTAGATATCTTTGACGGAGGACAATATCTTTGGATGAAGTGCTTTTTTAGTAGAGCCCATGTATCAACTGCCCCGGCGGCAATCTTTCAATCCATATTCTTTCTCCCCCAGTAAGAGTCATGGGGAACACCCTTAGCATAACAGCGTCATGAGAAACACCCGAAATGTTGAAAAGGCTTGCAATGTACAAGACATTCTCAACGTGCTCAAACGCATCTTCGTCCCTGTTTCCTGAAAAAGGGTTAGCACGAAGCTCCCTCATAAACTGATCTTTAATCTCGAAACAGGCATTAGCTCCAATTGTCGCTCTTACGAGTCCCGACCCTTGTTCTTCTCTTGTCAACGCCAAATATTCCTCAAGAGTGAGGTCATCAATGTTAACAACTTCCATGGTACCTTAAACTTGAAAAGAGATCGTGAGAAATTTAAAATTAAACAAAAATGAAAGACTTAATGAAAATCCTAATATAACTCCCCGGCAGCGGCGCCAAAAACTTGATGCAGGTTTTACTGACCAGGTTTTAATTTTTATAAAGTCTCATTATACCTATGGTCTACCCTAATGCACTAACGGGTAGTGTACCCGGTCGTGTGTAGTGTAGTATTCGGTAAAATCGAGGGCATCCCAAGAGCTATGTGTGCGGATTTTAACTAAGTCTAGGTGTCACATATTTTATGGTTGAAATGATTAATTAATAACTAAAGACAGGAAAATAAAAGAAAATAAATAAAGGCGAGGGTTGTGATCAATAGAGGAAAAGTGTGCTAACCTAGTTACTCATCCTATCAAGTTAAGTTCATGTTTAATTACTTCCAATTGCTTCAGGTGAGGGTAAAAGTTGCTAGGACAGCATTTGGTCAGTTCGTCCTAACCTATCAGCAAAGGCCTTCCACCGGAGAACAAGCTACTACCCTTGTAAGTCCAGTTGTTTTTAGTCCCCTAAGCTGAGTCATTAAGTTCCGCTACATGCAAGATTCATAATAATGAGTGCCCAAGCGCTAGCATCTAGGGGTGTTCATGGGTCGGGTAATAACCGAATAAACTGAAAACCGAACCGAAAAAAATCGAACCAAACTTATAACCGAACCGAACTAAAAATTTGGTTTTCGGTTTGGATATGGTTTTGGCAATCTGAACCGAAAATCGAATTTATATAAATATATATATATATATTTTTTATATATTTATATATAAAAAACACTTTATATATTTAATATATATATATTTTTTATATATTTATATATACAAAAAAACAATTAAAATTTTATCTTAATATAAAAAACACTTTTTATGTTTGAAATAATTTTTTATTGGTCAAAAATGTATTTAATTAAATTAAAAAAAATATATAAATTCGGTTTTCGGTTTTGAACCATAAGCGAACTGAATTTCGGTTCGGTTCTCGGTTCGGTTTGGTCACAGATAAATTTGGTTCGGTTCGGTTTTCGGTTATGACCCAAAAAAAATTAACCGAACAAACTGAGCCGAATAAACCAATTAACCCGAGAACCGAACCGATGAACACCCCTACTAGCATCTTAAACACTCATCCCTAACTTCTTAAGTTCATCCAAACGGTAGGTGATCAGTTGGTCAAATCGCACAAGCGAAAAAGGGTTGTCAGTTGGTCAATTCTTACCCTTCCCACTCAGTCTACCTACTTAGGGTCAGTTGGTCATATCTCCTAAGTAACTAGCCACTACCGCCATTCAAAACTACCGAAACAAGGGTAGCTACCAATAAACTATGCATGCATACACTAGAAACAATTATACGGAAGCAATGTAAACATAAACAAAACAATTAAGGAATCATAACTAGGCTAGCACCAGAGGTGCTTAGCCGCTCATATTAACTAAAACAATCGATTCAATGTTTAACATATCGAAATACATGAATTGAAAGTAAATAAATGATAAATTGCGAATGCTTATCGTAGGAGAGTGATTTCTCCCTTGGAGATGGCTCCGTATGCTCTTCAAGATCTTCCTTCAATCTTCTACCCACGTTCTCTGATTTGGTGTGTGGAGTGAATGAATAGAAATGCTGGAATTTGGGCAGTATTTATAGGCCAGATCTGGTTACGGCGTAACTTAAGTTGAGAGTTACGCCGTAACATCCAATTCTTCGTATTTTGCTCTGGAAAAGCTGGTTACGGCGTAGCATTAAAAATGAGTTACGCCGTATCTTCAATAAATCATGGTTACGTTGTATTTGTGGAATGAGTTACGGCGTAGCTTGCAGCGGTGCGGAACATCATGTGACCTAATTAGTTACGACGTAATCCTAGGAGGGAGTTACGCCGTAATCTTCAGTTTAGTTGGTTTTCTGAGCCACGCTTCTGTTACGGCGTAATGTGAGAGGAGAGTTACGCCGTAACATCTTCAAAATGGGCATACTATCATATATCTTCAATAAACTCTCCAAATCCGCGTCTCATTAACTCCAATGCTCGTAATTTACCTGAAAGTGAAATATAGAGGAAAACAAGCATAAATCTATATAAATGATATAAAATACGAGCATTATCGGGGGAAATTGACACTTAATATTCAGGATTATTTGATGTTATCAATGTCATAGAAGAAGATATTGATGGTGAGCACCAGTTATGGAAAAAGAAAAGCGTGTTTTTCGAATTGCCATATTGGGAGTATAATTTACTTAGACATAACTTAGATGTGATTCATATCGAAAAAAATGTTTGTGATAATGTGCTTGGGACTCTATTAAATTTGGATGGGAAGACTAAAGATAATGAAAACAGTTGCAAGGATCTTATGGAAATGTGAATCAGGCATGAGCTTCACCTTACAAATGGACCTAACAAAAAGGCGTACCTACCCGTGACATGCTACACTATGTCTAGTGTAGAGAAGTCCAACTTTTTGCAGATTTTAAAAAATCTTAAAGTTCCCGACGGATATGCTTCAAATATTTCAAAGGGTGTCAACTTAAAGGATCGTAAGATTATGAATCTTAAGAGTCATGACGGCCACAATTTAATGCAAGACATTTTGCTGATTGCTTTGAGAGCTTCCATGTTTTCAAGATCACAATCTCGAGTTGTGAAAGTGGTTTCTGATTTATGCTCATTTTTGAAAGGGTTGTGTAATAAAGTTCTTGATATGCGTGAACTAGAAAATGGAGCATGAAGTTGTGCAAACATTGTGCGAGTTGGAGCAATTATTTCCTCCTAGCTTTTTCACAATCATGGTCTATCTAACTGTCCACTTGATATCAGAAGCTAAACTTGGTGGACCCGATCATTATAGATGGATGTATCCGATCGAACGGTAATAAATTTCTTCTTAAAATATTACGTGCGTAAATATTTTAGTTGCACATATAACTTAAATTGCCATTTATTAACTTTAAGGTACTTCATACAATTAAAGTCATACATTCGCAATAAGGCTCAACCTGAGGGATCAATTGCAGAAGCATATATTAAAGACAAGTACCTTCCTTTTTGTTCAAAATATTTTGAAGGTGTTGAGACTTCCTTCAATCACCCTCCTAGGAATGATGAAACTATGGTTGGAAAGGAGATGTACATGCTTAATTCGAGTGGAAGCAAGTTGGGAAAACTTGATATTATTGAGCTTGACTTAAAGTCATTAAATCAAGCACATCGCTATGTTTTACTAAACCATAGAAAGATTCAACCTTTTCGCGAGTAAGTATACTTTTTAAATATATCTACTTTTTAAATATATCTATTCTTATAACTAAGTAAAGCTTATTGAGGTATAAGATTATGATCTTTATCTTGTAGTCATTTTTTGGGTGAACAACAAGCTCTTAAGGGCCGGCCTTTGGACTTAAAGATAATAGAAAAATTGCTTCTTGAGGAATTTCCACAGTGGCTTCATAACCAGGTTTTAGTTTGTGTAGTTCTTATATTTCTAAGCATCTCCAATGTCCATAAACTAACAATGGTATTAAACAATGGTAGGTTTCCTTCTTAGAAAAGAACAAATTTAATGAAGAAGTGTTATCCCTCGCCATTGGTCCAAGAGTTATTACTAAACAGTTTAACAGATTCATCACTAATGGTTATAGATTCCTTACAAAGAAAAGGGAAGAGCTTAAGAAGACCCAAAATTCAGGGGTCATTGTAGCTGTGGAAGGTGGATATTAATATGGAAAACTTACCAACATCATTGAGCTAAATTATTTTTGTGGATACAAAGTTGTGCTTTTTCATTGTGATTGTGATGATATTCGACCTTCAAGGGGGTTAAAGAAAGATAAATATGGTTTTCCTCTTGTAAATGTTTCAAGGCCGATGGTACATACTGGTGAGAAATTGAGTGACGATCCCTTTATAATCTCTTCTCAAGCTAGACAAGTTTTCTACATAGATGCTATAAGAGATGTTGGATGGTCACATGTGATACTAACAAAGCCGAGGGATATATATGACATGAGCTCCAATGAAAATAAAGATGAGGTTGACTCTTATACCAAATGCACGCCATGTACTATTCTAATACTTGATGATGTTAACGTGGCACTAAGTTGGCATAGAACAAATATTGAAATAGAAGGTGATGAACAATAACATTTCTTTTACTATTTAATTTAATCTGCGATTTCTTTTTGTGAAGTTGATTGAATCTGTATCACACTTGATGTTTTTGAAGCTTGATAATGTGTGTTCAAGCTTCACACTTGTATCACACTTGATGTGCTTTATTTCTAATACTTTTACTTACCCCTGCATTTGTATCACACTTGATGTTTTTGAAGCTTGATAATGTGTGTTCAACCTTACAAATAATCATTTAACGTGTTTGCTTTCTGCAATATACAATCATTGTACGACAGTTTTTTGATTTTCTCAAAAAGATATATGTTTTTTGATTTGCACTGAAAAGGGTTTGATTATTGACTTGTTGCAGAGAGGATTGAAGGAAGTTAATGCTATAGAGGATTGATTGCTCATCTTGATCATAAGAGTGATTATCCTTGTTGTGGTGCTTTTGTTACTGTTAATCAGATTTTTCCTAATTTCTTACTTCGTAAGGTTAGTTACCTCATTCATTTCTTCTCTTCTCTTTTTTGTTAGAATAGGAGATATAACAAAATTATAGACCTATTTCTATGCCGTTCTCAGTAGGGTTCCTATGTTTGCTTAGTCTCTTAGGCAACCTAATGCATTTATGCTTTGAGATATTGGTTAAATCACAGGATTCTAGCCCATAGGTATGGCACCTAATGAGTAGATTCTCACTGTTATAGTACCGCTAGTTTATTTGGTATTGACTAAGAGAAAAAATGAGTAGATTCTCACGTTTGTAGCCTTGCCGACAAAAGTATAGCATTCCTTTTTATTTATGTGTTCTGATTTGATGCTGATATATAGATTTGAGTCATAGCTATTACTGTTGTCCCTTCTATGATTTTTTGGTTCTGAATCATACGTTCTTGCATTTACTCTATCCTACAAAAATTTAGTGGAAACACATTGAATTGTACGATTTTGTGGCTATTTGCAATTCACAGTTGGATATGCATTTAGATGATAATCATGGGATGTTATATAGTCTCATTCAGATAAGCATATGTAATAAATGTAGGAGCTGGTGTTTGGTAGTGCTTATGTTGTTAAAAGTTGTAAGAATAAGACAATAAGCTATTTGGATTCTTACAATTCTGTAAAATTAACCAAAGGGATATTCCTGTGCAACTATAAGATGGTAATTTAGTTTGACCTTTGATACTTAGTCTGTACTGCTAGTTTGAAACAGGTTATCTGACCCCTAAATAATCAGAACAAAATGAGTTTATTCAAACATTCAATCTGATGTTTGCAGCTTACAAGTTGCAATATATATATATATATATATATATATAATCAGTTTTCAAAATGTGAATCCAAACACCACAAAAATGGTTTGAATGTTGATTGCTGATGCTGTTTGTTTTTTGGTGCTTGTCTTCATGTAAATTATTTTGGTGTGGGCTTCCACTTGCGGTCAGTAAGAAGGGATATATGGTTTCTATTGGTAAACTTGTGGGGGGATATATTATATGTTTTTCTTTGCTCTTTCTGTACATGTGGGGATTGTGTCTGATTGTGAGGGTGTGCCTTTTTTATTTTTGCATTTAGCTTTTGTTTCTTCTTGGGGTTTTGTCCAGTGAGGTGTTCTTTTGTTGTATCTTGTTTCCTTTTTGGTTAATACTTAATAATATTACGTCTTTGTGGTACTCTACACTTCACTTATGTCTGGTACTTTTAAATAGTTGTGTAATAACAAAGATAACAGTTTTAGGATGGATTCATAGTGTTTAGGCCACATATGATACTGGTTTTTTAGGATACAAAGTTTTGGAGAACAAATAATACTGGTTAGCTCAGTTTGCTTGCTAAAATCATGTAATGTGAATTTATTTTTTGGAAACATGCATTGCTACTTACAAGCTTATGTTCTTCTATTTTAGTTATTAAATCTCAACAATATATCTGTTTTGTTCTAAAACAGCTTAGAAGATGTAGAAATCTAAAAAAAAATATGCAGCAACATTCCAAAACCTATGCACAAAATAGCTCATTACATCAATATTCAATGAAGTCAACGATGCCTTCCAATGAGCATGAGCAACAATCCTCGTATCTTCCCATACCCAATCAACTACATCTGCAAACCTATAATGGAAACTTCTTTAACACATCCATTTGAGCTCCTTTTCTTTCTACTGCGCATCAGAACTCTTCATCCTCATCATCTTTCCTTAACACCCCTATCCAACCTCCTTTCCAAAC
This sequence comes from Chrysanthemum seticuspe, assembly GCA_019973895.1. NCBI lineage: Eukaryota > Viridiplantae > Streptophyta > Magnoliopsida > Asterales > Asteraceae > Chrysanthemum > Chrysanthemum seticuspe. Next base: position 151,301,110 of record BPTQ01000009.1, read on the forward strand.
TACTATTAACCAAAACTCTGTGTCCTCATCATCTCTCCTCAATACCCATGTTTGTCCTCCTTTCCAAACTACTCTATATACAAACGCTGCGTCCCGATCATCTTCTACTCATTCACAATCCTTGCAATCCCACCCAATTCAGTATGAGCCAACTTTGCACCAGACCTCGGCATCATCCTCTTCTCTTTTGGATAATGAACAAGATGAATTTAATGAAGTTGATGAAGTCGATGAAGATGATGAATATGATGAAGTTGATGAATATGAGATGAAGTTGTTGTACGAGGTTGAAATAATAGGTATGTTAAAATATTTCTTTAATAGTGTGCTTAACTACTTATGCCTTATTAATTCATAGTTATAGCACACATACATAATGAGCATAATCATAAGCCGTATCATTTGCATTTACAGATTTGTTGTTTTGATGAATCTGTTGTCATATGTTTTGATAAATAATGTATGCTGGTTCAATGATTCTTCACTTTTTATTTGATGAGTCTGCTGTCAATTGTATGATATAGATGAGCATGGAAAGGTTTTGAGGACACAAAAAATGACATCCAAAGCAGTGTATAAACTAAACGAAGGTGAAAAAATCCTGGTTCATGTTAACGACAAGCATCAACCTATAAAAGGTGCAAGAAATCTTTGAAGAAGATTTATGACCCTCCTACTGAAAGAACCTAACTTGTGCCCTCCAGATTCCAAGGATTGGAAAGAATGCAAAACACTTTGTGGTATCAGGCTTCTATTAGAACTTCGGGTAATTTTTTTTTACTTCCCTTTTTTTGTTCATAATGATCTTACTTATTTACTCACTATTCTTGTCAGTTGAGATTTAGCTTACCTGAAGGGAATCTGTGGACGATGTCATTTTCAAAATTATGGACGTTAAGTTTAGGACCTTGAAGTATAGATTAAAAAAGAAGTTGTTTGGATTGGCTGCTAAGAGACTAAATGAAGCTAATAACATTTTTGAAGACGGTGAACAACAGATAAACTATACTGATGAGGAGCTTTTGAAAGCACTCGATTTGATAGAGGCCACATAATACTTTGCTGATCACCAGTGGCAAATGTATAAGAGTCATCTTAGAACACCCGCAACAAAGGTAGACGACATTTGTATCTTTTGTTTTAACAAACTAAGTTTTTACTAACACGCATTACAATAAAATGAAATGTAGAAAATGTCATTGAACGGGAAGAGAGCAAGAGGTGACCAGGTTCATATTCACACTACTGGTGCTCATAGCTTTGCATGGGAAAGAGATGCATTTGTGAGTTTTATGTTAAGAAAATTATAACCCATTATTTATCTTATTGTGGTACAATTATTGATGTGTTTTTTAATATGCAGACAGTTAAATACAAAAAAGAACCTAACGACGTTGTGTTCTTTGGGCGTGCTCATACAACGCTGGAGGGGTCATTTGTTACAGAATCTTCGAGAAAGCTTATTGTATGTATTCAGTTTTCTTTAGTTTTTTGTGTATCTCGAGCTGGTATGATCATGTGTGTCAATTAGTTGTTCTGTGGAGACAATATTGTAAGATATAGGATTTCATAATCACATTAAAGCACAAACAAGTGAGGCGTTTATAAGTTTTAGAGAGAGAAAGGGAGATGTTCTAGTGAGAGAAAATACATGGAAGGTTAGATTCCAAATGAACATCCAACCCTCTCCCTTGTGAGGAGAGGGCTATTTATACAAAGAGACACGCCCTCCTACGGGCTGTGGATCAGGCATACAATGGGTAAAGACCCGTCCTTCCTCCACGGTGTTGCACTAGTCTAAGTTACGCTAATAACTAACTAATAAATAACACTCTAAACGATATATCTACGAGCTAACTTAAGCTAGATTACATTAGGGGTGACCAATACTTCACTATAGAATTTTCAATTCCTAAAAATCTCCCCCTAAGGGAGGTCACCCCATGAATTACAATTTGCATCCTAGCAGTCTATTAATTCTTCAATCTTGAGCTCGTAGACTTTAATACTTCACAGTAATCAAACATTGTGCTTCCGTGGTGATTTCATCATGGTTCAACTATAATGAATATTTCGTGGAGGTTATAGAGCTGATCCACTTCGATGACCTTTGAGCATTAATAGAGATCATCAGCCACAACTAATCTCAGTATCACCCATTGTTGTGTTGCCAGCATATGTTGTTGTGACAATTGGACTGACATGCTCACATTCTGGATCATGATTTCTTCTTACCAGAGTAGCGGAAGCTTTTGTTGATTCATGATATTGGCAACAGCATAGCAGAAGCATGGAGTGAGAATATCAGAGTCATTGATGCACTAATCATGATTTCTTTTGAGATGAATGTGTTGTGTGAGCATGCGACTATGGATTGACCGCTTCATTCTGATCAGCTGCAAACGTCAGGCGTACCTGCATACAACAGTTAGCAATAAAGCGCACGAAAGTGTCTTTGATCACTTTCGTTGCATTGAGGTACACGGCCTATGGTTCCCCGTTGATCTGTACAAGTACTGCCTGTGATCAGGTAAAATTCTGAAGAATTTCCTTGACAGGGTTTCGCAGCTGTTCTAGCTGTTCTCAAATCGGAACGTCTCAAAGAAGACAACACGGAGTGAGTGAACCAGTGAATTGAGATTCACTGATTGATAAAAAGATATTTGAAAAACAATCGTGTACCGCTCAATGGAAATTGTTTTTGCAATACAACGAAGGTTTTAATGAAAATCAATTATCAATCATAAACACCTTTTATTTTGAAATATTTGTGCACATTCGATGTGCTAAAGTAAAGAGTTTTTAAGCACAACGACCGGTTTTTCAAAGGTATCCGTCAATCCATAACCTGAACCAGGATTGATTCAAAGATTGAATCACCCCATTGTTTATGTTCAGTTGTCACATGGTTGATCTATTGGATAGATCTCACATGCCACCCACCAGGAGCTTGTTTGATGTTGGCTCCATAAGGCTTTCCATCCTCATTGTGAATATGTTAGCATATCACTCAGATGTTCTGGCAATACCACAAGGATAATGCGTAGGACTCATAAGATATAATCTCTATTTCCACATTGTGTGAAACAGAGAGTCTTCATTGACAGTGTTCTAAAGAGATTTATATGATGATCTCGTGGCTCTAGACTCAATTGTGCATATTTGGTTCCTATGCCGGAGACTAGGGAGAGGGTCTCCTTCTTCAATATCAACAAACTCTAAGAGAAAGTCGATAGATAATGTCGGTTCCTCGTGAGAATGAAACAAGTCCTTTTAAGAGGAACTTGAGTGGTTTGGGAAGTTGTAGTGTACTGCGTCATTGGGTCCATGACGTCTTGTCTTCAATACCAGTGTTACCTTAGTAACCACCAGTAGCATATGAATTGAACCCGGTATCTGCCCTAAGGTTGAATACTCGGAGGGCTATTTATTTTCACCCTTTTCACATTCAATTCTTTTTCATTCTTCAACCCCTTCAGTGCTTACCGAGACTTCATAACTTGAACCTTGTTGGGTTTATTCCAGTACTAGCTTTGTCTCCGTCCGCACTCTTCCCATATCTCACATTTCTCCTTTTTTCATCATACCTAAGGACTTCTACACTATCTAGTGGATTGTCCCTGGGTAGATCCCTCCGGTTCTAGCGGATCGTGGGAACTAATGCCTAACCTCACCATCCTTATAACTCCATACATAAAGTAAAGTGGTCGGTCTTTTGGTACAGCTCATTCTTCCTTGAAACCAATTGAAAAATCATTTGGAAAAACAATCAAGGTACTTGTGATACGAGATCAAAGCATTTTGTACCTTAATAGTTTTGATCATTTAGAAAAACTCCCCCTCAACATGTGCATATGATTTAGAAATTGTTTAGCACATGGAGGCAAGAGGGCTTTGAAATATTTTCTTTGATCACAATTTTCATAGAAAATGCCATTTGATTTTCTTTGGTAAATTCTCCCCCTCAATATGTGCATAGGATATTTGAAATTATTTTCACACATAGAGGAAAGAAATTTTTGAAAAACATCCACGATTACCAAATATTTAGAAACCATTTAACACACACTCATGGTACCTTATGTCAAAACATGGATATATTTGTACCTTGAAGATTTGAATTTGTTTTGAAATGCTCTCCCTTAATATATGCTTCGAGATTCGAAAATTGTTTAGCACATATTAGAGAGCGGTATTCACTTTGAGACAAAAACGGTTCATATTTTATCATCTTTCATATTTATATCACATTTTCTCCCCCGATCAAAAATTTCAAATCCTTTGAGATTTTGGATCTCAAGTGATTTAAATATGTATGAAACAAAACATTTGTTGGAGAAAAGTGTGTCCGGTTTTATATGATCTGAAGTGGACAACACTGAAGTCCCTTTTTTAGACACAAAGGGAAACCTCAATACATAACCTAACACTATTACATACATTATAGTTGTTCATAGTTCATACACCACATTTTACACATAAAAAGTACAAAAAAAAAAACTACTTCTGGAAGATGTCATCATTCAGTTCTTTGAAGCAGCTTATAGTGACCTGCACGATGTCTACCACCTACAAAGCTTTCAAGGCTGCGATAGATCATTCTAGTCTTTAATCTTCGTCTGATTGCAACAATGAAATCTTCACACCTTTTCAAATCCTCATCAGACCAGAATTTCGTTTTGTTCCACGGCTTCATATCAACTTTGATTTCTTTCACTCTAGAGTTCAATTCTTCTTCGACCATCTTGAGTGTACCATCACTGAATTTGTATAACTCACACAATCTCATTAACATTCTTGACCCGTATATGTCAGTGAAGATGACTGCTCTGGGGATGTCGATCACTATATATTCGTGACGATATTCATGTCCTTTGGCTTCCCATTGCGGTCTTGTTAGGTTGACCCGAGTCTGGTAACTTTCTATTCCCAATTGAAAATCCCCAACTCTTAATCGAATGACCAAGCCTCTAATCCAGAGATTGACAGCAGCCGAGAGAGCCTTCTTCTCACGAGCAGGAAGATGGTCAAGGTGTCCTTGGAGGTTTAGAAGATAGAGATCTTCAAAGTCATTTGGCATCAGATTTTTGAAGTCTTTTTCTTCTATAATGTACTCTTTCATGTCTGCTCTTCGAAGAACAATCTTCTTCAGGTAATCATACCCATAGATTGAGAAGATCTCTATACTGATAACACTTAGAATACGCAGCCTGGATCGAACAGCTCTGCGACTCCTTTTAGCACTGTGTCTATCGATGTAGAATTGCTTCTTCTTGAACCACCAATGAGAAATGCCATATGAGGTAGCAATGTCATACTGTTTCTCTTTGTCTGTCCAGAATTGATCCGGAACCATCTGTTCGAGACCTTGATCAGTGTAGGTAGCAGCTTTCATCTTCGAAATCGATAAAGCTGGTCTTCTTTCAGAAGTGCGAGCACATAGATAGTCCAGATCATGGTTGAAGAAGAACTCTGACTGAATGGTCATATATCCAGGTTCACCGCCGAGAGGAAGAGGGTTTTTTACGTCAAACCTATTGATCTGCTCACTGACTTGATCATTCAGCATTCTATAACATTCCTCCATCTGATATTGAAGCTGATTAACATTCGAGTGGAAGACTTTAACTATTTCAAAAGCTGGGCCTTCAAGATCTTTAGGAGTGATTGATGTAATTTCCTTCTTCTCACAAAACCACTTAATAAAGCTTCCCATATCCCTTGTAAAGTGAAGAAGAGACTCTTCTGCTGGTGCTTCATAGTTGGAAATAATAGTTGAAGCCCAATTATTTTCTGGGTTTGTTGAATCAGACTCGGGAATGAACCATGAAGGTTCAGGAGTTTGAGGTTTATCTTGGGTAAGCCAACTTTGAGTAACATCCTTTGAAGGTGTAGCTCTAGACGTTTTGATGCGTTTTCCCTCGATATAAGCATCCAACCAATCTTCTTCTTTTGTAACATTGGGGATGTGCTTGGTAGAAGCGTCATCATCTTCTGATTCAGACTCTTGAGCAACGAAAGACTCTTCATTTATTATTTGCTCTTCTGGAATAGTGGGGATGGTCAGTGTAAACCGGGAGTCGACGGTGGTCCATGCAGTAGACATCTTTTGAGATCTTTGACCACTTGAAGTACCGGTTTGTTTCTGAGTTGTTGGTGGTGGTGAAGGTGGGCTTGCCTTGTGAGAAGTGGTTGTTCCAGAGGATCCTCCAACTCCTGATGTGCCAGCACCACCAGTAGGAGGTGGTGGTGGTGACTTTGGACCTCCAGACATATCTTTTGAATCCATCGGAACTGATCTTCTTTTCTTCTTAGACTCCCTTTCACGAACATCGACTACAAACTGCTCATAATCATCATGCCTCATAGATTCCTCGAGTTCCTCGTATAATTTCTTATGTGTACTGTGCAAGTGCTCTCCTGCCTCATACATTCTTTCTGAGAGAGCTGATCTTATGTCAGAGATCGGCAAGTCTTTGAATCGCTGAAGTAATGGAGCTTTCATTGCCCATTCAACCGCGTCTTTAATATCTGCTTCTATTGCCTTTGTTACGACTTCATCGAGATTAAGATTCTCTGGTTTTTTGACACAACTGTCAAGATTGTTGACAGCTACAGGAAAATGTTTCTCAATAGTTGCAATGCGTAACATGGCCTCTTCAAGCAATTCCTTAGTTGTTTTAACAGGAGGAGGTGAGGCACGAGGTGGTGAGGCAGGTGGAGTGACAGGATCACTGATTGTGACAACTTGTAGTGGATCATTTGCGGGTTTGGGTGGTGGAAATGCAGTAGTCATAGTAGGTTCGAGTATCGGTGTGATTGATGGAGATGTGTCAGCAGTGGAGACCTTTGGAGCCGTCATCGGAGGAACAGTTGAAGAGTCTTGTTGAATAGTAACCGAGAACATGGACTGAACTTCTTCCTTTTCATTTGTTTGCTTGTCTGATTCGATGTCTGAGGGACCGTCTTTAAAGAATTGGTCACCGCATGAGAAGTCAGCATCAAGATTCTTAAGTGAGGAAAGAGATCCTGTAGACATGTTTGTTTCTTCAAGATGCCTGTGTACTTCAGATTATGGCTCAAGGTTCTCCTGTGGGTCTTTAAACGGCTCATTTTTATCACTTACTGTTTCAAGCACTGGGATCTCTGCAGTAAAAGGGGTCTCCAGATTTTCTTCCTGTGCATCACTGGACACAGGGGATTCAACCAATCTATCTGCCACATCAATGTCCATCCCAGATGGCTCTTGTTTAGAGGATGATACAACATCTCTTTTCTTGAGGATAAACTAGGTAGTTGTTTTGGTAGGTGGAGAAGAGATATTCAGTAGCATGTGTGCAGCTTGTTCTGCTTCTCTTCTAACAATTCCTTTACCTTTGTCTTGTGTGGCAAGATTGATTTGTCGAGGTGCAGACTCAGGCTCTTTTATCATGACCCCTCCCACCGGTGGTCTTTGAGACTCGTTCAGACTGTCGAGGCTTTGCTGAATTCCTTGTTGGAATGCAGCTTCGACTTCATCAATCAACTCTGTCTCATTTCCTGGAACCTTAGTTCCCTCATCAATACCCTTACCAGCGTCTCTTTTTCTCCTTTTTTGCTTTTCTGAAGGAGAGACATTAGATACAGAGCTATCAGGTCTCTTGTTTTTCTTGGGAAGACTTGAGTATGTGGTTCCTGATTGTTTAGATTTTGATTGTGTGGAAGTGGACTTTGGGATGTCAGCGGTTGTGGCGGAGGTTTTCTTTACATAACTCTTGAAGTACTCAGCATTCTTGATTCTATCATTAAGCAAAGCTTCAGGAACTGGCATACCAAAAATCTCCTTGTCATGTCCTCTGGCAATATATTTAATGTTGCCATGAACAAATTCATCACTGGCTTCATGTAGGGCAGACTCGCTACGTGAGTTGATCCGGTGAGTTTGTAGCAGATGATGGATAATGAGTTTTGAGAATCTGATGCTGGGTATTACTCTTTTACCAAGACTTTTTCTTCCTTTCACTTTATTCTCAGAGTTGATTCTATCAGAGATAAATGTGTCCAAGGACAAGATGAATTCTTCCCAGATAAGTTCAGCGAAGTCAATATTTTTCCCTTTGACTATTCCCCACAGTATTTGCATTATGGGAGCTCGAACTCTGTCTGTCCCTGATGTTTTACCGGTTAGGCATAGATTGAGAATAGTGACTATTGATCTCCATGGTTGATATATTTCCGCATTGATGAGTGATGAAATCTTGGTTATTCTTTCCGGGTATCCCAATTCGTCGACAAAGTTTAAGATATCATGAATGGAGGGTGGAGTGATTAATTTGTTGGAAGGATTTCTTGGTGTGATCTGAAGAGCATCCCTGAGTGTGTCAACTGAGATGTCATACCATTTGTCTTCGAGTTTACATGAGTATGACGCAGATATCTTATCCCAAGTAACTGTTTTCCAGAACTGCTGAAGATAGATGGAAGGGATAGTGCAACGCTTGGTTAGGGCATTAAAGAAGTTGGTATCCTTCAAGATGTCGACAGCCAGACGGTAAGTTGGATTATGTTGCCCTCTATCTACATCTAAGTAGCAGTTGCTCTTTGCAATAGACACCCATTCCGCACGAGGAAGTAATTGTTCATCAGTCAGAGTGACGGTTGGTGCAGAGGAAGTAGGAACATAAGAGGATGTGATGTCAGCCATTGAGATCTGATAGTTACACATACAACACAAACCATATCCAAGAAAATTGTTAGGTTAAGACACTGATACACATTATGACCAATTAATAACCCAACATTTAGAGCTTCAGAAAGAAGGATATGACATATATGGAGACATAGAATGCAACACTCAGAAAAATGTAATCAGTATGCAGAAACTTATGGGTGTAGGATAATATTTGGGAGAGGACATCAAAATAGATAATACCATAAGCAAAATTGACAAAGATATATGTTAAATCACACACTGCAACTTGCTTTGGAACAACAATTTGAGCAACTCGCATAACACACCATGCATAAGTAATAGTTGGTAATCAACATGCATACTACAAGACATATGAGTTAAGTCGCATATGGCAACTCGCATCCAACAACTCGCTTTGGTTATAGAGTAACTCGCATAGGATAAAGTGAGTGATAACACGCATACGTTACAATGTATGAAGCAAGTCGCATATGGCAACTCGCATGCATCAACACGCTTTAGTCAAACAATGGTTGGTCAACATATATATGCTAACTCGCATACCTTATAGAGATGGAGCAAGTCGCATATGATGATAGATAACACGCATAGTCAACTCGCATATGCAACTCGCATATGATACGTTGAATCTGGACATATCGCATAGGCGACAGGCAACACGCATACATAACAATGCAACTTGCATAAAGCAACTCGCTTTCAATAATAATCAATAACAACTCGCATTTAAGCACACCTTTAATGAAACATCAGGGCAACTCGCATACAAGAAACTCTTAGTCAACTCGCTAATAAGAATGATCCATGAACAACCCAATTAAACACTCAAACTCATGAATATATATACTCAGAAAAGATCACAAACATATAATGGACAATACCAACAACCCAATTAAATCCAATAGCAATTTTTACCCTAACCTTTAGTCACCCACAACACGCATAACCAAAATAAACAAAAAAATCGAGCAGTCATTAATAGCACATGTCATAACTTAAACGAATACACGTAAGACTACTTTCAACATCATTTTATCAAAAACTTACAAACCTAGCGTCCAAATATTTGATCGAGATGAGAACGAGGAGACACGTTTAAGATAAGAGATGGTTTAAGTACAAATCATGAAAAAGGTAAGATAAACACGATCAGATAGCAATAATGACCTACCACACGGTCACCAATTGATAACTCGCTTAGAAGAGAGTTGAGAGAGAATAGTTTTAGCGAGATGCGAGTATTGACCAAGAAAGATAATGATTTGACCAAGACACCCAACCCGCATACTTAGCTAAACAATTATAGCGAGTTGACACTTTTAGTCCCTTTACTTAGCAAAGCAACTCGCATACTAGGTACACAGATATAGTGGGTTGACACTTTTAGTCCCTATACGAAGCGTAGCAACTCGCATACAGATAACACATAGCAACTCGCACAGTATAACATAGCAACTCGCATACCAGGTACAAAGCATAGCAACTCGCATACAGATAAAAGAGCAACTCGCATAATATAAAGACATGACAAAAATATTTCACATAGCAAACCACCTTTTATCATACCAAGAATCATAAACTAACACCACATAGCATGCAACAGCCAAAGCACACAAATAAGAATGCATATGATTAATCAAGCAATGTACTGAATCAACTGTAGGTGCACAATTCTCCCCCTCAATCAATGATACGAGATAGTGAGTAATCATTTATTGACTTAGTATCATGACAATGAGATTAAGACAGCTTAAGTATGAGATAAACGAATAAAATTAAAGGTTATAACGGCTCTGTTCGAACTTCATCTAAAGTCCCGTGTCATTGTTGAATGACATTTCTAGGACCGTAGATGTTATCGATGACAGAAACTTGAGTAAAAACGAGTGTAAAAAAATAAAAATTTGTATATATAAAAAATTATTATTATTATTATTATTATTATTATTATTATTATTATTATTTTACAAGACTTAATAAGTACGAGTCCTGAAAAGAGGGGATCAAGAGTCAGAGTACGAGGTACATCAATTCTGACAAGCTACAATTCCAGGGTGAGCATTCTTCAGTTCTGATGGAAACCAGGTCATTATGTTCATGAATGAATTGAGCATTGTACCTGAAAAAGATTGAGGACACTTTGCACTAATAGCACATGTAGTATTGCAAATAGGTGGGTTAGTGACAGGTATATCCTCAATTTTTGATGTAGTACAGTCAGGTCTAGGAGTATCATTAATGGACATCCCGTTAAGTTCAACATTCTTGAAGATTTTTCCTGTGGGGATCCACCTAAGACAACTTCTAGGTGAGTAAGTCCGTTTGGTACCTGTGAACTTAAAGAGTCTACCAGTAGGAATCCACTTAAAACAATTGCTAACAACATTAGATGAGGCTAGATTCCTGTTCTGAGCATTGGTCCTTTTGCATTTAATTTGCTTCTTAGGGGATTGGTCTGTCATTTGACTCCTTAAATTCCTAATCTTAGATTTCTGAGCCTTCAGCTGGGGATTGTCATTCCTCAAGTTGGAATGGATTAGTGAAGTGACTGGTTTCGACAAAACTATATTTTTATCAACTTGGGAGGCAAGCTTAGATTTTGATAATTTAAATCTTTCTGTCTTAAATGCATTGGGCTGCCTAGTTACAGGGCGTTTAGTGGCATTATGAGCAGTTGATTTCTCCAATGTTGATGGTTTTGCGAAGTTAGTATTCACTCTATTTCCCGTATTCTTCCTAAGCTCATTTTTTAAAGCAACGATAGTGAAGCTCTTATCCTGAATTTGGGTTTTGAGGGCATCTATGTCAGCTGTCATGGAGTTGATTTTACCATTCTTCAAGGATTCATTTTCTCTTAGCAAGTTAGCAACACATAGGGCTAGTTCCTCATTCCTAGACTTAATTGCATCACAAGCTTCACAGTTTATAATGTTTATACCCGCATTTGTGTTCATTTGAATGTCTAATTGACTGTCTGATATTTGTTTTTTCAGATTACAAATGGTTGAGGCTTTATCTAGAATCTGTGTTTTTAATTGATTAATTTCAAAAAATTCAAGGAATTCTGGGAATTCTGGATTTGTGCATGCATTTGAAACAAGAGAATTTTCTTCCTTTTGCTGTAGTGCAATTTCCAAGGAAATGCAGTGTTTTTCAAGAATTGAATATTTGCAAGAGAGTTCATCAAATGCCCTTTTTGAAATCATATCATTAGTTTTAAAACATACAGACTCAGTCTCAACCATATCAATTTTATCATAATCATGTTTATCCATAAATTCAAATGGTTTGGATACGTTACCAGATGCATTGTGTTGATCATTCAAGAGTAGCACATCAGATGACACCTGATCATCCATCGGTCTGACACTTGCATCCTCATCACTTGTACTAAGCGTTAATGAATTTCTAACAGTTTTAGGCTCCTCAGTCTCAGATTCTTTGCATTCATTGTCAGCAGATACAGCATTCGATGCCATTCCAATTTCATCGCAGTAATCAACTGATGGTGCTCTACATTCGTTCAACTTGCTGATCATAGCATCCCCTGATAGATCACAATTAACTTTCAGTTGTTCCTGGACTTCATCTGCCTTTTCATCATTCAGTGTACCTTCCTCAATGTACTTCTCCACATTATTCATGAGTTGGATAAATGTATTGATGAATTCCTGAATTTCCATTCCAGTATGCTTTTTGAAGGAAATACCCGTCAAGTGTTGATCAAAATCTGCGGAATATTCCTCATTGATAAATGATTGGAATTGGTTGTGAATGATCTGGAGTGCAGCAATGGAATAATCCTTCATTATCTTCCCTTTGATGAGCTGGATCTTCAATTGTTCTAATTCTAGCAACAATGTTTTTTTCAATGTAGGTAAGTCCTGACGGAAAAGAGCACTACATGTTCGATCCATGGATGTGGATAAAACTTGTGAGATATGAGAGTGAAGCAGTAAATAAGGTTCAATACTGCATTCAATATGTAATTGCTGCTGAGATTCATTTGGGTTAGACTCAAAGTGTGAAGGGTTTAGATCATCATAGGTTGAATCTGTTAAGGTCAAGCATTCTGAGTAGTACATACTTTGTCTGCAGTCCACAGAGTCATATAGTTTGAGCACATTAGAGATTACTGGATCAGTGGAGTAAGCCATGAATGTCGGACTTTACGGGATTCTATAATTCTTTGATTAAACCGGGAAATAGATTCTTTCACGGGATTTTACAAAATCAAAAGAACAGCCGTAAAGCGTAGCAAAAAGAAGTAAAAGGTCTCAATAGACAAGTCGCTAAATAGCCAACTCGCTTTAGTATCAACTCGCTACACAATCAACTCGCTTAAAAAAACAAGTCGCTTAAAAATCAAGTCGCTTAAAGAAACAACTCGCTTAATAACCAAGTCGCATACAGAGACAACTCGCTTAACCACCAAGTCGCTTAAGATAACTCGCTTGCAGTACAACTCGCTTAATAGCCAAGTCGCTTTAGAACTTACTTCTGATGAAGAAGCAACTCGCATCCAAGAAACTCAACTACGAGTCTCAACTCGCTTAGTACACTTATCACAAATACCCACTTTAACAATCAAAAACGACCAAACCACAATGATTTAAGCTTTCCAATTCAAAACATAAACACATATGATGATCCTAAACACAAAAGTACAAGCAAAATTCAAACTTTAACACTATAATTTGTCCAAATGATTCAAACTCTCCTAAACACTTAAAACCCCAAAAACCTTATGAAATCCACCAAAACAAAGAGCATGAAAGATGAGTGATCAAAACATGGCTCTGATACCAATTGTAAGATATAGGATTTCATAATCACATTAAAGCACAAACAAGTGAGGCGTTTATAAGTTTTAGAGAGAGAAAGGGAGATGTTCTAGTGAGATAAAACACATGGAAGGTTAGATTCCAAATGAACATCCAACCCTCTCCCTTGTGAGGAGAGGGTTATTTATACAAAGAGACACGCCCTCGTACGGGCTGTAGATCAGGCATACAATGGGTAAAGACCCATCCTTCCTCCACGATGTTGCATTAGTCTAAGTTACGTTAATAACTAACTAATAAATAATACTCTAAACGATATGTCTACGAGCTAACTTAAGCTAGATTACATTAGGGGTGACCGATACTTCACTATAGAATTTCCAATTCCTAACAAATATAATAAACCAAATTCTTATAATGTTTGGAACTAGATTGACTGTACAATTTCAAGGGATAACATTTTTGGAACATGTTTTGATTGTTATCTTTATGCTGTATGAGTCAAACATAGGAATACCTTTAGGGTCTGAGTTTCACTCATTTTTTTGTGCTTAAATGTTTAATATTATTCCAAATTTTCTATTTAACATATGTTTTCTTTGGTGATAATACACTATCAATCTTTAAACCATCAAACATGAAAGCTTGGTTATCTGATTATTGCATTTTCAAAATACGGGAGGTTCTAAGCTAGGTCCACTTATCTATTTACTATTAGTTGCAACAAAACTGATTTTGAACATCTGGGATTCTGGTTCACTCGTCATCTTAAGTTCACTTCTCATTTTATTAAGTTAAATGCTATTAAATGTTTTAGGCTCAAGCAAAAAGAGAATTATCAAGAAAGAGTTCAGCTATCGGTGGTTCTGAATCTGTGGATCCTGAAGTAGATGCAGAAATTGCAAGGGATATCATACAAAAACGTAGACGTCATGGAGTGACTGGACACGGGGCTGGAGTGAAAAAATCACAAGTATCTAAATTTAGTATCGAGTACAGAAGAATGAGGAGTGAAGCAATATCCGGTGAAAAGAAATTTCTGTTGGATAAAGTTGACTTTCAAAGTAATAAAATTGAAGCCCAAAGCAAGCCTATCGAATTTCTAAGTAACAAAAATGAAGCACAAAGCAAGAAACTGGAATCTCAAAGCAAGCAGATAGAATCTATAAGTAAGAAAAATGAAACCCAAAGCAAGTAGATAGAATCTCTAAGTAAAGAAAATGAGACTCAAAGTATGAAATTGAATGGTATGGAGGAAAAGATGAATCTGTTCATAGGAGAGCTTCAACTTTTTAAAACTGCATTTCCAGATATATATATAGTAAATCTAACACTCTCTCTTGTGCTTCACATGGATACTATCAGTGATCAAGTCAGAGCATCGTGACATTCATTACATCGTCACTAATCAGGTACGCTTCTGTCAACAAGTTATTGCAACTTTTTTCTCCCGAAGCTTAGGATATTGCTGTTGCAAGGTATCGTTATACTGTTTTGATCAATACTTGTTGCATGGATAGAAATTTTATACTTAATATATTACATAAGAGGTGTTTGGATTTGCATTTTGAAACTAGTTATTGCGACTTCTGATGTGGTTATTAAAGGATCATATACTCAGTTTTTTATATTGGTTCATAGTGGCTGCTACAAATCTGAATGTTCTAGGGTACATTAAACTTGTCTATTTACTCGTTTAAGCATAACTTGATAGACTTTTACGCCCATTTTACAGAACGTGGCTCTTTTTGTCAAAATTGTATGATCATTCTATCTGTCAACTCCTTAAATAATCAGAATTTCCTTATTACGGGACACATGTTATAACTTTACCGCGAGTTTACAACTTTAAACTGTAAAAGTACATCCGAACACTATCTTCCTAGACATGTACTATTACAGATCGTTATCTTGTTCTAATTATGAAATATGACACACTCCCTTCCAAAACCCATATCCAAGCACCCTATAAACTGGTCATCTTCTTCACCCATTTGGTGATTCGACCCATTTCATAAAATGCAAATAATACAGAACACCCATAGAATGTGGAATTACAACAACCTTTTCACCGCTTGTGGCTACCATGAGTTCTATATTGATTAAACATTTGATTGAGCATAAGATCATTAGTGATTGCGAGTTAGGATGTTAGATTTCTTTTATGTAGATGCGCGTTAGGACGGATATCCAACTAAATCTTATATTATCTTGAAACCTTGAATGCCTTATAGTTTTGGGATTCACTTCATTGTCAAATTACTAGTAAAATTGCGTATTTTTTGTGATGAACTTGTAAGGTATTGATATGTGCAAAAACACATATCATTTCTTTATCAAATATAGACCCAAAATAACCAAGAAAGAGCCGTTTATTGCTAATATTTGTGGTTTTCTTGAGTTTGTGCTTGTGCAGGTACGGATATGTCAAAACACACAAAAAGAAGCCAAATCAGACGAAAATCCGAGCACGAGAGATTAGGAGAGTTTGAGCTGAGCCGGAAGGTCGAGATTGTGCATTTGTGAAGATTTTATTCTCTGAGGATGATATTTAGAAAGTTATAATCAAGTTTGAAGAATTGTCAAGATTAGTCCCTCATCTTTGAGCATTTGGCAGAATTGACCCTTCAAGTTTCAAAAGTTGCAAAATCAGCCCTTGGTTTATTGAAGAATGACAACAATGGCCCTTGGAAGACATTTTCAGATTTGCAAGTTTGGTCCCTGGATTTTCAGCATATGCATCTTTGGTCCTTAAAATACACTTTGGGTTCATTATTAGTCCTAAGCCTAATCTAATAATACCTCTAGCCCAATCCAAGCCCAATATCCAAACCCATCACCCGGTCCAACACCAAACTATCAAATATCCCAAACCGGTTTTACTTATACCCGTATACCACATGGACCCCGGTCAACATACTCAAAATATAATAAAAAACCCAACCCGCGCTTTTTTTCCCCCAATCCTGCTACTACATGAACCCTAAATTTACCTTTGGTCAATTGGTCAAATTTACTGCAATTAAGGGTATATTTGTACTTTCGTCTGACACCCCTGACATGTGCACAGTGCCAGGTCATCAATCCGCGTGCAACATCTCAATCTCTGCTCTCTGATTGGCTGTGGATGCGTGGATGATCTAATCCAAGGGCTTAGATCAATTGGGATACGTGGAAGAGTGATCAAAGGCTCATAATACACTCAAAGAAACACACATTTGGGATTTCTAGATGCTTCCAAGGCTTAAGCTAGGCTATATATACCCTCTCATTTCTCACTTGTAAAATCATGTAGAATTTGAGTAGATTGTCAGTAGCTTATTAATGTTTAATATTTAGTTTTCATTTATGTATTTTCTAATTTTCAGTTCCTTTGTAATCACAAGTTTTATTAATAAAAGTAATTTCAGTTTTTTTTAAGCAATCTCAAATACTGTTTTATTGTTTTAAATAGCTTGTTAGTATTTCATCTTCTCAAGTTAGCTTATCACAAATCAGTTTCAGCTTATTTGTTCTTAAAAACAAAAATCACAAAAAAATAAGAAAAATACTCCAAAAATAAAAAATGTCTAAAACCTGTTCTTAAGATCAAATCAGTTTAAGTATAAGCTCTTATAAGCTCATCATTAGCTTATTAATTGCTTATTAGGGTCTCTACTCAGTTCTACTCCCAAAATAAATCTCAATCAAAGTTGCAGCTGTTTCAATATTTGGTACTGAACTACTAGTTTGAAATGGAAATTGGGTTATGCAGTTCTGGATTTGGGTTGATTCTGAATTGGATTTGGTTTGAGATCAGTTAGGTAGTGGTATTTTGTGCTGTTTATCAAGTCATTGTGACTGGACCTTTGTAAGTCTTGTTTATCTAATTTCATAATTGTTCTATTGGCATTCTGATTTTGTGTTGGTTAATGTTAGAATTATTGCATCATTTAGCTCTTATATGTTCATTTGAGTTTGTTTAGAAGAAAACCTTAGGATTAATCTGAGATATATAAGTATTTACTTGCATAACAGTTAGTATAATTGGTGTTTGGATCAGTGGATAGTTCTGTGTTTGAGGTTTTATCAGTGGTTTAGCATGGTTTATTTAGTATAGTTTAGGTTTATAAAACTTAGATTGATCATTTATTTGCACTTATAATAGCTCATAGTCAAAATAGAGTTTAATCAGATTTTGTGATTTTATCAGATAGGTATAGTAGCAAATTAGGTTAGAACTAGGCTTAGATATCATCACACTAGCTTAATCAAGTCTTATTGTAACTCATTTCATAATTCAGATCAAATTTGAGTCACTAAAATCTCACAAAAGTCAACTAACCAAAACAGATTTCAAAAGTCAAAATAATGTCAAAACCAGTTTTCTTCAAACCTTGCAGGCCTTGCACAAGGTTCTATCTTGATCATTAGGACCTGAAAATTGGTACAATCACTCTTTGGTTGGTGGTCTTGAGGACCACAGATCTGGTTTTCACTTTAGCTTATTGAATAAGCCTGTGCTACAGCTTAAACATAGGGGTTAAGAGCTGAATTTAGTTAGAAACAGTTAGCATTTTAACTTGGTAGATTGCTTATTAGAGGATAGGATTAGAAGTGATTAGTTGATAATAGTTAGTTTTAGTATAAATTAGCTTCAGTTACTGTTTGGTAGCTTATTGCACTCTTTAGCTTATTTTCAATAGCTTATTTCAAAACAGTTTACATTGCAGCTCATATTTCTTACACATAAGCAATAGATTTTATATTTTTCATAAAATTAGAATAATATTTTAGATTTTTACTGAATTTTTCATAAATTTTCATCACTGTTTGGTATTTTTCATAATTTAAAACAGCTTTTAGGTATTTTTTTTAAATAGCTTTTATTGTAATTAAATCAGAAAAAGTTCAAAATAATAATTTTTCAATTTTCATAGATTAAGATAAATACAAAAAGCAAAAAAATAATTTTTCTAGATTTTTCCTAGCTTATTTTGTAATTTTTAGCCATTTAATTAGATTTAAATAGTTTTAAATTTGTAGAAAATAGAAAATTAATCAGAAAAATAAAAAAATAGTTTTGAAGATTCTCTTAGGATATTTTAGATTTTATAAAAATAGTTTCATATTTTTCCCCTTAATTTTCATAATTTTTAGTATTTTAACTTAGATTTAAAAGTTTAAAATTAGTTTTTAATTTTAATAAAATCCAGAAAAATCCTAAAAAATAGTTTTAATTCATAAATAGTTTTCAACTTGCATTTCTAGAGTAAAAGTAATTTTAGGCATTTTTAGGATATAGATTAGACGTAGTTGCATTTTATTTACGTTTCGTTTATTACATTTTAGTTAATATCGCACTTAGGATTTCCCGTAGATTAGATTTCCCTTAATTACTTTCCCTTCTCCCGTAGTTTAATAAAATCAAATCATCAAATCCAAAACATCGAGCATTAAATTCCAAACCAAAAACGACGTTGGCAATTCACGCCTCGTTGGGAAACGATTCGGGTTGACTAATCCGTATCAACGATCACACACGGGATTTGATTTAATATTCTTTTTCCTAAAGGAATTTTGAATCTATCTTCGTGATTATTTTTGATATCGATATTGAGGTTTTATCCATACACATACCCCTAAGCCTACATTTTATACGAATCAAATTTTGGCGCCGCTGCCGGGGAGGTTGTGTCACGACAATATCGTTAGAGGTTTGACGATTAGTGACTCGAGATCCTTCATTCGTGAAGTTACTATTTTTCTAAAAATCAAAAAAGTAAAAAATATTTTCCTTTTTCTTTTGTATATATATATATACCATATTAAAAAAATACAAAAAGATTTTCTCTTGTGTTTTTGAGCATAAATAGAATTCATCAATTATATAACATTCTCAACGGAGGTGTTATCATTAGTAAGTTCCCGAACCAAAGATCAAAAACTTGCCTTTGTGTCGCTTGTGAATTGATTTATTTCTATCGGATAAACAAACTGTGTGGTGGGTATAAGGACGGCCTGACATTAAATTGCGGCTGAAAAGAAGCGGGTTTTTAATAAGCTTCGCGCTGACCTAAAAAGCTTCTCCGCTCGCTTGTGCGTTTGTCTTATAGAAGTGATTTATTCACTTGGGATTATTGGTTAAGTTCACTGTGTTTTCAAATATCGGTCTCTTTTAATTGCCTTGGTTTTTAAAGTGCATGCGCACTCGCTCTCAATCACGACGTAGACGTAATCAAAGAATAGACGTACCCGAGTTACGTACTATCATTGAAGAACCCGTCATGGCAGACACTCGAACGATGAACGAGTTACTTCAAGCTCCCGTAGACGGCTACGGTGATGCTATCGTACTTCCCCCAATTAACACCGAAAATTTTGAACTAAAAACAAATTTAATACAATTGGTGTCTAATAAACCTTTTTGTGGTTTAGATCATGAGGAGCCCCACGCACACCTCCGTTGGTTTAATCAAGTTGCTTCTACAATTAACTTTCGGGGCGTCTCTCATGAGTCGATTAAGTTGAGATTGTTTCCATTTTCCCTTGAGGGGGCAGCCCGGACTTGGCTAGAAAAAGAACCCCCTCATTCGATTACAACATGGGAAGATCTTTCTAAGAAATTTGTGAACCAATTCTTTCCTCCGTCAAAAATAACAATGTTACGAAATCAAATCATAAATTTTCAACAAAAATTTTACGAAAGTTTTGGAGAAGCATGGGATAGATTTAAAGAACTTTTACGTAAATGCCCAAATCATGGTTTTACCGATCTTCATCAGATTGATACGTTCTATAATGCTCTTACTCCGTCCGATCAAGATTCGCTTAACGCGGCCGCCGGTGGTAATATCTTGAGTCGTATGCCCACCGATATTAGAACGATTATCGAAAATAAGTCAAAAGTTTCTTCGTCTAGAAACCGACCGGTTGTTTCTAAGATCACTACGAACGACAACTACATCCAGAGAAGTGAGTTAAGTGGGTTGACTGATGCTATTAATTCTATGATGAGAGAGTTTAAGATTCATAAATCTGAACCAGTCAAAGCCGTTACTGAAACATGTGTTATTTGCGGTGGTCCTCATCCGTACTATAATTGTCAAGCCACCGATGGCGATCTCCGAAATGCTTCCGTAGCCTCTGCTAATCCGGTTCAAAATCAAAACCAAGGATACCGTTCCAACCAAATGGGACCACCCGGTTTTGCACCCGTTCCTCAACAAAACCAAAACAGTTATCAAAACCAATCTTACAATCAAAACCGAGGAGCCAATCTCAATCATGGTAATCAAAACTACCAAGCTCCTCCACCTCAAGTTTATCAACAACCTCCTCAACAACAATATCAACCACCTCATCAAGCTATTCCAAACAACGAGTTTCTGTCTTACATGAAGAATTCCGACAACACCATTAAAAGTTTGCAAACTCAAATCACCAGCATTAGGAATGATTTCAAAAGAGAAATGGAACCTACGAGTAATAAGTAGATGAGTGAAATGAGGAATATGATGGCTAGTTTCTTTCAAGCTAATCAAGCTTCTACGTCTATATCTCAACCCTCGGGTTCCGGTTCTCTTCCGAGTAATACGATTCCTAACCCGAGAGGTGACATGAAAGCGATTACTACCCGAAGTGGTGTTGCTTACGATGGACCCACGGCTCCTACCACTATTTCTTCTTCTCCGTCTTGTGTGGTAGACCGTGAGACCGGGGTGACAAAGGACCCGGTGCTTCCTACTAATAAGGGGAGTACTGAGAATGTCCAACCCACGGTTGTCCCGACTTCTGAACCCAAGGATGCTCCGGTTAGTGCTGAAAAGATTAACTCAAAAACAACACTTCCGTACCCGTCAAGGATGAATGATCAAAAGCAACGTGAACAAGCAAATCTTCAAATGGAAAAATTATTTCAAATATTTCAAGATCTTCACTTCGAAATTAGCTTCGCGGATGCTCTTCTTCTCATGCCTAAGTTTGTTTCGACACTAAAAGGATTATTAAGTAACAAAGAAAAAATTGTGGATTTGGCAAAAACGTCTTTGAATGAGAATTGTTCGGCGGTTATTCTCAAGAAACTTCCCGAAAAGTTAGGTGACCCCGGCAAGTTCCTCATTCCATGCGATTTTCAAGGAATTATTCAGTGCTCCGCCTTGGCCGATCTTGGCGCGAGTATAAATTTGATGCCGAAATCAATTTACGATAAACTTTCATTGCCCCCACTTACCCCAACATGTATGACCCTCGAGCTAGCCGACCGAACTACGAAAACACCAATCGGTATAGCCGAGGATGTTTTTGTTAAAGTGGGGAAGTTCGATTTCCCCGCAGATTTTGTTGTCGTTGATTTCGATGCCGACCCTCGTGTGCCCCTTATTCTCGGAAGATGTTTCTTAAGGACGGGCCATGCGTTAATTGATGTTTATGAAGGAGAAATCACTTTAAGAGTTGGAAAAGAAGCAGTCACGTTCAACGTTAATAATACTTCTAAATCTTTTACCAAACAATATGATGTGGCCAAAATTAATGACACCAAGGTGACAAAGGACCCGGGAATTCCTACTAATAACGGAAGTACCAAAAACGTCCAACCTCCGGTTGTTCAAAAAGTTGGGCCTAAGACATTGAGAATTGATCCGAGTCTTTCACGTTTTACGGTTAAGAGTTTATCGACGGTACGTGCTGAGCAAATGAAGAAATTAGAAAAGGAGACTACAACGGTTGAGGTGGAAAATGCTAGCTCTAAGAGCACACCACTTGTCCCACCTCCGCTTTCTGTGTATCGGATTGATCTTGTTCCTAAAAACGTCGAGTTTTCTTTGAGTGGCAATCCCACTCCTTCTTCTGAAAATATGGAACTTTCTTCTAAACAAATCATTTATGATTCTTCCCCTTCCCATAGTCAAAATGAGGAGGATGATTCTATCATGAAAGAAATTGAGGCTTATTTGAAAAGTGATTCAGTTTCACCGGAAATTGATAACGCCGACATCGACATCGAAGGAGATATTCGTTTGATTGAAAAAATGCTTTACGGGGATTCTTATATTCCTTCGGAAGAAAAAGTTATTAAAGAAGTCAAGCCGTCTTTTAATCCTTCGGAGCCCAAGCTCAAGGATTCTTCCATTGATTTACTTCTCGAGGAGTTCGCCTATGAACTCGCTCGCATGGATCCTCTTCCACCGGGAAGTGAGGACGACGTCTTTGATTTTAGAGCCGACTTACTCGAAATTGAATATTTGTTATATCAAGATCCGTCGATTTACTTCGAGAAGTTCACCGATGAACTTGCTCCCACCGACTCGATTCTTTCAGAAAATAAAGAAAAAGAATACAATGATCCATTCTACCCGAAGAAAGATAAGGAAGTTAAGATTTCGACTGATGAGCTTGAGGTCCCACACTATTTTTTATCCGAGAGTGATTCCTCTTCTCGTGAGGATTTTCACGTGGATGATACTTTGATTTCGTTCCTCTCCGAGGACAAGATTTTTAACCCTGGGATACTCATCAAAGAGTACATTCTTATCACCAAAGTTATTCGGAAAAAGGATCCTCTCTTGGATGCCTTCATGTTTGAACCTTTGAAATACACCTTTCTGTACCATGGACTCCCTTCTTCTATGGAGTCGTTTCTCTTTGATCCGTCATCCCGACGTCCGCCCGCAAAACCACCGGATGATGGATCGTTCTTGCTTAACATACCTTATGTGAGTTCGGGAGATGTTATCCAATTTGTGCTGGAGCCCGACACTTTCTTTCCCTCCCAACCCACCCATTCTCTTTCCCTCCGGAGTGAGGATACCATCTTCGATCCGGGTATCCTTTCCGCTTGTTTCCCCAAGGACAAATGAATTCGGGGACGAGTCAGGCTAGCGACTCGGTGATCAAAAACAGTAGCGCTTCGTGGGAGGCACCCCATGCTTATCTCTATCTTCTTTCTCTTTTCTAATAAGTGACGTGAAGGGGTTAGCCTCTTCGATTTCTCGTGTTTGGTTGTTTGTGATGTTGTGTGTAGGATTTTCCCGATATGAAGACTCTCGTGCTCGAAGTTTGCTTTTCTCCACTCGAGTTTCATGATCGATGCTGACGGAAATCCGATATCCTAATCTTATCGACTAACGTTTATCTTCAAGCATACTTAATAAACGGCTTTTAGATTTTCGTGATACCCTTGCTTTAAACATTGAGGACAATGTTTCGTTCTAGTCTGGGGTAGGGTAATCTTTGATTTGATTTGACCGCACTTGCTTGTTTTTTTGTCGTATACTCTCGCAACCCCGTTTTTCCTTAGTAAATAAAAATTGTGCAAAAATGAGAAAAATTTAAAATTTTATAAGCTTTTGCTAGTTTTATGATTGAAAAGTCTTTGCTAGTCTCTTACAAGTTTCTTTAAATATGCATTTTCTTGAAATAGCCTTTGTTAATTGCTTAGACAAGAGGCTATAAAATTCGATTCTAGCTCACAAGGCCAAGAATTTGCAAGTCTCCCTAAGTGATTTTAAATATGCGAAGCTTAACCAAGAATTTGCTAGTTTCTAATAAGTGACTTTGAAAATGCGAGACTTGAGATTATTTGACGAAGCATTTGCTAAGTTAATATATGTTTTGACACCTTGTTGACTTTCCGCTGGTGAGAGTAGGAATAGAATTCTGACTTGACCGGGCGTGTTGAGCCCTAGCTTGTTCCCTTAACCATAGATAATCTAAAAATTATCGGCTAAGCATCCGCGGATCTCATTATTTGGGATTTTAAATTTGCGGAGATCGAGAAATGATAGAGTTACTTATGAGTTTAGATGCTAAGCGTGGAGTAGTTGGTTCTCTTTAGAGCCCATCGAAGGTACTTATGGCTTTTTGTTCCCACAAAATTGTTTCACCCCATATCTGTCTAATAAATAATTAGAGATGTTGAGTTTTTGGCGATAGTTAGTTCTTTATCTTCTTAAAAGAATCTTTGTTCTAAAAATTGGGTACACATCAAGGATCCGTAATAAATAAATAAATAAGTAATAAGTAATAAGTAAAGTTATGAGCTGCGGTGTCGAGATCGGACCCTTGGATCTTTAGCCGGGATTGAGTGAGGTCTTAGTCTAGCCAACCGGGACCCTCATTTCATGAAGCCTATAGTCTTGGAATTACCCCGTGAAGCTCCGTAGTTCATAGCTCATATAAGTAAAAGTATAAAAGTATAAAAAAAAATTATGAAAAGTGGTGAAAATGAAAAAGTCCAAAATGTAAGTGAATAAAAATTCCTTGATGTGGACCTCATTTTTGGGACAATGGTTCTTGAGAGAAGGTGGACAACTAATTATCGACTTAGCTTTATATCTTTATCAGATTAATTCTTATCGAAACGAGAAATTTGAAGAAATTCAATTCTCACAAAAATAAAAAAATCTAGAGGAAAATAGGAAAATGGGAGCAAAAGGTAATTGCACAAGTAACTTCCATGGGTAGTGTTAGCATCTAGAGTCATACTTAACAATGATTTCGATTTTACGCTTAGTTTGGGACTTGTGAAAAATCAGGGACGATGTATTCTATCTGTATGGTCACTTCACGCTGTGTTGTGTTTCCTACTCCGTGATCCTAACGTGTCGTTTGAAAAATGTTGGAGTTATTGATCGACATGAAAGTTCAACAAACCGTCATTCATAACCGGAATGTGCTTAATCGTAATATCTATACATGTGAATTAAAAGGTAAACGGGGCGTTTTTTAGAATTAAGGCTTTCTTAATCTCTTTTGAGGAATCTTTGCTACTTCTTCATAGGTTTAGTAGAAAGATATTGAAATCCTTGGTTTTAGAAGCGTGAGTTGATTGCATTGCGTGAGGACACGACAATGGTCTCGTCTGGGGTATTTTGATATGTGCAAAAACACATATCATTTCTTTATCAAATATAGACCCAAAATAACCAAGAAAGAGCCGTTTATTGCTAATATTTGTGGTTTTCTTGAGTTTGTGCTTGTGCAGGTACGGATATGTCAAAACACACAAAAAGAAGCCAAATCAGACGAAAATCCGAGCACGAGAGATTAAGAGAGTTTGGGCTGAGCCGGAAGGTCGAGATTGTGCATTTGTGAAGATTTTATTCTCTGAGGATGATTTTTAGAAAGTTATAATCAAGTTTGAAGAATTGTCAAGATTAGTCCCTCATCTTTGAGCATTTGGCAGAATTGACCCTTCAAGTTTCAAAAGTTGCAAAATCAGCCCTTGGTTTATTGAAGAATGACAACAATGGCCCTTGGAAGACATTTTCAGATTTGCAAGTTTGGTCCCTGGATTTTCAGCATATGCATCTTTGGTCCTTAAAATACACTTTGGGTTCATTATTAGTCCTAAGCCTAATCTAATAATACCTCTAGCCCAATCCAAGCCCAATATCCAAACCCATCACCTGGTCCAACACCAAACTATCAAATATCCCAAACCGGTTTTACTTATACCCGTATACCACATGGACCCCGGTCAACCCACCCAAACCCGGTCAACATACTCAAAATATAATAAAAAACCCAACCCGCGCTTTTTTTCCCCCAATCCTGCTACTACATGAACCCTAAATTTACCTTTGGTCAATTGGTCAAATTTACTGCAATTAAGGGTATATTTGTACTTTCGTCTGACACCCCTGACATGTGCGCAGTGCCAGGTCATCAATCCGCGTGCAACATCTCAATCTCTGCTCTCTGATTGGCTGTGGATGCGTGGATGATCTAATCCAAGGGCTTAGATCAATTGGGATACGTGGAAGAGTGATCAAGAGCTCAGAATACACTCAAAGAAACACACATTTGGGATTTCTAGATGCTTCCAAGGCTTAAGCTAGGCTATATATACCCTCTCATTTCTCACTTGTAAAATCATGTAGAATTTGAGTAGATTGTCAGTAGCTTATTAATGTTTAATATTTAGTTTTCATTTCTGTATTTTCAAATTTTCAGTTCCTTTGTAATCACAAGTTTTATTAATAAAAGTAATTTCAGTTTTTTTTTAAGCAATCTCAATTACTGTTTTATTGTTTTAAATAGCTTGTTAGTATTTCATCTTCTCAAGTTAGCTTATCACAAATCAGTTTCAGCTTATTTGTTCTTAAAAACAAAAATCACAAAAAAATAAGAAAAATACTCCAAAAATAAAAAATGTCTAAAACCTGTTCTTAAGATCAAATCAGTTTAAGTATAAGCTCTTATAATCTCATCATTAGCTTATTAATTGCTTATTAGGGTCTCTACTCAGTTCTACTCCCAAAATAAATCTCAATCAAAGTTGCAGCTGTTTCAATATTTGGTACTGAACTACTAGTTTGAAATGGAAATTGGGTTATGCAGTTCTGGATTTGGGTTGATTCTGAATTGGATTTGGTTTGAGATCAGTTAGGTAGTGGTATTTTGTGCTGTTTATCAAGTCATTGTGACTGGACCTTTGTAAGTCTTGTTTATCTAATTTCATAATTGTTCTATTGGCATTCTGATTTTGTGTTGGTTAATGTTAGAATTATTGCATCATTTAGCTCTTATATGTTCATTTGAGTTTGTTTAGAAGAAAACCTTAGGATTAATCTGAGATATATAAGTATTTACTTGCATAACAGTTAGTATAATTGGTGTTTGGATCAGTGGATAGTTCTGTGTTTGAGGTTTTATCAGTGGTTTAGCATGGTTTATTTAGTATAGTTTAGGTTTATAAAACTTAGATTGATCATTTATTTGCACTTATAATAGCTCATAGTCAAAATAGACTTTAATCAGATTTTGTGATTTTATCAGATAGGTATAGTAGCAAATTAGGTTAGAACTAGGCTTAGATATCATCACACTAGCTTAATCAAGTCTTATTGTAACTCATTTCATAATTCAGATCAAATTTGAGTCACTAAAATCTCACAAAAGTCAGCTAACCAAAACAGATTTCAAAAGTCAAAATAATGTCAAAACCAGTTTTCTTCAAACCTTGCAGGCCTTGCACAAGGTTCTATCTAGATCATTAGGACCTGAAAATTGGTACAATCACTCTTTGGTTGGTGGTCTTGAGGACCACAGATCTGGTTTTCACTTTAGCTTATTGAATAAGCCTGTGCTACAGCTTAAACATAGGGGTTAAGAGCTGAATTTAGTTAGAAACAGTTAGCATTTTAACTTGGTAGATTGCTTATTAGAGGATAGGATTAGAAGTAATTAGTTGATAATAGTTAGTTTTAGTATAAATTAGCTTCAGTTACTGTTTGGTAGCTTATTGCACTCTTTAGCTTATTTTCAATAGCTTATTTCAAAACAGTTTACATTGCAGCTCATATTTCTTACACATAAGCCATAGATTTTATATTTTTCATAAAATTAGAATAATATTTTAGATTTTTACTAAATTTTTCATAAATTTTCATCACTGTTTGGTATTTTTCATAATTTAAAACAGCTTTTAGGTATTTTTTTAAATAGCTTTTATTGCAATTAAATCAGAAAAAGTTCAAAAAAATGATTTTTCAATTTTCATAGATTAAGATAAATACAAAAAGCAAAAAAATAATTTTTCTAGATTTTTCCTAGCTTATTTTGTAATTTTTAGCCATTTAATTAGATTTAAATAGTTTTAAATTTGTAGAAAATAGAAAATTAATCAGAAAAATAAAAAAATAGTTTTGAAGATTCTCTTAGGATATTTTAGATTTTATAAAAATAGTTTCATATTTTTCCCCTTAATTTTCATAATTTTTAGTATTTTAACTTAGATTTAAAAGTTTAAAATTAGTTTTTAATTTTAATAAAATCCAGAAAAATCCTAAAAAATAGTTTTAATTCATAAATAGTTTTCAACTTGCATTTCTAGAGTAAAAGTAATTTTAGGCATTTTTAGGATATAGAGTAGACGTAGTTGCATTTTATTTACGTTTCGTTTATTACATTTTAGTTAATATCGCACTTAGGATTTCCCGTAGATTAGATTTCCCTTAATTACTTTCCCTTCTCCCGTAGTTTAATAAAATCAAATCATCAAATCCAAAACATCGAGCATTAAATTCCAAACCAAAAACGACGTTGGCAATTCACGCCTCGTTGGGAAACGATTCGGGTTGACTAATCCGTATCAACGATCACACACGGGATTTGATTTAATATTCTTTTTCCTAAAGGAATTTTGAATCTATCTTCGTGATTATTTTTGATATCGATATTGAGGTTTTATCCATACACATACCCCTAAGCCTACATTTTATACGAATCAGGTATATATATGATGAATAGGATATGAAGTAAAATACATACCAATAATTGGCATAAACATATATATGAATGTTTTTTTGCTATGAATGAATTATTGTGTTAATTAATCAGTCATGACATGGTAGTTGTTAATATCTGTCTGCAATTCATAATCACTTGTATGAAAATGGATACTATAATTGTTTCCTAAATTGTCATAAACTCACCATACCTTTGTGGCTTGGCAAACTGATAGTTTGAGCTTATGATCATTGTCGATTTTTAGTTTAGATTTTAAGTGTATATAAAGGTCAATTTGTTTACAGGAACGAGGATATATAAATTGTGACTTAAAATGGAAACTACTTTTAAATTGTGACTACTCAATGAAATGTTGACTCCTATGATTAATTTCTGCAGGTTCTATAATGACTTTTTTGGTGAAACGATCAAGCAAAAAGAGTTCGATTGTTTCCCATTTATGTTTGTTAATGCAAGACAATGCTATGATAACTTTTTGGTTATTTCTAGGACGTGTTTAATGGTCAGATGTACCTTCGCTATTCAAATTTGTACGTATATTGGATCTTTGTTATTGCAATGATAATAACAATGAATTAGTTGTGTTGAATCTTTGTTATTGCAATGAATTACTTGTCTATTTTGTTTACTAGATTCCATCAAACTACAGGGATGGTAATATAAAACTTGAAAAGTTGGAGGGTCATACATGTAAATTTTTAAAAATGACTATCGCTTTGTTTATCAACACCAAAAAGTGTGGAGTTTTTCTAAGGTGTTGTTTGTTTTTTGCAAAAAACTCTTAACGGGCTCTTAATGGACATAAAATCTAGATGAGTCAGATGTATGACCAAATAAGAGTGTTTGTTTTTTTTAATTATATTAAGAGGTGTTAAGAGGTTTAAAACTCTGGCCCAAAAAGAGTTGGGAGAGGTATCTGACTCCCTCTTAATACCTATTTTTTTTCCCGCGTTACAACACAAAACACAACCACATCTGCTCCTCAACTCCATCATCCTTGGCCACCACCTACGGGTACCATCTACGGGTAATTGTTTCTCATACTTTTAAATAATTTAATATGTGTATTTGTGTATTTTTTTTGGTATTGTATGGATAATAAGTTAAATTAGTGATCAAACTTTGTATGCCATTCATTGAAAATAGTTTTTACGTAGTTTGCTACATGTGTATTACTTCGAAGAAAAGTAGTTTGCAACTGAAGAAAAGTAGTTTGCAACATGTGTATTAATATGTGTATTACTTCGACAATATGTGTATTTTATGAAGAAAAGTAGTTTGCAACTAAAGACAATATGTGTATTACTTCTTTAATTTTCTTTTCAGGTGTTCTTTAATTTTCTGTGTTGGTCATTACTTCGACAATATGAGTATTACAATTGAAGAAAAGTAGTTTGCTAATAGATAATTATATACATGTCTTTGTTTTAATATAAGGTACATTGTTTGATTATAGGCATGGGTGAATCAAGTGAAAATTTTAATATTACGAATGAACAATTGAAGTTTTTTTTGGAAGCATGCATCGATGAGGTGAATAGATTAGGTCCTAAGGGAGGTAGTCTACACATGGACTCTTGAAAAAAAATAGGTCAAGCTTATGAGGACTTGTATGGAATAAAAGTGACCCAAAAAAAATTGAAGAATAAATTTGACTACTATAAGGGAAAGTATCATATTTGGTCATCTTTGAAAGGAAAAACGGGAAACATTTACAACTCTAACACAAATACGTTCAACTTGACGGATGAATAGTGGAAAGATCTTAATAAAAAGGTTTCTTTATGAGTAATTTTATAACTTTCTAGTATGTATATATATAAATAAGTAATGACAACGTTATTAATATATTTGTATGTTTTTTGAATTTTGACGTAGACAAATAACAAAGCTAATACATTGATAAGTAGTCCATTGCTTTATCCCAATCTTTGTATTGATTTGTATGAAAAGTGTGCTGGAAGCGGTCCAATTCATCAAGTTGTTGGAAAACAGAATCGAAGGCCGCCATCATCTTCTCAAAATCCCATCGATCAAATACTTGAAATTGAAGATGTTCCTAATGAGGGAGGTGGTTCTCCAATTTCTTCACCTACTGCTCCTTCGCCTACTGGTGGAGACCATGACACTGAATATGATGCTGGTTTTGGTGGTTGTCCTTCGGTTCCTCCCCCTGGATCACCTAATCTAGCTAGGCCAAAGAAAAAATTGAAAGGTGGTGTGGATTTTTCTGAGTTGGAGAATGATATGAAAGCAGCAATTTCTAACATGGCTAAAGAAAATAATAAAGGACATTCTACAGATGAGTGCCATGAAAAGTTGAAGATCCTTCAGTTGGAACCTACAGATCCACTATGTTTGGCGGCATTTCTTATCTTTAGTCAACCGGGAGGTAGCTATAGAGAAGTGTAGATAGCCTTGCCATCTGATCCAGATGTGTTAAAGGGCTATATTAAAATGGCTGTGAAGCAAATGGGTTTGATTTGAATAGTTTTGGTGATTGTTTGGTATTTTCTTTATTTGGTACTTTGTAGTGTTGAACTACATGTCCTTTGATTTATTTGGTATTTCGTAACTTTGAACTACGTGATCTTTGTTTAATTTGGTATTTTGTAATGTTGAACAATGTGATGTTGTTTTATTTGGTATTTTGTAATGTTGAATAATGTGATGTTTGTTTTATTTGGTACTTTCGCTGTTGAACTACTTTCCAGCTCTTTTATATTATGTCAACTTATTTCGTGTTTGTTTTACATAATATTTTATATACTTGCATGTTTTGTTTTTACAGGTATAAATGGACACGGAAGAAAACCTTGTTTTCATCTATATTGTTTATTTTTATATTAAGTACTTTCGGCCAAGAACATTGAAACGTAAAAGGGATAACACAACCCCAATGTCTGGACATCAATACACTCAAGAGCATTTAGAAGGGAATAACTTACAATGTATTGAGTTGTTACGTATGTCTTGTGATTCATTTGTTAGACTATGTATACATTTTAAAACAAGGGGCTGGCTAAAAGATAGCAAACATGTATCGGTCGAGGAGAAAATGGCTATTTTCCTAATGATAATTGGCCACGATGAACGTTTTAGAGTTTTGAAGCGTAGTTTTAGTCACTCGACACAAACGATTAATAAGTGCTTTTACGAAGTATTGGATCAAATGATGTTGTTTGCTAAAGAAGTTATAAAACCAACAACATTTAATCCAAACCCGGACATTCCAGGAAATAATAGGAGGGAACGACGTATTTTTAAGGTGACTAACAATATTTAAACTAGTATGTTATGTCATTTTAATCGAATAAAAATAATTTTTTTTTCTTTAAACAGGGTGCAGTTGGTGCTCTTGATGGTACTTTGATACATGCCGTTGTTCCATTTGAACAACAACATTTGTATAGAGCAAGAGGTTGAGGTGAATGTTATCAAAATGTTTTAGCGATATGTGACTTCAACATGATCTTTACATACATTGTTGCCGGATGGGAAGGTACAACACATGCTGCTAGAGTATTAAATGAAGCTTTAGTAGATCCCGAAGCTGATTTTCCAATTCCTCCTTCAGGTATTTGAGTGTCAAATTACAATAAAAAAAAAAGGATAAACGAATTTATGTATAGACATGATCGTCCAAACATGTATTCTTTTTTTCAGATAAGTATTATCTTTGTGATGCTGCTTATAGACACACTCGCGGATTTAAGGCACCCTATCGCAATGTTAGGTACTGGCTCGGAGATTTTCGTCGGAACCGTGCAATGACTAGTAGAGAAAAATTCAATCACGCTCATGCAAAACTTAGAAATGTAATTGAACGTGCATTTGGTGTCTTGAAAGCGCGTTTTCCAATATTGAAGAGGATGCTTGCATTTCCACTGATTAAACAAAGAGATATTACTATTGCATGTTTTGCTATTCATAATTTTATAAGGAAGGATGGCTTGAGCGATGAGTTTTTCCCACAATATGATCACCGTGAAGTAAATGACAATTCACAAAATGAGGATGGTGATGATGGTGGTGTTCAACCACATGGGAGTACAACTGATCAATAATATATGAATAATTTGCGAGATCAAGTTTGTCCATGAATGTTACGTTATTTGGACCTTTCTTTGTTTGTTCGCTAAGTATGCTAAATTTATGACTCAAATGCTCTATTTTATGTTCACGCATGTTCGTTGTTCGTATGAATATAATTGGTTTATGTTAAAAGTCATTCAGATGTTTTTTTACAAAACAAACAGCTTTATTTGATTCAGATTCAGATGTTTTTTTGTTACAAAACAAACAACTTTATTAGATTCAGACTTTTCCGCCACAGGTTCAGATTCAGATGTGCGAACCAGATTCAGATTCAGAGCCTCTTAACAAACAAACAACACATAATTCTCCACATCTTAAAGTGTGAAGTTTTTGTGATTGTCCACACTTGAAAGTGTGGAGTTTTCATGATTGTTCACACTTTTTAGTGTAAAGATTCAAGTGTCCACACTTATACAAGTGACAATTTTTGTGATGCATGAAATCTCCACACAAGCTCTAAATGTGTACTTTATAATTGTGCACGCTCTTAAACGTGGAGAATCAATTAAACGTGTAAAAACATATCATGTTTTATAGTGAGAGTTGAATTATATTTTTTATGATAATTTCTTAATTACAACTATTAATATGATTGATGTTTTTAACATGGGGGCTTCGGCACAAACTAATCTTCCCAAAAATTGAGTCCTCTACATTCACACATTGTGACAATCAAATCCGAATGTTAAGCTCTTTTAAATCGTAAAGATAATGCAAAGCGTTTTGGATCGATTGGTCGTAGAACATATATAACTAAAACGACAGGTGGAATTTATATCGCATTGATCGTGAAATTTGGGTTCGAGTCCCATATTTGTTCATTTACATCTTCGGTTAATTATAAAAGGGTCGTACCTTCTAGTAGTATCACATGGTACGTGTTGCCATCTTAAATAAACTAAGCATACTTCACTATAGTTATACTAATATTATGGTTTGGGACACGCACTTTTATAGACCGCAATTGTCACGCGTAACTTTGCACCGCCACACACTACGCCGAAGCACTTTTAATTTAAATATACAGTAAGCTGTAAAAATTGCTCCCCAACCATAGTACAGGTTGTACGGTACCATATTATAAATTGCAAGCTAGTTGCATTTTAAAAATAAAAAAAACAGAAAACATATATGATCTCACATTCGTCATTATATACTTACATTATGACCCGTAGATTTAAATAGAACAAACATGTTTAGGCACATGAAATTAGTTTAGCTGTAATATTTATATTTAACCGATTAAAAACTTAGATTAATTGAAGAGGAGGTGTACGAATATAGCAAATATGCTGTTTGTGCTAGAGTATCACAACTTAATAAACACACAAAATACTACGACAAAACCAAGTCTATCTATGTTAGACTGAGAGCAAAAAGCAGCCTCAAATGCAGATTACAGACAACCCAAAGTGTTAAAACGTAACGTGATAATTTGGTTGTCTTTTTGAAGGGAAAATTCAGTTAATTAGTATCTTAGCAAGAAGCTAGGAGCAAGCGAAACAACTATAACATAATGCAACATCTGAAACATTAATTACCAATAATTCCATGTTGATGAAGCTAGAGTCTTTTCAATAAGTTTTTAGTGGATCAAGTGAAATCAATAAATAAATTTGTGATGATAGTGCATATATACGTGATATAATACGATAACAAATCCAGTCGGGTCACTTTCAAATATGGAATGTATATAAAATTCCCTTATTCACACAAAGCCGTCATATATACTCTCAAAAACATCATAATCAAAAAAAAAAAACAAAACAAAACAAAAAAAAACAACTTTTTAAGCACGAAACATTAAATAAGCTATGTCAAGCTAGAGTCGTTAAAGTCACTGGCATACGACTCAATGACTCATAGACAACTAATATTGAAGCATGTCATGTCTGGAACATTAATTGAGTAACGTGTGTATCATCGTGTCTCATAAAAGTTATGTTAATGCTGTTTTAGTATAGCGTGTGGATTATTATATTTGCAATCCTGAAACCTTTAAAGTTTACGTAATAGTTTTGGTTAGTTTAATTAATTTTTTCATCGTTACAAAGATTTGCGTGTGCTGATCCGAAAACACATTATTTCTCACTTTGGTGTCATACTCTCATTATTGAATGATCACATGTTTACAGATTTAACAGCTAGTCAAGCAGTTTTTATAAGTTTATACAATTTTCATATCTGAAAAAATTGAAATATCAATTAATTAGCAATAAATATTTGTTCTTAGACTTTAATTATTCTTGTTAAATGGCGTTTAATATCTAAAAACAATGTAAACACTAAATTATTAAATCTATATAAATTTATCAAAATTAGGAATTGTGGTTATCAAAAATAATACTCCCTCCGTCCCAAATTTTAAGTCCAGTTTGACTTTTCAAAGTCTTTTTCTTCCGACTTTGACTGTAATTATTTTTTTTCGTGTTATATAATACTTGATGAAAAGTATACCAATGAACATACATTTGAAACACAAATCCATTCATATATTTTTCATCAAGTATTATATAACACGAAAAAAAATAATTACAGTCAAAGTCGGAAGAAAAAGACTTTGAAAAGTCAAACTGGACTTAAAATTTGGGACGGAGGGAGTAATTAAATTATCCAGGTGTCATGCCACTTAACTTTCTGAGCTAACGTTCATTATGACATTATTAGGAAGCACACAAGAAACTCCCATGAAAACTCAAAGAAACCGAACCACCATAACTCTATAAATACACTACGATTTAGACCAGCCACAAAAAGCTATACAAACACCTAACATTCACACACACCAATCCAAAAACACACAAACAAACACCTAATCACCCACCTAAAACTCTCCAACAAACACACAAACACCTAAAACTTCACCAAAGTAATCTTGGCCAAAAGAGCACAAAATAAAACAGATCAAACACATTATGGAAGCGCGAAAAAGATCGTCTCTAATAACAAGCTGCAAGAAACACCCTAAACACAGACAATCTCCAGGGATTTGCTCATTATGTTTACGAGAAAGATTATCAAATATATCAGCCTCATCATCACATGCTAGCACAAATGTATCTTCATCGTGTTCTTCGTCCTCAGTGTCATCGATATCTTCGGCTTATTCTTCGCATGACTCCTCCAATGCTTCTTCTTACACTGCATCTCCCATGCAAAGTTATCGAAATAGACGAAAGATTGATAATTTTGATGGAAAAGGGTATCTTTATTTCTTAAGGAAGAATAATGGGGTGTTGATAAAAAGTAGTTCAATGGCATTTGTTAGAGATCAAAGAAATGTTGTGCAAGATCATGAAAAGGTTAAGAAAATTGGGTTTTGGTCAAAGTTAATGGGGTCAAAAAGGAGTACCATAAGAATGATGCATTCAAGAACAATGAAAGAAACGTTTTTTTCTAGGGTTTGATTATATGTATTATATATTTTTGTTTAGAACAATTCTTTTATTCTTTGTGTGAAAAAAGGAAAACCCTTTTTGGGTTATATATTACTATCATACTCTTTAGTTAAATATTGCATCAGCTATACTGTTGCGGTGGAAATTCATAGGAACGTGGAGTGGGTGTACGAATTGTAGAATAGAAAAGAAAATTCATGTCTGTTTATTAAACGATTACTTTTTGACCCACTATGTCTTCGTGGAAAATACAACTACGTTTAGAGCATACAGTGTGAAGACGGTGCCCTCCTGCATCAAGGCTTTTGGCACGCACAAAGGTTGTGTTATGTGTTAGTTTTAATAGACAAATTTAATAGTGTCCGTTTAGATTCGAACTCGAGATCATAAGATTGCACATTTTACGTATAAAGAATTAAAATTTTAATAATTAAATATAAAAATTATGTTTAATTATTTAAAACACAATAACGACTAACGGACGTTAAAGTAATTAAAGGAAATTGACTAACGACCGTTACAGATGGACTATAGATGAAATTAGATGTCAAGAAGCTTCCGGAATCCCCAAAGGGGTGTATGTCAGGTCGAATAAGGGATTAGGATTCCTAAGCCTAATCAAACTTGAGCTCTAAGTTTCCTATACTATATAAACAAACCTAAGGGTTCATTGTTTTGTAATCTTTTGTACACACAAAATACCCTAATCTTGTTTTCTCTCTTTCTTTGTGGTAGTCGATCGATCACATAAACCCTAAGGGGTCGATCGGTTTTGTTTTATCAAAACAAAACGTTTTGTGTTTAAAAACTAGCATTTATTTTAATCCGGTATTAGTACGTGTATACAAGAATGTGGTACAAACACACTATTGTTTGTATTTTGGATTGAATTGAAAAAGGGTAAGGGTCAATTCGTTAATCCTCATAAACCCTAATTAGGGTTTTAATCTTTATCCGATTTGTGTTAGCTCGGAATTGCAAAAGGTACGCATACGTTTTAATTTTTAGTTAATTAATTGTAATTATATGTTCCTACGCTTCCGCACGTACTTTGATGTTTATTGTGTTTAAATTTATGATTGTCATGTTATTTAATTCCAACAGTAGCATCACGAGTCGTTATAATGTGTAATTAATTACTAAAACACGTAAAAAAAGAATAATTGTATTGTGTTTATATATATGTCGAATTCTAGGGTTTCAAAATTTGAAACCCTAATTGCGCGCCGGGGGGGGGGGGGGTCGATTTGCCCTAATTTTAATAATAAAAAAAATTCAAAAACCCTAATTTTTTTGGGGCCGATTTGCCCTAATTTTTTTTAGGGTTTTGTTGTTTGGTTTTTTGTTTATTAATTGAATTAGAAAACCTAGAATTACATATATATTTGCATGTTAATTAATGAATATGTGGTATTGTTGTTCCCGTATCACAAATAGCAAAAATAATAATTTAGACTAAGTGTGATCCTTGATTTAAGCAAAGTATTTGAAAAATCAGTTTAAACAAGATAAGTAAATTAAATGCACAATAGATTTTTCAACGTTTATATTCTTATTAAAACGAATCAAAAGAATATATTATCCAAGCGTTTGCGGAACAACACTTGAGATTGAATGACAAGTATGGTGTGCACTCAAGCTTAGGCTAAGTCTAAGCACAACTATCAGGAACCACTGAGCTATCTCAGGGACATAGTCGTATTTGGAGGAGCGAAAGTTGCTTGTGAATGTTTACACATTTAATGCATAAGCTTTACTTCCACTCCTTCCTTATGTCTATTTATACAAGTATGGAATTTGACTATATCCTAGAAGACAAACTGACGTACGCTATAAGGACAAAATACTGATGTATTTTGTCTCTGTTTACAAGAGGCTATATTGGGTTAACAGACAAAGTTGCTTTTTGATCATCAGTGATGACACTGATCTTGGTTGTTAGTCTTTCACGAAGAGTTTGACTTATGGCTGATAAGGACTCCTCCTTATACGTTCAAACTTATTCCGCCCATTCTTCAGTCTTATTGCCTTCAGTCTTTATTGCCTACAGTCTTGGTCTTTAGTTTTTGTCTTCAGTGATTGTAGTTGATGAGGAGTTATTGTCATCACTCACTGAACCCATCATCTTCTTCTTGACTCAGTCTTCACCCCTTGAGTTTCGTCTTACTGAGCGGAGAGACTTTTCTTCTAAGTCTCGTTCTAAGTGTCCTGAAGATGACTCACAGAGTGACTATGCGCTCAGTGACTTGTTAGTATTTAAGGTCATAAACACTTAGGGTATTTTCTATTCAAATCCTAGAATTAAAGGGTTTGGGTACTGATTGAACCCAACAGTCTCCCCCTATTTGGATATACAAATAGCCTAAGTGTTTTGATCATTGTAAATGAGCAAGAGGCTTCTTCTTACACTGAATGTACTAGTAAGCATAATAAAGAACACTAATCTAACAAAATACATCATTTATTCATAATCTATTACAAGTTCCTATCAGCTAGTACAAAAATTAAAGGATAGATACTATTGCAGTGAAGTCAGTCCATGTGGTAACCAAGTGCTTCCAGCTTCAGCTTCTTTGAGAGGAGAGTTTCTTTATCATGATGGTCACTTATCTTTGTCCTTAGGTCAGTGCAGAACCTGATATTCTCAGGGGTCTGAATTTGGGATGCCACCATCAAGTAACTCACCATTGAAGCAACACCAGCCATGTCAATGTCACTCCATCTCCGAAATGCATGGTTTCCATAGACATCAATGAAGAAGAGTCCTCTCTCAGGCTAGTCGATGACTAAGTTGTTCACAAACTTTACGCCTTCAGGGAGTTCTCTATTGTAATCGAATCCAGGGACTTTGGCTTCCGGTTCAGGTTCTATCCTCTTTCTCTTTCTTTGGGATGATTGGGGTTGAGTGCCTTGAGCTTCAGGGAGAGCAGATTAAATACCAAGCTTAGTGGGCGTCTTCCTTAGTCTTTTATATTTTCTGCTTAAAATCTCATCAGGTCTTTGACAACCAAATTTCTCTTCTTATCTATGATAGGACCAAGTTCATCCAACTCAGTGATCCCAAAGTCAGTGAATTTTAGAGGATCATGAGGGATTACTTACAACATTTCCTACAAGTACTAAAAAACAAGTAAAGAAAGGTCTTCATAAGCTCTTCAAATGTTGAGGATGATGATAGTTTATGCTCTTTGTCTTCTTCTTATACCTCGACTTAAGAACCATTTTCTTCACTTGTAGGCAAATGATGTAATATGCATGAATTGGATTAACTTCCCCCCAAATCATGTTGTATGTCTTTAGCAGCTTCTACGTACACTTCTTTTTAGCGAAGTTTCTGTCACACCCCCAAAATATCGCAGCGGAACGATAGTGTCATTGGGGTATAACGTCATAGCACAAAGTATGGATACAGAAAACGACCTCTATAATGAGACGTTTTGAAAAGTTTACCATTCGATAAATAAGTTAAAGTTTACACAACAAGAATTTACAAGGTTTGATAACACATAAAGAGTTTACAAAACATGTCGAATGGTAATTGTTAAAAGCACAAGACTTCAATGTATGCCATGCGACCCAAAAGCTCCATGAAATGCTATCACCTTAAGACCTGAGATAAACATGCTAAAAAGTGTCAACACAAAGGTTGGTGAGTTCATAAGTTTGTAACAAAATGATTTGAAATACTTTGAGTAATGTTCACACAACAAAGGCATTGTAAATCCACTCAGTTCCAAGTTCCGCCCATACAAAACTTGCAACCTGTGTGTTCACAACCCATTGCTTAAAATAGAATGACAATCATGAATATGCGCAATATGGTAGTTAAAAGTATAAATGTCACCACAAGGGTCTTCCAACAACTCGTGTTGGGATGTTCCTCCAACGACTCACGTTGGGCTGTATCCATAAAAATGGCCTTCCAACATATAAATGCTGGGATGTTCCTCCAACGACGCACGTTGGGCTGTATCCAAATTAATGGCCTTCCAACATATAAATATTGGGATGTTTGTTTAAGTCTAGTCACTACGCACACCAAGTCTAAAATATAAGTAATGATGTTTGGCAAAAGGGTTTAAATGTTTTGATAAATAAGCATGTATCTCGCCCCAAATAGTTTATAGGAATTTAAATGAGTAAGAGCGGGGTATGAACTCACCTGGTGTGATTAATATGCTAACAAAATGATGTGCACGAAAATGAGGCTCGGAAACTATCCGCGACCTAAAATGAATGTTATGACTTGAGTTATGATATGTTGTTATGCATGCATTTCGTAAGTTATTTATACCATTTGTGAGTTTTGAAAATAATACTTATCGTCGAAAAATACTCTTTTGACGTCTTGACCATTCTTAAATTACTTTACACGTATTTACGTCAAAATGTCATCCTACAATAGTTTCGTAATGATTTATCGTGAAATTTTAACTTTTCGTCGTAAAATAATGTCGTCGGAAATTTCATGAAAGTGACAAAAATGGCTTCGAGAAGCTTGTCGTAAAATGGTGTACGTTGAACGTTAGGAAACGAACTCAACGGTTTTGGAAAGCTTGTATCAAAATCTAGAAGTTTTAGTTCATGAGTTTTCGTCATAGAGGTCTCGAACATAAAGATAATAGAGGTTAAATATGGTGGTTTTGTCCAAATGTGGTTTAAAAAGTGAGTTTCGGCAAAGTTTAAGCAACCGTAAATAATTTATTACAACTCCGCTATACAAACGGTTGGTCATTTTTAAAAATATGCTTGGTGATCTCGATTTTATTAGAAGACATCTCG
The DNA here is from genome assembly GCA_019973895.1 of Chrysanthemum seticuspe. NCBI lineage: Eukaryota > Viridiplantae > Streptophyta > Magnoliopsida > Asterales > Asteraceae > Chrysanthemum > Chrysanthemum seticuspe. The sequence continues at coordinate 151,342,098 of BPTQ01000009.1, forward strand.
TTACAAAAAGTTCTACGTCATAGTTAAAAATAGCCTTCAACATGGTCGTTTTGTTTACCGTAACACTTGTCTCGTAAAAATAATATAGTTTTTCTTAAATAAGTAAGTTACGGCAATTTTATGAAAACGTGTATATTTTAGTCGTTGTAAATCCGTTTTCTACGTATTATACGTCCTTAGCTTCGTATCAAAGTATACTAATATATTTTTGACAAGTCGAAATAATTTATAAAGCTTAGGACTCGTTTTTGACTCGTACAAAATAAAAATAGGTTGCTGAAATTTTCAGAAAATGCATATTTCGTCGTCAAACTTGAAAAATTCATAACTTCTTCGTTATAACTCCGTTTTAATCCGTTCAAGCGGCCACGGATTCGTTTTAAAGTATATTTTCTAATTATCTAGGCCAAAAACTCATGTCTACTGTCGGATTTTCCAGAAATGCAAAACAAGGTCAGACCACTTTTAATACTTGTCGAAAATAGTTTTTCTCGTACTAAACCTATTCCAATCCCTTCAAATCAACTCCAAAGCTATTCTAATCCTACCATACACCTTCTTAGGGTGTCATGGGTTCCTAAACATCATCAAGACCAATATATAACAAGGGATAAATTATAGGATGACCTTTATATATATAACTCTAAAAATCAATGTAAAAATGGTATAAATAACAATAAGTCTTGCATGTTTGCTAAGAAAATGAAGAAATAAATATGAAATGAAAATGAAAGATATAAAATGAAAGTGATATGCTTACAAGCTACTATGATGAGGTGATTAGAACAAGGATTAACCTAAACACCCTAGGTTTTTATTTCAAAACCTTAACAAGAATGTATACTAGATTGTAAAAACTTGATCTTGATAAATTTTTGATGAACTCTTGTATATCCTTAGCTTGGCCGGTTTTTGAAGAAGGAAAAGAAGAGAGAAGAAAACTTAACTAGCTATCTTGAATTATTGAGATGAATGAAATGTGAAATGAAGTTGGAGTATAGATATACACTTGCAAGAAAAATGTTACCAACTCAATAAATGCATACCCTCCCCCCTATGGCCGGTTTTTGGGGGGGGGATGTATCTCAAAATTCATTTTTTTTTTTTTTTTTATATAATGTGTACATGAATGTGTAAGTTAAAGAAATTAAGTAAAGGATAAAGTGTAACTTTTATATACATTAGTGTATTTAAGGTAGTTTTAGCTAAAAGTAATTTTTAATAGATCAAAGTAAAGTATATTGAGATCATAAAAATTGTAAAAATACATTTCTTGTAAAATTTGAGCGATATAATAATTAACGTGTAGTTTTTAAGAAAAGTGTCGTACTAATATAAATTTAACGATTTATATACAAAATAAATTTAAAACACTAGGTAAACTCAAAATATTGTTTTTATAAACTAAATGTAAGTATAAAAATATATCGGGATAGTTTTTGGAAGTATCGGGTCAAATGTTCAAAATAATTAATTACGCGATAGCGTTTATTTAATAAGAAAATAAACGTTAAATGAAAAATGCAAAACCATGCACGAACCGTTATGAAATGATGAATATGGAGTATGAGGAATGACCGGAAATTGAGAATTGTGACATTCTTCCCCTGTTAGAGGAATCGCGTCCTCGCGATTCAATCGATGATACTTAAAGTTCTACCCTTAGGTTTCGCGAAATCAGGATGTATGGTCGAAGTGCTTAAGCCAAAACTTACGCGTCTAGGTTTCTTATCTAATGAGACTCACTGAATCTGAATAATACGGTGGATCACTTAATGGTCTAGGAAAAAAACGTACCAGTTACGCATTGCGGGCTTCCTCGGTCCCTATATAGAATGCTCGACCTCGGGGTGGACTGATATTGAGTACAGGGTTTGGGTTATTTCCTTCAATTGCCACAGCTAGAGGAGCTTGCATCAATGGCTTATTCAACTGAGGACAATTATTCCGGTAGTGATTCGGGCTGTTGCACTCGTAGCAAGTCCTTTGGTTATTCCTCATGTTGCCCGTGTTAACCGTTGTTATTGGTCTTGTACGCTCTCTACACTGGCTTGAAAAATGACTCGACTGATTGCATATTGTACATAAGCGGCAGGGCTTGGACTTCGGGTGATGATAAGCACATTTAGCACATTTGGGATGTGTACCCGCATACTCTCTTTGTTCATTACCAGTTGCCACAAAAACTCTTGCCCTTTTGTTGTCTGCTACCACGTCTATCTGCTTATTCAACCCACTCGCTTCCTTCCTCTTATCACTGCTCTTCAACGTACCATTTCTAACCATCTCGTCTGTCAGGGTTCCGGCCCTCAGTATTGCACTTTGTATTGTAGACGGCTCAGTTGTTTTCACAGTTCCACGGATTTCGGGGACAAGACCATATATGTACCTCGAGATTCTCTTGGACTCAGGGGTAACTAGATGAGGAACTAGTCTGGCTAACTCATGAAATCGGTCTGTGTAGGCTGCGTGACCAGCCCCTATCATGGAGTGGTGATAAAATTCATCTTCCAATTTCTGCATTTCATTGTCCGGGCAGTACTCCTCTTTCAATAACTCCTTAAATTCGTCCCATGTCATACCTATAGCTGCTTCTCTGCCCCTAGCCTGTAGCTGTGTGTTCCACCATGTCAATGCCTTTCCTGATAGCAAGCAAGCAGCATACTTCACTCTCTGATGTGTGGCACAATTGCTGATGTCGATCACTGACTCTGTCTTCTCTACCCATCGAGTATACGCCAAAGCACCTCCTATACCATCAAACTCCACAGGTTTGCATGCCGAAAATTCCTTATATGTGCATCTAATTCTGTTGTTGTTGTTGTTGGTGTTGTTGTTGTTGTTACTGCCAACTACATTGTTGGTGTCGCCAGTACCGTTCCCGTTCCCGTGGTTTCCCGAGTTATTCATATGATTTCCAACTTGTCTGACAATAGTGGGAAGTAAGATTTGAAGTTGTTGAGCGATGATGGCGGCAAAATCAGGGTTTCCGCCAGTGTTGTTGTCATTGTTACCCACGTCGCTACCACCTCCTCTACCTCCACGCCCACCTGTCATTCCACCCCTTGGTGCCGCACCACCTCGGCCAGTGCTGCGTGTTACCCTCTTTGGTGCCATGATCTCTGCAAGGGAAAGAACCATTGAATTCCCAGTGTCTATACTTAACGTTCTCAAACATAATACCACGCCACAAATTGGTTCCTAAGGTGTCCACACCGATCTACGTATGCGTGGTCGCATATGTCCACGTGAGTTGTGACGCATTTATAATTATGTTGGCCACCATAATTATAATTGCCTCATTTCACACATGTACATACCACCAAGCATACATGTCTCGGCGATTGGTGTTACTTAAATAGGTAGCCAGTCTATCATCCGATTCTAAACGGTGGAGGAGGAAATTGGGGTAGGTATCTAGGAAGAGTCGCACTTGATGTATAGGAAATTCCGTTAGGTGCTAAAGTCACTATGAGGTTTAGTCGCCAGCAGTTCCCAAAGTATCCTCAAGAGAACTCCCATCCTCGGGCAAAATCATCAAATCTATCCAGCTTTATAGTAACACTTATTTAGCTCGATCTCGCATCTCATCAAACAAGAACTGTCACGAGATCAAGTTAGATAAGTGCTCATTACTGAGCTCCATATCTTTGATGACCCAGCTAGATTTTGGGACTCCCCTATTGGTACAAGGAAACTACGTTATCCAATGAGGTGGTTCTAGAAGGAATACTTAAGAAAACATATGCGCACGAAAAGTGAGTAAGGCGATAAGAAATGAAAGGATCGATGTGAAAGCGGTTATAGTCTAGGAACTAAAATGCAACCTAGTTCTCTATAACCAAGTCTCTGATACCAATCTGTCACACCCCCAAAATATCGCAGCGGAACGATAGTGTCATTGGGGTATAACGTCATAGCACAAAGTATGGATACAGAAAACGACCTCTATAATGAGACGTTTTGAAAAGTTTACCATTCGATAAATAACGTCATGTTGTATGTCTTTAGCAGCTTCTACGTACACTTCTTTTTAGCGAAGTTTCTGAATCAGCTTCCCCCAAAACTGACAACCGTCTTCAGCAGATTCGAAACTTTGATGTAGTAAACATTTCTTCTAACTTTTGAAGTTTTCAGTACGTAGCGGAATTTGTAGATGAGCAGTAAACCACACAAGGTAAATTTGTCTTATTACGGAAAATCCGTTCGGGGGTAACATGAAAGAAATCAACCAGATCTTCTCACGTATGTAGATGCTTCGCACCAAACAAACCACGAAAGATGAAATGAAGCAACTTCCCCCTGATTGTTGCGGTCTATTGGATAGTTACTTGTGAATATGAAAATTACACCATAAAGTGACCATGTGTGAGGCATCATAACATCATATTTAGGTAACTTCACACACGATAACTCTGTGAAAGTGAGACGATAACACCAAAGTAAGAAATTTGAACCACTTATCGTCTCATTTCTTCCCCCTGACTGAAGAAATTCATGAAAGGAGAGGGTTTTCATAAAAGTCGTCAAAGAAACAAGACCCTGTACACTCTCTTCCCCCCAATATTTTCAATGAATCAGAATCATACACCACGTATGTTGATAATGAATTGGAGACAGCGAAACCATGTATGTCCAATTAATCGAACAATTGTGAAGTACCATAAATATCTCGTGAGAATCAACTGCTGATAAGACTTCTCTACTCGTTGTTACTCTTCTCAGCTAACTCTTTACCGACCCCATTATCATTCTGACGGCTTTTTGTAGTGACTACTGATGGAGAAAAACCCAATATGACGAACTTGAGACTGAAGTAAAATAACTCGAACTTTTGACTTAAACTTGCACTACTGTCAGACGAAGAACCCTTTTCCTTACCGGGTTGATTAACCGGATCGAAAAGGGGTAAACTAAAGTTTCTCGAATTATCCACAGCTTTTTGTGACACTTGAGCACAACAACGTAACTCCTTAAAAGTGATAGTTCTACGCTGTGAGCACAACAACATAACTCCTTACATCAGGTATAACTAGACAACTCAAGTCTTTGTCATTCGTAACGGTTAAAGCTCGAACAAGGATCTCGAAGAATCATGCATCCAACCAATCCATATATCTTCAGATACTAAGTACACGCACCCGTGAAATCCCACTTCAACCTCAAATAAATAATAGTGAATTCACACCGTAATCACATCTTGCGGTTACATGCCCAAAAACTAGCCTTCATTAACGGTTTAAATGAATTTGATAATGGTTTCCCGATCTTGTCAAAGTTGTATCCCATGAAAATTTTTAAAGACCAAAATACCGATCTTGTATACCGAATAATAAAAATTGTATCCAATTTTTTGTAAAAAATTTTGAATAACAATTTTTATTTGATATATATGATCCACTAGATAATCAGCACAACCCAATCCATTTGATCCATCAGCCTAGTTCACGTTATGAATTTCAGCCCAATTTATCACTAAAGCAATAAAAAAGTTCACGTTCTGAAGAACAAATCCATAGTTTATATGAACAAATCCATAATATGAAAAGTATGTTCTTCTGAAACGACATAAGTCCGGATCCATCAGCCCAAACGACATAAAGCCCAATCCTCTAAGCTTCGGATCCAACATCCCATCCAACAAAAACAAAATCTGGTTATATAAAACGTGATACCCCTAAAGATTAGGTCATTTAATAACCCTAATAAAATCATTCGCCCCCACTTAACACGTTTCTCTGACCAATCTTTTTGATTGTTTCTGCTTCATACGACGTTTACAAGAAATCATAAAGAATTTTTGTTACTTTGTATGTTGCTTAGAAGGCTTCAACGTCTTCAAGATCAAAGGTAGGTACTAATTGATGTGCTTTTGTATCTCAAACGAATTTAAGGAATATCATAACATAATTGTTATGAATCTAACCTTTATATTCGTATATTTACCAAAGCTATGCTTCAAAATAGATCGGTGAAGATATATTTCTTGTGGCTCATGTCTTCGGACGTGTCTTAGGTCATACAAAGAGGATAAATCTGAGATCTAAAAAGAATTAAGTGATAGTTAGGGTTTGGTTGTGTTTAGATTAGATTCGGATTGAAATATGTATGGTCTTGGGAAATGATAGATCTGTGATGTAACAAGTTCACACATGAAAAATCTATTAAAGATTTGATATACAAGTGAACTATGACTGAGATCTTGAGTCCTCTTTGATTGTTGTTGTAGAATGAAACGAGGAAGGGTAATAACATTGTTGTTATTAATCCTCCTTTATGTTTAAGATATAAACGTTGCTTATGCTTAACAAATCTACGAGGAAATTTTATTTCGTGTTATTTGGATCACAAAGGTCTAAATGTTTTATGAACCTCACGAAAAGAAAACAACTGAGATCTTGTTAGCTACATCTTGTCATTTGGACTTGTGGTATATTCTGTGGTTAAAATGATTTGTTGGTATTCTTTTGAGGTCACGGTCAAACAGTCATATCTTCATCTCCTTCTCTATTCTTATGCGTAAACAAGAACCTTAGGCATAAAGATCTTGGTTCTGACCTTATGCGTAAGAAGTTTTAGTCGTAAAGTCTTACGCGTAAACGAAAACCTTATGCGTAAATGTTTATGCGTAAGGCTTAGATGTTAAGACCTTATGCGTAAAAATCTTACTCGTAAGGTAATCCTTACTCGTAACATGGGTTCTTACGAGTAACTTTCTAAGTTACTCGTAAACAAAACTGGAGATGACTGCTTAGGCGTAAAAAAAGGGGTTTTGACTTTTTGACTTTCTGCTCCGGCAATTTTTCCGACCAAGTTCTCCGACCAGATTCATAAAACCCAGATAACATCATAAGAATCTTTACATTTAGACAGTTTGACAACATAAAATTACCACTTTGACCAGAAATGTTTCACGAGATTTGGTACAAAAAATGTCTAGTATAGGTCATTCAAGAATTAATTGTGACAAATCTTTAACAGTTTGAGACAACCATTAAAAGATGAGACATGATATTTTTGACCATAGGATACACATGACTTGTCAAAAAAATCTGATAAACCCAAGAAAAATTTAAGAAAGGTTAAAACTTTGTAAAAAAGATTTGCAAGAATCGACTTTTTTTTACAAGATACAACATCACCAAAAAATCTTCCAATAATAAACCTACCTTGCTCATGATTCCACTTGTAGGATCATTTCTATGGTTGATATGGTGAATCGGGAGGGCTAGAAAGATGAAAGAACATCTTCATCATATTAGAGAGATAAAGTAGAGAGAGAGAAGGGAGAATACTAGGTGTTTTATTATAAGGAAGATGAAATTACACTAAAGAGTCTCACCCCTCCATGGAAGTATGGAGGGGTATTTATAGCCTAGCACATACATCTAATAAAATATGACATATCTAGTCCATGTGTTTTGGCTAACAAAGATAGATAATGTAATCCCGTCAATGTCGTTCCATTTACGTGTTAGGAGCGATTCCAACATTCCATTCCTGTTAAGTAGCAAAGCATGCGCTTTTTAGACTTATTGAATTTTCCAACTTCTAGTCGGGGAGCAATAGCTGAACACCTTCCTCCTTTTTTGTCGGCTAGTTGGGGCACATCACTATCAGCCATGGTAGGATCTTATTTTTTAAAAACTTTAGAGACTCTGTGATTAAAAATTTTATAAACCAGAGGCTCTGATAGCACTTGTTGTTCTTTTTAACTTGGTTATAATTAATTACAAAGTTAATCTATCCAAGCTCCATGGCTTAACAATGTTGTTTGAAAAACAGTTTATCATGTTAAAACGTGAAGTAAAATAGACAAGAGATTTTCAACGTTTATATTCTTATTAGAAATTCAATCAAAGAATATATTACCCAAGTGTTTGCGGAACAACACTTGGGATTGAATGACAAGTATGGTGTACTCCTTAATAAACTTAAGCTTACTTGATTTTCATCCTGCGTGCAATAAGATAAGCTTTATGGCCTTAAAATTGAAGCTAGCTGAGTGATTTTCATCCTGCGTACAATAAGATAAGTTTTACATGATTTTCATCCTGCCCTAGCCTCTATCTCATTTGGTAATGACATTACTCCGTATTTTTAATGAAAAACTTATGATGGCACTTTTTTAAGTTCATATTTCTAGTATAGCAGCAAGAGCCATGTTTTCAACGTTTGCTGCTTTTTAACAAAGAAACCAAACTTAATGGTTTATTAAAACCTTTCTACTGAGCTCAACTTGTCTCTTGCCAAGCTTAAATTAACTTGGCTGGCGCACAGTATGCAAAAAGCGGAGTTCAACTTTCGGCTTTCTTCATACACGCTTGGTCCATATGACCTTGTATATCATCCCCTCTTTAATTATTACCATATGATACGGTAATCCAGTAGTCAAATGAGCTATCTGTAACAAAATTAGACCCTTCAGACAAAATTTCTTATGAACACCGGAAACGGCCACGGGAATACGGCTTAGGCGCGTACATCAGAGCCAAAGAAAATATTTCCCCGAGTAGCTAGGAAGCTTGAACAGGGATACCTCTTCGTTTTATCTACTCAATCTTTATTTTTTCTACTGTAGTTCGATGGACTTTTCTCTTTACATTTGTCATCTTTGGTTTACTGGGAAAAATTGTTGGTAGTTTTTTCCTTCTACATAAATATATCTATCCTAAAACCTTCTAAAATTGTTACACATTGGATTTCACAAACACATCATACCATGATCAAACTAGGCATACAACTTAAGGTTTTAGAGAGAGAAAGAGTTAGAGGTTTGGGAACTTAGTGAGAGAAAGTGAAAATCTTATTATGAGCTCCAACTCTCTACCTTGGGAGGTAGAGAGTATTTATAGTCTTACACAAATCGCCACCTACGGGCTGTGGATCAGGCATACAGTGGGTAAAGACCCGTCCGTCCTCCACGGTGTTACTTAACTAAATACTACTTAACATTAAATAACTACGACTACGAGCTTTCTAACGATTACATATACTTGAGGTGACCGACACTTTAATAACTGGATTTACTAAATCCTAACAATCTCCCCCTAAGGGAGGTCACCTCAAACTTCATTGAATACAAACAGATATTACATTAAGATTGTTCTTGGATTCTTGTTCCTATTCTTTGCTCAGTAGCTCGTAGTCATTGATTCTTCATTTTTGCATGTTTGATTAATCCAAGTGGTGGTCTTCATCTGATCCACGTGATAATGAGTTTTGAGCCAGCTTTGAGATCATCAGCTACCATAAATCTCTGAATCTTCCTTTGTAGTGTTGGTATTATGTGATGTTGTGACATTATGGACCGAGATGCTCACATTCTGGATCATGATTTCTTCTTATCAGAGTAGCAGAAGCTTTAGTTGATTCATGATATTTGCAGCAGCGTAGCAGAAGCATGGAGCGAAAATATCAGAGTCATTGATGCACCAATCATGATATCTTTGGAAATGAATGTGTTATGTGAGCATGCGGCTATGGATTGACCTCTCCATTCTGATCAGCTGCAAACGTCGGCCGTACCTGCATACAACAATTAGCAATAAAGCGCACGAAAGTGTCTTTGATCACTTTCGTTGAATTGAGGTACACGGCCCACGGTTCCCCGTTGATCAGTACAATTACTGCATGTGATCAGGTATAATTCTGAAGAATCTCCTTGACAGGGTTTCGCAGCTGTTTTAGCTGTTCTCAAACCGAAACATCTCAAAGAAGACAACACGGAGTGAGTGAACTAGCGAATTTGAGATTCACTGATTGATAAAAAGATATTTGAAAAACAATTGAGTACTGCTTAATAAATTGTTTTTGCAATACAACGAAGGTTTTAAGGAAAATCAATTATCAATCATAAACACCTTTTAGTTTTGAAATATCATTACACAGTTGATGTGCTAGAGAAACGAATTTTAAGCACACCGACCGGTTTTTCAAAAGTATCCGTCAATTCATAACCTGAACCAGGATTGATTCATAATTTTGAATCGCCCCATTGTTTCTGTTCAGTTGTCACATGGTTGATCTATTGGATAGATCTCACATGCTACCTACCAAGAGCTTGTTTGATGTTGGCTCTAGAAGGTTTTCCATCGTCATTGTGAATATGTTTACATATCACTCAGATGTTCTGGCATTACCACAAGGATAATGCGTAGGACTCATAAAATATAATCTCTTTCCACATTGTGTGAAACAGAGAGTCTTCCTTGATAGTGTCCTAAAGAGATTTATTTGATGATCTCGTGGCTCTAGACTCAATAGTGCACATTTGGATTCCTATATCGGAGACTAGGGAGAGGGTCTCCTTCTTCAATATCAACAAACTCTAAGAGAAAGTCGATAGATTATGTCGGTTCCCCGTGAGAATGAAACAAGTCCTTTTAAGAGGAACTTGAGTAGCTTGGGAAGTTGTAGTGCAGTGCATCACTGGGTCCATGATGTCTTGTCTTCAATACCAGTGTTACCTTAGTAACCACCAGTAGCATATGTATAGAACCCGGTTTCTGCCCTAAGGTTTAATTATTGGAGGGCTATTTCTTTTCACCCTTTTCTCGTTTCATTTCTTTTTCATTCTTCAACCCCTTCAGTGCTTACCGAGACTTCATAACTAGAACCTTGTTGGGTTTATTCCAGTACTAGCTCAGTCTCAGTCCGCACTCTTCCCATATCACACTTTTCTCCTTCTTCTTTTTTTTCATCATACCTAAGGACTTCTACCTATCTAGTGGATTGTCCCTGGGTAGATCCCTCCGGTTCCGGCGGATCATGGGAACTAATACCTAACCTTATCATCCTTATATCACCATACATAAAGTAAATTTGGTCGGCCTATTTGGTATTGTTCATCTGCCATTGGAACCAATTGAAAACCATTTGAAAATCAATCCAGATACTTGTGATATATTATCAAAGCATTTTGTACCTGAATTGTTTTGGATATTTTTAGAAAAAGAGCTCCCCCTCAACATGTGCAACATGTATTTGAAATCGTTTTGGCACACAGAGGCAAAAGCAAGGATTAACTTCTTTGATTACCATTTTCTAAAATATATCAACATCACTTCCCTAATCAAATCAAATAGATAAAGCATATTGGGGAAGGATGAGGTTTTCATAAGTTTGCTCCCCCTCAATATGTGCCTCGAGGTTTGAAAGAGTTTTGCACATATTAGAAGGAACCTGCACTTAGAGACACATCAATCACGTTTCAATTCTTTGTGGTTTAAAAAGATGATCCCCCTCAACATGTGCATGGAAAATTTGAAATCGTTTGGCACATGTGGGGAGGAAAGCTTGCTAAACACTTGTGAAACCAATTATCAAATCATCAGTTTAAATCCAATTTAAATCACAAGTTCTCCCCCGATCACAATTTTCAAATCATTTGAGATTTGTGATCTCTGTAGATTTAAATTGATTTTGAAAGCTTTTGAGGGGAGATGTGACTTGATTATGAGAAACATTTAACCGATAAGGATCAAATTTGAGACTTTAGACTCCAAAGATTAAATATGCTTGAGCATCTTTTAAAAACATTGTTCTTTTTGAAAATACCCTTTTTGATTGAAATCATTCTCCCCCTCAATCAATGACATATGTTGTTGATTAAAGGATAGAGATTTTGACAAATGAAAATCCCGGATGATTTTCAAAAGTAGAGTCCGAAGTATTTTCAAAGTAATTTTGTTTTCATTAGATGACAAATATTTTTCAGAAGAATCATTTGAAGGAAAAATATTTGAAAGGAAACATTTGTCCTTTTAACGACAAACATTTTTTTTAGAATCAGAGCATGAGGTTTGAATTTTTAAGATAAACCATGGCTCTGTTCTTTCTTTGAAAAACGGGTTACTGCCTGAAATGACAATAAACCATTGTTTTACTTTCTCTCAAAATCTTTTTTTTAAAGCATTCGAACAACATCTAAAGACCCGTGTCATTCTTTGAATGACAGCACAAAGAACGTAGATATTATCGAATCGAGAAAAATATGACAAAAAAGACAATATTTTTTTGAAAATTTTCAAGATTTTCAAATTTTTATGGATTTTTTGAAAGTTTTATATTTTTCTATTTGCTTTTTGTAGGTTTTGTAATTTTGTATTTTGCTTTTCGAATAAATATTTACAAGAGATGGATGAAGAAAGACCTTTACTCCTCGTCTTCTTCTTGAAGACGTTTGAGAGTTTCCGGTTGTAGACTCTTTAGACCAATTCGTGGAAGGATAAACTCAAAACGTTCTCTAGGAAGAGCTTTGGTGAAGAAGTCTGCTAATTGGTAGTCAGTCCTCACAAAATAGAGTTCCACCACACCGTTCTCCACTTGCTCCCTGATGAAATGATGTCGAATGTCGATTTGCTTTGCTCTTGAGTGTTGAACGTTGTTGCATGAGAGAGCAATAGCACTTTTATTATCACAGTACAGAGGGATTTTGTTGAATTCAAAGCCATAGTCAGATAATTGGGATCTCATCCATAGGATTTGAGTACAACAAGATGACATGGCTATGTATTCAGCCTTTGTAGAGGATATAGAAGTACTCATTTGTTTCTTTGAAGACCAGCTCACAAGCTTATCGCCCAAAAACTGAGCACCTGCAGACGTACTTCGACGTGTATCTTGACATCCTGCATGATCAGCATTTGCATAGGCTGTTAGAGACATACCGGTGTCTTTTGGGTACCAAAGTCCCATATTGATGGTTCCTTGGAGATACCGAAAGACCCGTTTAACCGCTTCAAGGTGCTTTTTAGTAGGCTTAGCCTGATATCTAGCACACATGCATACAGCGAACAAGATGTCTGGTCTACTGGCTGTGAGGTACATCAGGGATCCAATCATACTGCGATATTTCGTTTAATCTACCATGATCCCTGAGTGGTCCTCATCCAGCTTAGTACGTTCTATCATGGGGGTGTCAACAGGGTCACAAGAATCAAATCCAAATTTTTTTAAAATCTCATTTGCATATTTAGATTGATTTATAAAAATGCCTCCAGAACTTTGTGAAATTTGTAATCCCAAGAAAAATGACATTTGTCCCATCATTGACATTTGAAATTTGGAACCCATTTCATTTGAAAAACGGTCACATTCATTGGGGTCAGTCGAGGCAAAAATAATATCATCAACATAGATTTGAACATGGATTAAATGTTTGCCTGACTTTCTGGTGAACAATGTCGGATCAACTGCTCCTTTGCTGAATCCAGTAGATAGAAGAAACTTTGATAGTGTATCATACGATGCCCTTGGAGCTTGCTTCAAACCGTAAAGATCCTTCTTCAAACGATAGACGTGAGTAGGATGCTCTGGATTCACAAAGCCTTCAGGTTGGCTGACGTATACGACTTCTTTAAGATCTCCGTTAAGAAAAGCCGTCTTTACATGTTGAAACAAAGACCTTGATAGATGTTATGAGCACTCGTAGATCGTTAGTTATACTTATGTAATCACAAGCACACTAAAAGACATTCTCTATAACTTGTATTCTTAAGCGGAATTTAAACACAAGCAATAACACAAATAACTAAGAACACTTTGATCCTCTATGGATCTTTTAAATTATATAAAACTTTGTTTTTCAACTCGTACATAACTCATACTATTGTGTTCCTTTTATAGACAAGGAACCCTAAACCGTTTCACAAGAAACGTATAAACATAAAACTAAATAAGATATACAATATAACTTCCTAATAAAGCTCATGCATATCCTAACTAACTATAGAATACACGGAATAACTATCTCCGCAGAAACCATCTACACGGTTTCACTACTTCAGTAGAAACTCTTCTTCAGCAGAATCCATGTGCTTCAGCAGATTCCTTCAGCATTATTTTAAGCAGAATTCCTACTTTGCATAATTCCCAACAATCCTCCCCTAAACTGGAATTTGACTAGGTTAAGTTCCAGTTAATTGAATTAGAAAACCTAGAATTACATATATATTTGCATGTTAATTAATGAATATGTGGTATTGTTGTTCCCGTATCACAAATAGCAAAAATAATAATTTAGACTAAGTGTGATCCTTGACTTAAGCAAAGTATTTGAAAAATCAGTTTAAACAAGATAAGTAAATTAAATGCACAATAGATTTTTCAACGTTTATATTCTTATTAAAACGAATCAAAAGAATATATTATCCAAGCGTTTGCGGAACAACACTTGAGATTGAATGACAAGTATGGTGTGCACTCAAGCTTAGGCTAAGTCTAAGCACAACTATCAGGAACCACTGAGCTATCTCAGGGACATAGTCGTATTTGGAGGAGCGAAAGTTGCTTGTGAATGTTTACACATTTAATGCATAAGCTTTACTTCCACTCCTTCCTTATGTCTATTTATACAAGTATGGAATTTGACTATATCCTAGAAGACAAACTGACGTACGCTATAAGGACAAAATACTGATGTATTTTGTCTCTGTTTACAAGAGGCTATATTGGGTTAACAGACAAAGTTGCTTTTTGATCATCAGTGATGACACTGATCTTGGTTGTTAGTCTTTCACGAAGAGTTTGACTTATGGCTGATAAGGACTCCTCCTTATACGTTCAAACTTATCCCGCCTTATTCCGCCCATTCTTCAGTCTTATTGCCTTCTGTCTTTATTGCCTACAGTCTTGGTCTTTAGTTTTTGTCTTCAGTGATTGTAGTTGATGAGGAGTTATTGTCATCACTCACTGAACCCATCATCTTCTTCTTGACTCAGTCTTCACCCCTTGAGTTTCGTCTTACTGAGCGGAGAGACTTTTCTTCTAAGTCTCGTTCTAAGTGTCCTGAAGATGACTCACAGAGTGACTATGCGATCAGTGACTTGTTAGTATTTAAGGTCATAAACACTTAGGGTATTTTCTATTCAAATCCTAGAATTAAAGGGTTTCGGTACTGATTGAACCCAACAGTCTCCCCCTATTTGGATATACAAATAGCCTAAGTGTTTTGATCATTGTAAATGAGCAAGAGGCTTCTTCTTACACTGAATGTACTAGTAAGCATAATAAAGAACACTAATCTAACAAAATACATCATTTATTCATAATCTATTACAAGTTCCTATCAGCTAGTACAAAAATTAAAGGATAGATACTATTGCAGTGAAGTCAGTCCATGTGGTAACCAAGTGCTTCCAGCTTCAGCTTCTTTGAGAGGAGAGTTTCTTTATCATGATGGTCACTTATCTTTGTCCTTAGGTCAGTGCAGAACCTGATATTCTCAGGGGTCTGAATTTGGGATGCCACCATCAAGTAACTCACCATTGAAGCAACACCAGCCATGTCAATGTCACTCCATCTCTGAAATGCATGGTTTCCATAGACATCAATGAAGAAGAGTCCTCTCTCAGGCTAGTCGATGACTAAGTTGTTCACAAACTTTACGCCTTCAGGGAGTTCTCTATTGTAATCGAATCCAGGGACTTTGGCTTCCGGTTCAGGTTCTATCCTCTTTCTCTTTCTTTAGGATGATTGGGGTTGAGTGCCTTGAGCTTCAGGGAGAGCAGATTAAATACCAAGCTTAGTGGGCGTCTTCCTTAGTCTTTTATATTTTCTGCTTAAAATCTCATCAGGTCTTTGACAACCAAATTTCTCTTCTTATCTATGATAGGACCAAGTTCATCCAACTCAGTGATCCCAAAGTCAGTGAAATTTAGAGGATCATGAGGGATTACTTACAACATTTCCTACAAGTACTAAAAAACAAGTAAAGAAAGGTCTTCATAAGCTCTTCAAATGTTGAGGATGATGATAGTTTATGCTCTTTGTCTTCTTCTTATACCTCGACTTAAGAACCATTTTCTTCACTTGTAGGCAAATGATGTAATATGCATGAATTGGATTAACTTCCCCCCAAATCATGTTGTATGTCTTTAGCAGCTTCTACGTACACTTCTTTTTAGCGAAGTTTCTGAATCAGCTTCCCCCAAAACTGACAACCGTCTTCAGCAGATTCGAAACTTTGATGTAGTAAACATTTCTTCTAACTTTTGAAGTTTTCAGTACGTAGCGGAATTTGTAGATGAGCAGTAAACCACACAAGGTAAATTTGTCTTATTACGGAAAATCCGTTCGGGGGTAACATGAAAGAAATCAACCAGATCTTCTCACGTATGTAGATGCTTCGCACCAAACAAACCACGAAAGATGAAATGAAGCAACTTCCCCCTGATTGTTGCGGTCTATTGGATAGTTACTTGTGAATATGAAAATTACACCATAAAGTGACCATGTGTGAGGCATCATAACATCATATTTAGGTAACTTCACACACGATAACTCTGTGAAAGTGAGACGATAACACCAAAGTAAGAAATTTGAACCACTTATCGTCTCATTTCTTCCCCCTGACTGAAGAAATTCATGAAAGGAGAGGGTTTTCATAAAAGTCGTCAAAGAAACAAGACCCTGTACACTCTCTTCCCCCCAATATTTTCAATGAATCAGAATCATACACCACGTATGTTGATAATGAATTGGAGACAGCGAAACCATGTATGTCCAATTAATCGAACAATTGTGAAGTACCATAAATATCTCGTGAGAATCAACTGCTGATAAGACTTCTCTACTCGTTGTTACTCTTCTCAGCTAACTCTTTACCGACCCCATTATCATTCTGACGGCTTTTTGTAGTGACTACTGATGGAGAAAAACCCAATATGACGAACTTGAGACTGAAGTAAAATAACTCGAACTTTTGACTTAAACTTGCACTACTGTCAGACGAAGAACCCTTTTCCTTACCGGGTTGATTAACCGGATCGAAAAGGGGTAAACTAAAGTTTCTCGAATTATCCACAGCTTTTTGTGACACTTGAGCACAACAACGTAACTCCTTAAAAGTGATAGTTCTACGCTGTGAGCACAACAACATAACTCCTTACATCAGGTATAACTAGACAACTCAAGTCTTTGTCATTCGTAACGGTTAAAGCTCAAACAAGGATCTCGAAGAATCATGCATCCAACCAATCCATATATCTTCAGATACTAAGTACACGCACCCGTGAAATCCCACTTCAACCTCAAATAAATAATAGTGAATTCACACCGTAATCACATCTTGCGGTTACATGCCCAAAAACTAGCCTTCATTAACGGTTTAAATGAATTTGATAATGGTTTCCCGATCTTGTCAAAGTTGTATCCCATGAAAATTTTTAAAGACCAAAATACCGATCTTGTATACCGAATAATAAAAATTGTATCCAATTTTTTGTAAAAAATTTTGAATAACAATTTTTATTTGATATATATGATCCACTAGATAATCAGCACAACCCAATCCATTTGATCCATCAGCCTAGTTCACGTTATGAATTTCAGCCCAATTTATCACTAAAGCAATAAAAAAGTTCACGTTATGAAGAACAAATCCATAGTTTATATGAACAAATCCATAATATGAAAAGTATGTTCTTCTGAAACGACATAAGTCCGGATCCATCAGCCCAAACGACATAAAGCCCAATCCTCTAAGCTTCGGATCCAACATCCCATCCAACAAAAACAAAATCTGGTTATATAAAACGTGATACCCCTAAAGATTAGGTCATTTAATAACCCTAATAAAATCATTCGCCCCCACTTAACACGTTTCTCTGACCAATCTTTTTGATTGTTTCTGCTTCATACGACGTTTACAAGAAATCATAAAGAATTTTTGTTACTTTGTATGTTGCTTAGAAGGCTTCAACGTCTTCAAGATCAAAGGTAGGTACTAATTGATGTGCTTTTGTATCTCAAACGAATTTAAGGAAGATCATAACATAATTGTTATGAATCTAACCTTTATATTCGTATATTTACCAAAGCTATGCTTCAAAATAGATCGGTGAAGATATATTTCTTGTGGCTCATGTCTTCGGACGTGTCTTAGGTCATACAAAGAGGATAAATTTGAGATCTAAAAAGAATTAAGTGATAGTTAGGGTTTGGTTGTGTTTAGATTAGATTCGGATTGAAATATGTATGGTCTTGGGAAATGATAGATCTGTGATGTAACAAGTTCACACATGAAAAATCTATTAAAGATTTGATATACAAGTGAACTATGACTGAGATCTTGAGTCCTCTTTGATTGTTGTTGTAGAATGAAACGAGGAAGGGTAATAACATTGTTGTTATTAATCCTCCTTTATGTTTAAGATATAAACGTTGCTTATGCTTAACAAATCTACGAGGAAATTTTATTTCGTGTTATTTGGATCACAAAGGTCTAAATGTTTTATGAACCTCACGAAAAGAAAACAACTGAGATCTTGTTAGCTACATCTTGTCATTTGGACTTGTGGTATATTCTGTGGTTAAAATGATTTGTTGGTATTCTTTTGAGGTAACGGTCAAACAGTCATATCTTCATCTCCTTCTCTATTCTTATGCGTAAACAAGAACCTTAGGCATAAAGATCTTGGTTCTGACCTTATGCGTAAGAAGTTTTAGTCGTAAAGTCTTACGCGTAAACGAAAACCTTATGCGTAAATGTTTATGCGTAAGGCTTAGATGTTAAGACCTTATGCGTAAAAATCTTACTCGTAAGGTAATCCTTACTCGTAACATGGGTTCTTACGAGTAACTTTCTAAGTTACTCGTAAACAAAACTGGAGATGACTGCTTAGGCGTAAAAAAAGGGGTTTTGACTTTTTGACTTTCTGCTCCGGCAATTTTTCCGACCAAGTTCTCCGACCAGATTCATAAAACCCAGATAACATCATAAGAATCTTTACATTTAGACAGTTTGACAACATAAAATTACCACTTTGACCAGAAATGTTTCACGAGATTTGGTACAAAAAATGTCTAGTATAGGTCATTCAAGAATTAATTGTGACAAATCTTTAACAGTTTGAGACAACCATTAAAAGATGAGACATGATATTTTTGACCATAGGATACACATGACTTGTCAAAAAAATCTGATAAACCCAAGAAAAATTTAAGAAAGGTTAAAACTTTGTAAAAAAGATTTGCAAGAATCGACTTTTTTTTACAAGATACAACATCACCAAAAAATCTTCCAATAATAAACCTACCTTGCTCATGATTCCACTTGTAGGATCATTTCTATGGTTGATATGGTGAATCGGGAGGGCTAGAAAGATGAAAGAACATCTTCATCATGTTAGAGAGATAAAGTAGAGAGAGAGAAGGGAGAATACTAGGTGTTTTATTATAAGGAAGATGAAATTACACTAAAGAGTCTCACCCCTCCATGGAAGTATGGAGGGGTATTTATAGCTTAGCACATACATCTAATAAAATATGACATATCTAGTCCATGTGTTTTGGCTAACAAAGATAGATAATGTAATCCCGTCAATGTCGTTCCATTTACGTGTTAGGAGCGATTCCAACATTCCATTCCTGTTAAGTAGCAAAGCATGCGCTTTTTAGACTTATTGAATTTTCCAACTTCTAGTCGGGGAGCAATAGCTGAACACCTTCCTCCTTTTTTGTCGGCTAGTTGGGGCACATCACTATCAGCCATGGTAGGATCTTGTTTTTTAAAAACTTTAGAGACTCTGTGATTAAAAATTTTATAAACCAGAGGCTCTGATAGCACTTGTTGTTCTTTTTAACTTGGTTATAATTAATTACAAAGTTAATCTATCCAAGCTCCATGGCTTAACAATGTTGTTTGAAAAACAGTTTATCATGTTAAAACGTGAAGTAAAATAGACAAGAGATTTTCAACGTTTATATTCTTATTAGAAATTCAATCAAAGAATATATTACCCAAGTGTTTGCGGAACAACACTTGGGATTGAATGACAAGTATGGTGTACTCCTTAATAAACTTAAGCTTACTTGATTTTCATCCTGCGTGCAATAAGATAAGCTTTATGGCCTTAAAATTGAAGCTAGCTGAGTGATTTTCATCCTGCGTACAATAAGATAAGTTTTACATGATTTTCATCCTGCCCTAGCCTCTATCTCATTTGGTAATGACATTACTCCGTATTTTTAATGAAAAACTTATGATGGCACTTTTTTAAGTTCATATTTCTAGTATAGCAGCAAGAGCCATGTTTTCAACGTTTGCTGCTTTTTAACAAAGAAACCAAACTTAATGGTTTATTAAAACCTTTCTACTGAGCTCAACTTGTCTCTTGCCAAGCTTAAATTAACTTGGCTGGCGCACAATATGCAAAAAGCGGAGTTCAACTTTCGGCTTTCTTTATACACGCTTGGTCCATATGACCTTGTATATCATCCCCTCTTTAATTATTACCATATGATATGGTAATCCAGTAGTCAAATGAGCTATCTGTAACAAAATTAGACCCTTCAGACAAAATTTCTTATGAACACCGGAAACGGCCACGGGAATACGGCTTAGGCGCGTACATCAGAGCCAAAGAAAATATTTCCCCGAGTAGCTAGGTAGCTTGAACAGGGATACCTCTTCGTTTTATCTACTCAATCTTTATTTTTTCTACTGTGGTTCGATGGACTTTTCTCTTTACATTTGTCATCTTTGGTTTACTGGGAAAAATTGTTGGTAGTTTTTTCCTTCTACATAAATATATCTATCCTAAAACCTTCTAAAATTGTTACACATTGGATTTCACAAACACATCATACCATGATCAAACTAGGCATACAACTTAAGGTTTTAGAGAGAGAAAGAGTTAGAGGTTTGGGAACTTAGTGAGAGAAAGTGAAAATCTTATTATGAGCTCCAACTCTCTATCTTGGGAGGTAGAGAGTATTTATAGTCTTACACAAATCGCCACCTACGGGCTGTGGATCAGGCATACAGTGGGTAAAGACCCGTCCGTCCTCCACGGTGTTACTTAACTAAATACTACTTAACATTAAATAACTACGACTACGAGCTTTCTAACGATTACATATACTTGAGGTGACCGACACTTTAATAACTGGATTTACTAAATCCTAACAATCTCCCCCTAAGGGAGGTCACCTCAAACTTCATTGAATACAAACAGATATTACATTAAGATTGTTCTTGGATTCTTGTTCCTATTCTTTGCTCAGTAGCTCGTAGTCATTGATTCTTCATTTTTGCATGTTTGATTAATCCAAGTGGAGGTCTTCATCTGATCCACGTGATAATGAGTTTTGAGCCAGCTTTGAGATCATTAGCTACCATAAATCTCTGAATCTTCCTTTGTAGTGTTGGTATTATGTGATGTTGTGACATTATGGACCGACATGCTCACATTCTGGATCATGATTTCTTCTTATTAGAGTAGCAGAAGCTTTAGTTGATTCATGATATTTGCAGCAGCGTAGCAGAAGCATGGAGCGAAAATATCAGAGTCATTGATGCACCAATCATGATATCTTTGGAAATGAATGTGTTATGTGAGCATGCGGCTATGGATTGACCTCTCCATTATGATCAGCTGCAAATGTCGGCCGTACCTGCATACAACAGTTAGCAATAAAGCGCACGAAAGTGTCTTTGATCACTTTCGTTGAATTGAGGTACACGACCCACGGTTCCCCGTTGATCAGTACAATTACTGCCTGTGATCAGGTATAATTCTGAAGAATCTCCTTGACAGGGTTTCGCAGCTGTTTTAGCTGTTCTCAAACCGGAACATCTCAAAGAAGACAACACGGAGTGAGTGAACTAGCGAATTTGAGATTCACTGATTGATAAAAAGATATTTGAAAAACAATTGAGTACTGCTTAATAAATTGTTTTTGCAATACAACGAAGGTTTTAAGGAAAATCAATTATCAATCATAAACACCTTTTAGTTTTGAAATATCATTACACAGTTGATGTGCTAGAGAAACGAATTTTAAGCACACCGACCGGTTTTTCAAAAGTATCCGTCAATTCATAACCTGAACCAGGATTGATTCATAATTTTGAATCGCCCCATTGTTTCTGTTCAGTTGTCACATGGTTGATCTATTGGATAGATCTCACATGCTACCTACCAAGAGCTTGTTTGATGTTGGCTCTAGAAGGTTTTCCATCGTCATTGTGAATATGTTTACATATCACTCAGATGTTCTGGCATTACCACAAGGATAATGCGTAGGACTCATAAAATATAATCTCTTTCCACATTGTGTGAAACAGAGAGTCTTCCTTGATAGTGTCCTAAAGAGATTTATTTGATGATCTCGTGGCTCTAGACTCAATAGTGCACATTTGGATTCCTATATCGGAGACTAGGGAGAGGGTCTCCTTCTTCAATATCAACAAACTCTAAGAGAAAGTCGATAGATTATGTCGGTTCCCCGTGAGAATGAAACAAATCCTTTTAAGAGGAACTTGAGTAGCTTGGGAAGTTGTAGTGCAGTGCATCACTGGGTCCATGATGTCTTGTCTTCAATACCAGTGTTACCTTAGTAACCACCAGTAGCATATGTATAGAACCCGGTTTCTGCCCTAAGGTTTAATTATTGGAGGGCTATTTCTTTTCACCCTTTTCTCTTTCATTTCTTTTTCATTCTTCAACCCCTTCAGTGCTTACCGAGACTTCATAACTAGAACCTTGTTGGGTTTATTCCAGTACTAGCTCAGTCTCAGTCCGCACTCTTCCCATATCACACTTTTCTCCTTCTTCTTTTTTTTCATCATACCTAAGGACTTCTACCTATCTAGTGGATTGTCCCTGGGTAGATCCCTCCGGTTCTGGCGGATCATGGGAACTAATACCTAACCTTATCATCCTTATATCACCATACATAAAGTAAATTTGGTCGGCCTATTTGGTATTGTTCATCTGCCATTGGAACCAATTGAAAACCATTTGAAAATCAATCCAGATACTTGTGATATATTATCAAAGCATTTTGTACCTGAATTGTTTTGGATATTTTTAAAAAAAGAGCTCCCCCTCAACATGTGCAACATGTATTTGAAATCGTTTTGGCACACAGAGGCAAAAGCAAGGATTAACTTCTTTGATTACCATTTTCTAAAATATATCAACATCACTTCCCTAATCAAATCAAATAGATAAAGCATATTGGGGAAGGATGAGGTTTTCATAAGTTTGCTCCCCCTCAATATGTGCCTCGAGGTTTGAAAGAGTTTTGCACATATTAGAAGGAACCTGCACTTAGAGACACATCAATCACGTTTCAATTCTTTGTGGTTTAAAAAGATGATCCCCCTCAACATGTGCATGGAAAATTTGAAATCGTTTGGCACATGTGGGGAGGAAAGCTTGCTAAACACTTGTGAAACCAATTATCAAATCATCAGTTTAAATCCAATTTAAATCACAAGTTCTCCCCCGATCACAATTTTCAAATCATTTGAGATTTGTGATCTCTGTAGATTTAAATTGATTTTGAAAGCTTTTGAGGGGAGATGTGACTTGATTATGAGAAACATTTAACCGATAAGGATCAAATTTGAGACTTTAGACTCCAAAGATTAAATATGCTTGAGTATCTTTTAAAAACATTGTTCTTTTTGAAAATACCCTTTTTGATTGAAATCATTCTCCCCCTCAATCAATGACATATGTTGTTGATTAAAGGATAGAGATTTTGACAAATGAAAATCCCGGATGATTTTCAAAAGTAGAGTCCGAAGTATTTTCAAAGTAATTTTGTTTTCATTAGATGACAAATATTTTTCAGAAGAATCATTTGAAGGAAAAATATTTGAAAGGAAACATTTGTCCTTTTAACGACAAACATTTTTTTTTAGAATCAGAGCATGAGGTTTGAATTTTTAAGATAAACCATGGCTCTGTTCTTTCTTTGAAAAACGGGTTACTGCCTGAAATGACAATAAACCATTGTTTTACTTTCTCTCAAAATCTTTTTTTTAAAGCATTCGAACAACATCTAAAGACCCGTTTCATTCTTTGAATGACAGCACAAAGAACGTAGATATTATCGAATCGAGAAAAATATGACAAAAAAGACAATATTTTTTTGAAAATTTTCAAGATTTTCAAATTTTTATGGATTTTTTGAAAGTTTTATATTTTTCTATTTGCTTTTTGTAGGTTTTGTAATTTTGTATTTTGCTTTTCGAATAAATATTTACAAGAGATGGATGAAGAAAGACCTTTACTCCTCGTCTTCTTCTTGAAGACGTTTGAGAGTTTCCGGTTGTAGACTCTTTAGACCAATTCGTGGAAGGATAAACTCAAAACGTTCTCTAGGAAGAGCTTTGGTGAAGATGTCTGCTAATTGGTAGTCAGTCCTCACAAAATAGAGTTCCACCACACCGTTCTCCACTTGCTCCCTGATGAAATGATGTCGAATGTCGATTTGCTTTGCTCTTGAGTGTTGAACGTTGTTGCATGAGAGAGCAATAGCACTTTTATTATCACAGTACAAAGGGATTTTGTTGAATTCAAAGCCATAGTCAGATAATTGGGATCTCATCCATAGGATTTGAGTACAACAAGATGACATGGCTATGTATTCAGCCTCTGTAGAGGATATAGAAGTACTCATTTGTTTCTTTGAAGACCAGCTCACAAGCTTATCGCCCAAAAACTGAGCACCTGCAGACGTACTTCGACGTGTATCTTGACATCCTGCATGATCAGCATTTGCATAGGCTGTTAGAGACATACCGGTGTCTTTCGGGTACCAAAGTCCCATATTGATGGTTCCTTGGAGATACCGAAAGACCCGTTTAACCGCTTCAAGGTGCTTTTTAGTAGGCTTAGCCTGATATCTAGCACACATGCATACAGCGAACAAGATGTCTGGTCTACTGGCTGTGAGGTACATCAGGGATCCAATCATACTGCGATATTTCGTTTAATCTACCATGATCCCTGAGTGGTCCTCATCCAGCTTAGTACGTTCTATCATGGGGGTGTCAACAGGGTCACAAGGATCAAATCCAAATTTTTTTAAAATCTCATTTGCATATTTAGATTGATTTATAAAAATGCCTCCAGAACTTTGTGAAATTTGTAATCCCAAGAAAAATGACATTTGTCCCATCATTGACATTTGAAATTTGGAACCCATTTCATTTGAAAAACGGTCACATTCATTGGGGTCAGTCGAGGCAAAAATAATATCATCAACATAGATTTGAACATGGATTAAATGTTTGCCTGACTTTCTGGTGAACAATGTCGGATCAACTGCTCCTTTGCTGAATCCAGTAGATAGAAGAAACTTTGATAGCGTATCATACCATGCCCTTGGAGCTTGCTTCAAACCGTAAAGATCCTTCTTCAAACGATAGACGTGAGTAGGATGCTCTGGATTCACAAAGCCTTCAGGTTGGCTGACGTATACGACTTCTTTAAGATCTCCGTTAAGAAAAGCCGTCTTTACATGTTGAAACAAAGACCTTGATAGATCTTATGAGCACTCGTAGATCGTTAGTTATACTTATGTAATCACAAGCACACTAAAAGACATTCTCTATAACTTGTATTCTTAAGCGGAATTTAAACACAAGCAATAACACAAATAACTAAGAACACTTTGATCCTCTATGGATCTTTTAAATTATATAAAACTTTGTTTTTCAACTCGTACATAACTCATACTATTGTGTTCCTTTTATAGAAAAAGAACCCTAAACCGTTTCACAAGAAACGTATAAACATAAAACTAAATAAGATATACAATATAACTTCCTAATAAAGCTCATGCATATCCTAACTAACTATAGAATACACGGAATAACTATCTCCGCAGAAACCATCTACACGGTTTCACTACTTCAGTAGAAACTCTTCTTCAGCAGAATCCATGTGCTTCAGCAGATTCCTTCAGCATTATTTTAAGCAGAATTCCTACTTTGCATAATTCCCAACAATCCTCCCCTAAACTGGAATTTGACTAGGTTAAGTTCCAGTTTCTTGATAGATCTTTAACACTTCAGAACTAGAGGATTGTACTTGAACATCAGCAGCAAAGAACCAAACAATTACATCTCTATGATGACAAAACACTGAAACTCCAGATCTTTGCAGTAACAAATGACAAAATGTACATCAAAACATATTAGTTTCATACGATTCTCATCACATCCAGGCGTGTTAACTCCTGTGAGAGGTGAATCATTGAAAATAATGGATTTGATGTCTCTTTACCAATAGCCATTACTACTGGAGTAGCCAAATGTTTAAGTTCGAAAACCATGGTACACTGATAACCATCTGATTTATTAGCAAATCAGCAACCATGAACGGATTTGAAATGTCTTTACCTGTAGCCGTTTGCTCAGGACTAGTCAATTCTTAGGAGATAGAATCACCTTTGGTGAATTGAAAACCCAATATGGTATTCCACTGCCTTTACCACAAGCCATATACATGTGGGCTAGTCAATTCTTGGATTCAAAAAAAAATAAACCATGGTGAATTGATGACCATACAACCCTCAGCAATTAAGCATGGGTGGTTGCAGACCCTATGATTTTGAGCAAACCATTACAGCTATCATCAGATTTGATGTGTCTTTACCAAAGTTGTACCCTTTGGACTAGCCAACTCTTTGATGTACACAAGGCACAGCTGGTGAGTCGATAACCAGCAACAATGTACAACAAACCTGCAAGAAAAGTTAGATAAACTCAAGAATATACATAATATATATATATTTTTTTTTTTTTTTTTTTTTTTTTACTAATAAAGAAACAAAACAAAAAAAATATTACACAATATACAAGATACCATAATCAAGATGATGCTTTATGTTGCAGAAGTTGATTCTTAATCAATCCAACCAATTGTTCAGCATTCAGCTTATCATTCCCAACTCGATCAGGTGGAACTTCCAACTTCTGTCTAAGCATTCTCTCCATCAAGGACACAGACAAAGGATAAATCTTATCTGAGAACATGCACACAATCATACCACACTTAGTCTCCACCACATGCACAAATGGCATAGGATAAAATCTCCAAGTCTCAACCTTCCACATATGTGAATTCTTCCAAATAGAATACCCTTTATCATCTGGAGATTGAGAATCAAACAGAACTTGAAGATCACGTAGCAAATACAAACCAGAACCTTGTGGTGAATGAGTAGCATAATGCTTAGTGACAAGTCCATACAGAGTTTTCAAATCTTTTCTATCCACCAAATGAAAGATTTCCTTCAAGAAGTTGAACTGCATAGTAGAATTATCCAGCCGATAAATAGTGTTAAGATCCCCATCAGTCAAAGTCCAATTAGTCAACACATCATGAGATCCCTCAGGAAAAACATCAGCAGATCCTTCTCTAATAAAAGTTGAATCAGCAGGTTTTAGATCCAAAGAACTACCTCTGAGAGACTTATGAATCCTAGAAGTGTATGTCCCATCTGATCTCACAGATCTCCTTAGAGTAGTGTGTCTTCTTTTAGACATTCTTTCTTCCTTCTTCCAGGTATATACATCTCCATAGAGACAGAATATGATATCTTATCATGAATATATTTAGCAGGAATAGAAGAAGTAGGAGTAGACTTACGTGAAGCAACACCACGCAACTCATACATTCTCTCAAGCACCTCTCTGGCCCTCTTAGCATTAACAGCTGCCTTTTTAGCTTCCTTACCCAACTTTTCTCCTACTTTATCAACAGGTGCAACACATGGTAATATTTCAGAAGAAACAATATGAGGTTCAGCAAATTGAACCCTTTCAGCTGAATGGATAGCCTCAGTAGATGCTGCTGAAGTAACATCAGGAGAACTCATCTTGGGTGTAACATCATCAAAATTATCGACAATCTCAACTTGCTTCGGTCTCTTTGCTTCAGGAGCATCCAAAGAACCAGCACTCTTTTTCAAATTAGAAGATGGTGTAATATACTTCATAACCCTATGATACATGGTAATCAACTCAGAATCATCTAAAGCCCAAACTTGCTTCTTTGTCAAACCTTTCTGATAGATAACACTACTTTGATTATACACCACCATTCTCATATAAGCTTTCTTCTGAGCTGCCGTTTGTGGTCTTTCCCTCTTTGCTTTAGCTTTCTGTGCATCAATGGCTTTTCTTTGTGCAACTACAGCTTGCTTCCTTTGATGTCCAAGAGCCATCATTTGAGCAACAAAATTCTCACTGTCAAAGTCTGCTCCCAAAATACTTTGTGCAAGAGTAGGATTAGATGCAACCTGATGAGTATAAGCATCCCATTGCTTATCAGTGATCTGAGGAGCTAGTTTATCAAGTTCTCTTTGTCTCTCAGGAGGCAAATTAGTAGTAAACTGAGCTTGAAGCTGTTGAGCCAATGCATGACTCTTCTTCAAATTTGTACACTCTGCTAGCAATCTTGCTTGTTCTTGCTTTTCCTGTTCATTCACAAGATCTGAACCAAGCTCTTCATCAACCATGACACCTTTCTCTTTGTCAACAGACTCCTTAGTAGAATCATTACAAGAAGTATCAACAATAGGTACTTCAGAAGAAACACCCAGGTTAACATCAGAAGAAACATGTTGAGATAAATCTTCAACAGGTGTAGAAAAGACATCAGCAATCGGATTCATATTAAAACTCCTTCCAGAAAAAAATAATTCATTATCAACTGCTGAAGGTATAGGACAAGATGTTTCTGGTACAGATGTATCTTTACCATGTACAGAACCAACATCTACCATTTGTGCATCATAAATATTGTCTTCAACAGTTGTTACATGATCAACACTTGGTTCCTTTGAAGCTTCAGTGGAATCCTTGTTTAAATACTTTCTTCTCCTTCTTCTAGTAAACAGAATAGGTTCCTCGTTCATAGAAGATTCAGCAACAACTGGTGAAGGAACATGATTCTTCTGAGCCACATCAGCAAAAATATCAAGTGACTCAAATGGAGCATCCTTTTGCTCCTCATCAGAAGAATCCAGAAACCTCCTTTTGCCACTTTTCCCAAGTTTGTCATCTAAATCCTTAACCTTACTCTTTAAATCCACAATCTTAGCACCAAGTGTAGATTTAGTCTCAGCAAGCTCCTTTTTGAGATCTGTAACTTCTTTCACAGTCCTGTTGAGCAAAACATATACAGATGTGAGAGTAATAGGGTCCTCAGCTCCACTAGCAGATTGCTCAGTGGTAATGGGAGCATCATTGGACCTCTTAGGAGAAATAATAACATGCTCAATGATAGGAGAGCTTTCAACAAATGGCTCTCTTACAGGACTAGGTGTGGGCTGTATATTAACCTCATGCCCAAACTCATCAAGATTATCATAAGCAGGTGGTGGACTATGACTAGGTATAGACACAGGTGTAGGTGGAAGTTGGTCAGGAGTAACATGTGCTGCTTCAGCAGTATGGGAAAGGCCCTCATCCATGGCAACTGATGGAGTACCATCAGCAGCAATAGTAGTAGAGGGTGAAGAACCAACACCATTACCCTCAGCAGCTACCTCATTGTCATTAGACAACATAGCTGCTAGCAAAGGATGATGTTCCCCCTCAAAATGAGTTTTCATTGAAGCAAATAATTTAGCACTCAGAGCACCTATGGGAAAAAAAGGCTTGGACTTGGGTTGTAATGTCTAAAATCGTTTGCAAAAACCTAGGGTACATTAAAAACTTATGCTTTTTCTTCTGAACATTTTCAACCATGTTATCAAAAATATATTTAGAAAAATTATAAGTTAACCCCTGTGACAGACATACAATCCCACAACCCAATTGAGTAGAAAATTGATCCCATCCACCTGACTTATTACTAATACATTGAAGTAAAGTATGTACCAAAAACCTCCACATAGGGCAAAGCTTGTTTTTCTGCCACAAATCTGTTCTAGTACTTTGATAACCAAAAGCTCTTAGCCCAGCGAGTATCTCCACAACATTAGAGTGATAAACCTCATTAACATCGTCCAAGCGAAGCTGTCTTCTTATCAACTCCTCTGTCACAACATACTCTGTTCCGTCAACCATAGCAACAATCTCTGTGTCACTCCGTTTCGTAGCAGATGCCCAAAATTGTGTAACCAACGATTCATATATCACATTAGGAGAATGTGTTAAAGCATAATGAATCTTGGACCTCTTCAAGAACTCCACCATTGGTTCATACAGTTCATCACCCTTAGCTTTTCTCAGAAAAGCAACTTTGTTATGATCTTTCTTAAATTGAAGCGCCATGAGAAATCAAGATAATGGGTTATGATTCAACTGGAAGTATGTTTAAATCGAGTGAAAAGGGAATCAGTTAATTTTAGACGAAGATATGTGAATAAGGTATTACTAGGAGTTTCCCAATTTATGGTCATAAATATCGGAATAAGTTGTTGACCAAATCTGACGTGTAAAGCAACTTCTACCAAATTTAAATTACTACTTTAGCATAAACACTAGTCAATCTACTGAAAGAGGTCAATCAGCTGAAAGAACTCAAGTAATCAAGAAGCTTCAGTAAATATCTTCGTTTTACTGTGCCACCCAACTCGCATTTAATCTCATTAATCCTCGAATCCGCCTATAAGATAGTCCCAATGCACATTAACACACATCAATTTAGCCCAGTTATCTTTACAAACCCTAATTTCACCAACAACTCTTCAATCAACAATAACCATGAATAACAAACCAGAGGTCATTGATCCAACCTCCTCTCCATCATCATCATCATCATCATCCAGTGATGATTCACTCCAGTTATTCCAATATCCATATGACCCTCGACCTTTGAAATCCCCATATTTCCCTTCTTCTGAAGATGATAGGGTAGTGGATCCAAGTGAGTCTTCTTATGACTCTGATGACTCCAACAAGGAGAGAACATCACACCCCCAACCTTCAACACCTCAACCTCAACCAAGGCCACATGCCAAAAGAGAGGTGTTGTTAGCTCTTCCTGAGCCATGTTATGGTGCTTCATATCATATCGTAAAGGGGAAGGGCAAAAGGAAGATGAAGTGATTGCTTTATGGTGGAACGAGTAGATGGAACAACTAAAGATTATTATATCACACATCCATCTACTGTATTCATCTTCATCATCTTCGTTTTCATCAATCCATCCTTCCCATTTTGATCCTTAGCTTCTTCGTCGTACTGGTCATGCATATCCAGCGTTTGGAATAGATGATATGAGCTAGTAGATGATAGGAGCTAGAATAGGTTTAGTAGATCTTGTATAGAAATGATCTTGTATTATCATTTTAAGTTGATTGTAAGCTATAAGTTGTAAACTTTTTCTTGAATGAATGAACACTTTAACTTCAGTACTTCTCTTCAGAGGAAATAATTAGCTCACTTTAGTACTTTGATTTCAGTAGAAACAAGCTTTTAAGCTTACTTGACCATATTCCAATTGACCAACCATGGTGAACTTCAACTTATATATAAGCATTCTGCAAAACAGAAACAGAGAAACACACAAACAAACCAAGACAAACAAACTAAAAGAACATTAGCTGGTTAGTGTTAGCAAACAAAAATATAAACAATAATCTACAAAGTTTACAACATGAATCCTCCCCTGAGGCGTATGCCTCCCCTGAGGCCTATGCCTCCCCTTAGACTTTGCAGTTAAGGGTTAAGCATCCCAATACTGACCACAAGGTGTTGAAACCTTGGTCCATCAAAAGCCTTAGTCAGTAAATCTGCCACATTATCATCAGTGTGAATCTTAACCACTTTTATCAAATGTTTGTCATATGCATCTCTTATAAAGTGGTGCCTGATTTCAATATGCTTAGTTCTACTGTGAAAAACTGGATTTTTAACAATGCATATGGTACTTTGATTATCAATAAAAATTGTTGTGTTCATGAAATTATACCCATAATCCAACAAATGATTTTGTATCCAAAGAACCTGTCCACAGCAATTTGCAGTAGCAACATACTCTGCTTCAGTAGATGAGGTAGCCACAATAGTTTGTTTCTTGCACTGCCAAGAAATCAATCTCTTTCCAAGGAATTGGCAACCTCCAGTTGTGGATCTCCTATCCAGATTTGCACCAGCATAGTCACTATCACTATATGCTTCCAACTTAAAAGGAGACTCTTTTGGGTACCAAAGACCTAAATGAGGTTGGCCTTTCAGATACTTAAAGATCTTTTTGACTGCATTCAGATGGGAAGCAAGTGGAGTGACCTGATGTCTAGAAGCTGTTAAATACATCAAAGAACCAATCATAGATCTATATAAGTGAACATTCACAGCTGGATCTGCTTCATTATTGGTCTTTGTTTTTGGAGCTTCATAAGGTGTAGTGGCAGTCCTGACACTTTCCATACCAAACTTCTTCAAAATGTCCCTCACATATTTATCCTGACTGATAAAGATACCATCAGGTTTCTGCTGAACTTGGAGACCCAAAAAGAAAGTAAGCTTGTAGGATCGAAATAATATTGTGTTTGATGATTCGGGTGGTCTTGGATGATCAAAATACATGTTTGCCATATTTAGAGAGAGAAAGATAGAGAGGGTGTTCTTGCTAGAGACTTGGTTTACAAATGGAATGTTAGATTGAATGAGAAGCACCACCCCTTCCATGGATGGAAGGGGTATTTATAGTTACACAATACACGACCTCCTATCGGCCTGTGGATCAGGTATAGAGTGGGTAAAGACCCGTCCTTCCTCCACGGTGTTACACTACGCTAAACTAAACTAATAACTAACTAATAAACTGATAAATAACGTAAACAACGACAAATCTATGAGCTAACATATGCTAGACCATTATTGGGGTGATCGACTCTTTAACATGGAATTTCCAATTCCTAACAATCTCCCCCTAAGGGAGGTCACCCCATGAAATACATTTAGCTTCCTAGCATTCTATCTTTGACTTCGTTCTTGAGCTCGTAGACTTGAATTCTTCATTTCCGCAATCTTTGTGCTTTAGTAGCGAATCTTCAAAGTCCGCATTGATTTGTACTTTCAGTGGAGGCCTTTAACTGATCCACATCTTTGATGATATTTAAGCTTTCTTCGAGATCATCAGCCACAGTAAATCTCAGGATCACCCTTTATTGTGTTGCCATCATGTGAAGTTGTGACTTTCGGACCGACATGCTCACACTTTTGAATCATGACATCTTTCCATCAGATTGGCGGAAGCTTTACTGGTTCATGATATTTGCAGCAGCGTAGCAGAAGCATAGTATAAAAATATCAGAACCAGGTTATGTAGATATGCACCAGTCATGATTTCTTCAATTAAGTGTGGATGCTGTGAGCATGCGGCTTTGGATTGACGTCTCAATTCTGATCAGCTGCAACCGTCCAAATGTACCTGCAAACAACAGTTAGCAATAAAACACACGAAAGTGTCTTTGATCACTTTCGTTGAATTGAGGTACACGGCCCACGGTTCCCCGTTGATCAGTACAAGTACTGCCTGTGATCAGGTAGGATTCCTAAGAATCTCCTTGACAGGGTTTCGCAGCTGTTCTAGCTGTTCTCAAACCGGAACGTCTCAAAGAAAACAACACGGAGTGAGTGAACCAGCGAATTGAGATTCACTGATTGATGAAAAATGATTTGAAAAACAATCGCGTATTGCTTAGAAGAAAGAGTTTTGCAATACGACGAAGGTTTTATGAGAAAGATCAATTTTCAATCAAAATACTTTTTGTATTAGAAAATGAGTACACATTCGATGTGCTAGATAAAAGAAGAGATTCACACATCGAACGGTTTTTACAAAAGTATTTTTCAATCAGATATACTTTTTGAATTTGAAAACATAAGTACACATTCGACGTGCTAGAGAAAAGAAGGTTTGCACATCGAACGGTTTTTCCAAAAGTATTCGTCAATTCCATTCCTGGACCAAGGTTGATTCAAGATTGAATCTCCCCATCGTTTCTATCCAGTTGTCACAAGCTTGATCTTACGAGAAGATCTCACATGTCACCCACCAAGAGCTTGTTTGATGTTGGCTCTAGAAGGATTTCCATCTTCATCGTGAATACTTTTACATATCACTCGGATGTTCTGGCAATACCACAAAGATAATGCGTAGGACTCTTAATATATACTTACTTTCCACATTGTGTGAAACAGCAAGTCTTCATTAATTTTGTGTCCTAATGAGATATTGTGGATGATCTCTTGGCTCTAGACTCAATAGTGCACTTTTGGTTCCTATGCCGGAGACTAGGGAGAGGGTCTCCTTCTTTAATATCAACGATCTCTAAGAGAAAGTCGATAGATTATGTTGGTTCCCCATGAGAATGAAACAAGCCCTTTTAAGAGGAACTTGAGTGGTTTGGGAAGTTGTAGTGCAGTGCGTCACTGAGTCCATGAAGTCTTGTCTTCAATACCAGTTTTACCTTAGTAAACACCAGTAGCATATGTATTGAACCCGGTGTCTGCCCTAAGGTTGAACTATTGGAGGGCTATTTCATTTCACCCTTTTCTCATTCATTTCTTTTTTATTCTTCAACCCCTTCAGTGCTTACCGAGATTTCATTACTAGAACCTTGTTGGGTTTATTCCAGTTCTAACTCTATCTCAGTCCGCACTCTTCCCATATCTCACTTTTCTCCTTTTTTCATCAAACCTAAGGACTCTACACTTTCTAGTGGATTGTCCCTGGGTAGATCCCTCCGGTTCTGGCGGATCATGGGAACTAATACCTAACCTAACCATCCTTATAACACCATGCATAAAGAAAATTGGTCGGTCTTTTGGTACAGTTCATTCTTCCTTAAAACCAATTGAAAAAATCATTTGGAAAAACAATCAAGGTACTTGTGATACGAGATCAAAGCATTTTGTACCTTAATTGTTTTGATCATTTAGAAAACCTCCCCCTCAACATGTGCATATGATTTAGAAATTGTTTAGCACATGGAGGCAAGAGGACTTTGAAATATTTTCTTTGATCACAATTTTCATAGAAAAAGCCATTTGATTTTCTTGGTAAATTCTCCCCCTCAATATGTGCATAGGATATTTGAAAACATTTTATCACATAGAGGAAAGAGTTCTTTAGAAGCACATTCACGATCACAAAAGCCATTAAGAAACCATTTGCTCCCCCTCAATATGTGCTTCGAGATTCGAAAGCATTTAGCACATATGAGAGAGCAGCCTGCACATTTGAATCAAATCGATCATCAATTATCAGATTTCATTATTAAATCACAAATTCTCCCCCGATCAAAAATATCAAACCCTTTGAGATTTTGGATCCCAAGTGATTTAATAAGGTTTATAAAACATTGGAGAATATGTGGCCAGGTTTAAATACTCATCATGTTTTTGGATATTCCCCCTCCTCAACATGTGCATCGTGTATTTGAAATCGTTTGGCACATGGAGGCAGGAGTGCCTTTAAAGGACTAAAACCAATTCCATTTAAATAGATAAGAGATTTAAATCACTATCTCTCCCCCGATAAAAAACTTCAAACCAATTGAGATTTTTTATCCCGATTGATTTAAATCATTTAGAAAATTTTAGGGAAAGACGTATTTATTACCGCAGAGAAACGCATCTAAACCAGCAAGGGGGAAGGAGACACGCATCTAAACGCGAGTAAACTTAATGAACTTAATACTTCTAAGTAATTGAAGATATCCCGGGAAGACAAATATTACTACCGCAGAGAAACTCAAGGTTTGACTCATGGCAAGTAAACTTGATGAACTTAATTCTTCTAAGTGATTGAAGATATCCTGGGAAAACAAATGTCATGACCGCAGAGAAACTCAAGGTTTTACTCATCAAGGCGTTTAGTGTTATTATTCCAACTACGTGGGGGAAGTGATGTAAGAGAGAGTTTCTGAAGATAAAAGGAGGTACACTAGTGTGTGATGATCTCGATGTTATCGCAATCATCAGGGGAGAGAGAATTGTGTACATTGGGGACGCTCAGCTGTTTCACTTGAGTGCTTAATAAGTGATTTAAAGATATAATCACTTATTCCGGAGTTGAAATCCACATAGATAGTCCTCCGCAGAGATAATCAGTGATTCAGCCTGCTTCCTCAATGTTATCGGTATTCTCTCTTTGGGCATTCGGGTACTTCAGGTTCTTGAGCTTCATACACTTTCTTCAGGGGGAGAGAAAAGTATACATCGGGGTTATTCTTTGGCTATTGGACTTAATCTGCTACTTCGATGGTATAAGTTTCTTTGTCTTCGGGTATGTGTATTCGGGTTCGTGAGCTCTAGTCTAAGAGACTGACTGCATCAATTCAACTACGTGGGGGAAGTTGTCTCGTGACACCTTTTTAGAATGGACTGCTTCAGAATTCAGTGGAAAAGGAATTTGAGAAGAGATATTTTAGCGTGGGATGAAACGTTGTTGTTCTTCTATTGGATGATATAACCCCGAACGATGAATCACGATGATTATTCTTAAAAGGATCAGCAAGTTTAATGATAATGGTGTGCTTCTTTGTGCACCTGGCTAAGAGAAGCTTGAAAGAAAGCTTGGAATCTGCTCAGCTAAAGGATTTTCAGTTTGGGGGGAAGCTGCCAAAGTCTCACTTTCAGATGGTTCAATTTCTTTCTTCAATGCAAGAGCCTCGAAAGCTTTGGTGGTGAATGTTTAAGAGTTGATGACTTCTATCTTCTACAACGAGGCTGCTCGATATCCTTATCTCGGTACTCGTATCATCATCTTCTTTAACTATATCATCTTCTCTATCTTTGTATATATTTATCAAAAACCAAATACAAAAATATAAAACCAGAAAAAGAAAATAGAAAAATAGAAAATTTCAAAAACCCATAAAAATCAGAAATTTGAAAAATACCAAAAATATGTTTTCCAAGACATGTCTTCTGGTATCGATAACATCTACGGTCTTAGAAATGTCATTCAATAATGGCACGGGACCATAGATGAAGTTCGAGCAGGAGGTGTAAATATTCTTTTCAAAACATGTCAAAAATCAAATGGCTTGCAGTTACTTCAGACTGTAACCCGTGCTTAAACCATGGCTTGCTATCATTTCAGATAGCAACCTTCTCTTAAAAGGAAGGAAAGTGCTACGCTTAAACGTTTTTCACAAATTTCGTGCACATATCCTAAAACAAAATGAGGAAAGTATGTCGAAGGACTGCTGTTCCTACACAAATGTTTTTCCGTCTATAATTCTTCAGAAAAATATTTGTTGTGTTCAAAATGGTGGTAAATGAGTTGCTTGAAAAATCAATCAGAATCTGAGTTTTCGTATTAATTTGCAAACTCAATCAATGACTTATGCGCTTTTAAAATTTTTCAAAAATTGAGTCATTGATTGAGGGGGAGAATGTTTTCAAATCTATATCATCTAACGAGCTTTCTTAATTATCCTACGTGCTTAATTAAAAATGATATTTGCCTGTGTCGAAGGACTAGGAATTTAGGATATGATTGTTAGATTTTGATGTACACATTATTCCCATACATTTATATGATCTGATTGATATGTTACATTGACTTTTATTAGTCGATTGCTGTTTGGGTGATGTCGACCACCATATATCTGTATGTATGTTCACTAACGTATGAAGATATCATGGATATAAGAATGTTCCCGATCCGGATCCCACTAATGAAGATGATTGGATGCCGAAAGGAAAGGGTAACTATTTCTTGGGTTGACAAATGAAGAAACGGAGCTTAATTGGACTTCAATGGAGAGTTGGCATAAATGCAACGTAAGAGGTCTCACTGCATCAGCAGATGGTTTTCTTCTAAGTGATTGAAGAAACAGAGCTTAATTTGACCTTAGTTGGCATTCAAAATGCAACGTAAGAAGAAGTTTCACTGCATCAGCAGACGGTTTTCTTCCAAGCCCTACAGCAACAACGAAAGCTTCTCAACCACCTAACGTATCTTTGTGCATGATGCCATTTTTAAACAATTTTGAAAAAAATTGATTAAATTGTTTTGAAAATGGAAAATATTGTTTTGAAAATTAATTGGACTTAACTTTGAAAATCACCGGACTTCATTTTATCAAAACTTAAGTCACTCAATCAACGACTTCGGTCATCGATTGAGGGGGAGAGTGATTTAATTTAAAGTATATTCAAACAATATATCTTCAAAAAGTCCGTTTTGTACAAAATAAGTGGTGATCTAAAGATTTAATGTTATGTCATGGTATGATTTTTTCTTCAGAATCAAGATCTTACAAAATGAAATTTTTTCTGTTCTTGTTTGATTGTGAAATTGTTTTATTTTACTTAAAGATCTCTTAAAAACAATCATACCTGACACTAACAGTCTTTAATGTCTTAAAATGGTCCTTATCAGTCAGTTTTCAAAAATTAAATCTTGCCACGTCCTTCCCCCCGTGATTTAATAAGGTTTATAAAACATTGGAGAATATGTGGCCAGGTTTAAATACTCATCTTCTTAATATGGGCGTTTAGATGCGTGTCTCCTTCCCCCTTGCTGGATTTGATACTTCATAATCAGCAACATATTACAAGCCCAAGTACTTGAAATCTGTTGAGAAGATCACTTGAAGTCTTTGTGAGAATCAACTTGCTGAAGAATGTGAGCAAGTCTAATTGGGGATTAAATTTGACATATCACTCTCCCCCAATTAGTGCTCTCCCCTAAACCGACAATCTGTTTGATAAATGCCCATATTAAGAAGAAGTCTTTTGATAATCAAATGCAACTCGTCTTTTAGTCTTCTAACATGTAGCAGAGAATGTAGAACCGACTGTAGACTCGACCTTCTTCAAGATTGTTCAGTTGGGGAATAGATAGTTAACATCTTCAACTCACACCAAAAAGCATCTCACCAAAAAGCATCCCAATTAACTTACATCTTGAAAATCCCCTTAACTAAAATCCCTCCCAATCAAACAAGAACAGAAAGATATTCATCAAGGAAATCAGCAATCAGGCCGCAACGAACACACAAGATGGTAACACCAAACTACCAATCACATCAAACAAGAACAGAGAGATTGTTCGGAATCATCATGTTGATGTATACGTGAAGCATTAACCGGAAGCACTTTGTCGATAAACTCATCAATCCGAGTGAAGATGTCAACCAGCGGCTCATAGACGAAAAAACACCATGTAAAGATGACCCCGATAAGAAGAA
This sequence comes from Chrysanthemum seticuspe, assembly GCA_019973895.1. Lineage (NCBI taxonomy): Eukaryota > Viridiplantae > Streptophyta > Magnoliopsida > Asterales > Asteraceae > Chrysanthemum > Chrysanthemum seticuspe. The sequence goes on from BPTQ01000009.1 coordinate 151,381,014, forward strand.
GCTCGGTTCTTACATGAGTTAGGAGCCGTATGACCATATATTCTCATATATCAATCAACCATGCAGAATTATCACACTTCTTCTCCCCCTCAAGAATTGCATACGGAGATGCCATTCTTGATTAAACAAGTGATTATCTTCATAATGTATTCTATTCACACTTCTCCCACGCAAAATTAGCACATGATGTCACCATCGTCATTATAGTTGAGCAAGTTGAATAAGAAAACAATCAACAGTAGCCTGGTTCACTTGATGACTGAAGCGCATGGAAAAAGTATGAAGCATGTTGATAAGAATGGTCAAAATAAGAAGATTTCTCTTCTTCAGAAGATAAAGCGCACTGAAACGTACACTTTTATTTTCCTTAGAGAACGAGGCTTGAACTGATGTGTTCAAACGTCATAATGATGAAGTACGAGGCCTGAACTGATGTGAACAGACGTCATAATCTCTCTCTTTTCAATCTCTTTTAGCAAAACATGTAATCAACCCATTATCATTCAGTAGGCTCTTTGTAGTGACAGCTGATGGAGAAAACCCAATATGATGAATTTGACCCTGAAGTAAACTAACCCCGAACTCGTGACTTATACTTGCACATATGTAACAAAGAGCGGTGCCGATTTCCATTAGCATCTCTAAGTACTCTCTAAGTACTCTATACTCTTCATCTAACCAACCATCAAGTAATAGAAGTACTTTACCTCTTGGAAATCCACAATTGAATGTGACACTGAGCACTACAACGTAACTCCTTAAAGTGATAGTTATTTTGAGATGATAAGAGCCCAATTCCCCCAAGTGGTAAAAAGAAAAGGTAAAAGTCACCCAACAATAACTAGATTTCCAAGTTTTCATTTTTGATAATAAGCTCGAACAAGGATCTTGAAGAATCTTCATCCATCCATCCCCGATACCTTCAGATACTAAGTACACTCGCCCGTGATATTTCACTTCAACCTCAAATAAATAATAGTGAATTAACTCCATTGTCACATCTTCTGATTAAAAATTCAACTCTAGCCTCCTTTGACGTTTTAAGTGAACTCTGATAATGGTTTCATCCCGACCATGGTTAAAAGCACATAAACCCGTAAAACCATTTAATAACCAAACTGCCATGACGATATCCAATCACACATCCAATTCATGAAGTACACTCTTTTATCCCTTCTTCGAAGCAGAAACCATAGCACCAGCATCAAGTAAGATCCAGATTTACACTTTCTCTTCTCAAGATGGTTCCATCATTACGGGATTTTACAACTTTATGGTTTAAACCGAGAAATTGTTTCTTTCGCGGGATTTTACAAAACCAAGAATAAACCGTAAGATAGATCCGGAAATGCACTTTACTAATACCAGGATGTTTCCATTGTCACGGGATTTTACAAGTCTATGATTTAAACCGAGAAATAGGTTCTTTCGCGGGATTTTACAAAATCAAGACAAAACCGTAAACAATGTCAGCTTGAATGTGTTATGACGACTTTGGTTTCAGTGAATATCCGTTTTAGGGGAACATGCAGTGGTTCATCAACGGTTTATTTACCAACATCAACAACCATCAATCAACACTTATGCATACACATCATTCACGCATTCTGTCGGCTGTTGCTGTGACCACTTGGTGAAGTAAATCCGATATGTCAAACTTAATCATGAAGTGAACTTCCCCAGATTTGTTACTTAAACTTGTACTAATCCTTGTGAAGAAGAAACGGTGTACCCAATGTACAAAACCTCTTGACATTCTCAACTGAGTGAGACACCGAAGTGATAGTTACATTGTGGGTTAAGCGAGAAAGAATCACAAGCGCAACTAAATAGCCAAGTCTTTATCACACTTTATAAAAGCCCAAACAAGTCATCTTCACGGAAGGGTAGAAAGAAAGAAGATGAAATAAGTAAACGCGCCCGGAAAACCTCACTTCAAATCCAAATAAGAAATACCGTTCAAACAACCCCGTAGTCAACTTTGTTCAATAAACAATTCAAGCCGAGACATAATAAGCCGAGTGAACATGCATAAACCCAAGTAACAATCCCCATAACACAACAAATCTCAACATCTCACCAAAACTCATCATCAAATCTCATAATCAAGTCTCAGTATCGAGAATAGGCATCCGATCTAATAATCCATAAAGCCTAGTCCAATCCAAATCCTATTTAAATCTGGCCCATCAGTAAAATTACGGATTCTCAATCAAAGTCCAAAACTGATCATGATTCCAAGTCCAATTATACCCGTTTGAACCGTCACTTCTATATTAGATTAGTAAAATCGGACAAGAACCTCGAACACATTCAAGAGCAACAAATAAATCAAGCCATGAATAAATATCCCCGTGAAGATTCATAAAACCAAAATACTATACTTTGTACCAAATTAATAATTTTTGAGAAAGTTATTTATGAATAACAATTTTAAGAATATCTAATTTGGTTCACAACAAGTAATCGTATTTATTGGTCATCCCAGTTTACTCATTAGTCTCATCCGATCCATGAGATTAACACGTAATATACCCAGTTATGTCGTTTAGCCCACGAGCCCATTAAGAGATATCCTTCGATCCATAATCACTAATCAGTACCAAGTCTACTCAATCAAAACCCAATCCATTTCATACCCTAATAAAAAGGGATATATAAGAACGTACATCTCACACATTAACCCTAAAAATCAGTAACACAAATACATCCGCCTCTTTGAGTATCAAACCCTAATCATTCACTATCAAAAAATCCGCCCCCATTCACAGCAGTCACATATCCGAAACCCTAATCAGCCTCATAATCTCATCCCCCAAAAACAATACTTCGCCTCCCTTATCAATATCTAATCCATACCACATCATTATATCCACAAAATGAACAAAATAATTTTATCTCGCCACAGGGTTGGCTCGAGACGATGCTCAACTTATCCACAGGGATGGTTGGTCGGTTCATCGATGTGGCTTCAATATCAAATGTCAAAAGGTTTTTAGGTAGGTATAACTTTATTTCGTTCCTTTGTTGTTGTTATTGAGTCACAACCGAGCCAAGATATAGTATTAACAAGTTTGTTAACTACTTATCTTTGAGAGTTTGAATAAAAAATGAGGCAAGGCTTCAAACAAATTATTTTGATCGGTGATGATATAGATGATTCGTGTTTCAGACTCTTGAAGTCTTGATGTTTCATAAAAGAACCACGAATCAAAAAAACTGAGATCAAGTAGTCATATGCCATAACCCTTTTATTTGAAATCCGAAACATAATATTTCTGTGAGGCATGTTGATTTCGTGAATAAGGACTCTCAAGTCATATCTTATTGGACCACGAAATAAGAGGCTGAGATAATTTGTTGTTGTTATGAGTCTTTGAACATTAACCTATGATGTATTATTGAAACTGAGGTTTGATATTGGAATATGGTTTTTGTATTGTGGACATGGTCTTGAATCGATGTAAGGTTGTTCATCATTTGCTCGGTTTATTTCATTTTGACGTGGACTGACGATGTATGAGTATAGCTGAGGTCATGAGTTGTTTTGTGGTCTTGGTCTTGTGGTTGTGGTCTTGGTCTTGTGGTTGTTTCTCCTTCATCCTTTCTGTAAGTCGCTAGCCAAATGAGTCAAGTCGCTAGGATTTGTAACAAGTCGCTAGCTTAAAATTGAGAGAAAGTCGCTACTTGTTTTAACCCATACAAGTCGCTACAACTTATTCAAGAATAAGTCGCTAAGTCTAATTGTATCCAAGTCGCTAACATTATAATCCCAAGTCGCTACCTTTTATCCTTACAAAACACTGTCAAGACAGCATCTCTTAAGTTACATTACAAGTCGCTGCGACTTGTAAATACAAGTCGATAGGCAGATTATAGACACAACTCGCTACACCAAGTCGCTAAAGATGAGGTACAATGAATCTGGAAAAATGGACAAGTCGCTATGAAGAATGACCACTATTTTTCGACCATGTTCAAACAATACCCAGAAAACTTGACAAAAGCTGCTTCATTGACTCATTTAACCACGTTTTCACCAATAAACATAAAACGTATATTAGTTAAAACAATTTGAATAAACCAATAAAGACAAACTGATGGACCATATGACTTTTTGAAGAAACCAATTAAAACAGTGTTAACAAAAACATTGTTACCAATAAAGGATACACTATTAGTACTGTTTTCACCAAAAAGTAGGAAAAAGAATTTCACGACCAGCAAAAGATACACAAAACAGTGTTAACAAGAATCAAAAACCACAATAAATCAACAAAACACAACAACCTGGGCTCTCGTACCATTTGTAGGATCAAAATAATATTGTGTTTGATGATTCGGGTGGTCTTGGATGATCAAAATACATGTTTGCCATATTTAGAGAGAGAAAGATAGAGAGGGTGTTCTTGCTAGAGACTTGGTTTACAAATGGAATGTTAGATTGAATGAGAAGCACCACCCCTTCCATGGATGGAAGGGGTATTTATAGTTACACAATACACGACCTCCTATTGGCCTGTGGATCAGGTATACAGTGGGTAAAGACCCGTCCTTCCTCCACGGTGTTACACTACGCTAAACTAAACTAATAACTAACTAATAAACTGATAAATAACGTAAAAAACGACAAATCTACGAGCTAACATTTGCTAGACCATTATTGGGGTGACCGAATATTTAACATGGAATTTCCAATTCCTAACAAAGCTCCCCCATAACACTCATCTGAAACTCTCCCTTCATTAGCTCCTCAAACTCCCTGCACCAAGCTTCTTTAGTGGATCCAAAAATAATGTCATCCACATAAACTTGCAAAAGTATGATTTCTGTGGAATTCTTCTTAAGGAAAAGTATCTTATCAATGGCACCTCTTCTATAACCATGCTTCAGCAGAAATGATGAAAGCCTAGCATACCATGCTCTTGGTGCCTGATGTAGTCCATAGAGAGCTTTCACAACCTTGTAAACATGATTAGGATGATCTGGGTCTTCAAATCCTTTGGGTTGAGTGACATAAACCTCTTCCTCTATTTCACCATACAGAAAAGCACCTTTGACATCCATTTGATAAACCATGAACCCCATGTAAGATGCATATGCCAAGAAAATTCGAATGGCCTCAACTCTGGCAACAGGTGCAAACACCTCATCATAATCAATTCCTTCCTCTTGCCTGTATCCCTGAGCTACTAATCTAGATTTGTTTTTAATCACAACACCCCTTGCATCTCTCTTATTCTTCAAAATCCATTTTGTCCCAATTGCATACTTGCCATCAGGTAGTGGTACCAAGATCCAAACTTGCTGATTTTGAAATTGTTGCATCTCTTCTTGCATTGCTTCAAGCCAACTTGAGTCTTCAAGAGCTTGAGTAACACTGGTTGGTTCCACTTGAGAAAGAAAACAAGTAAACAGACAATGCTCAAAGTCTGTGTGATTGTCTCTTTGCTGATTTGAGACATAGGAGAGAAAAGCAACCTGTCCAAATTTAGAACTTGTTACAGCCCTTCTAGTTCTAACAGGTGCTAGAAGATCACCAATAATATTGGATTGAGGATGAGCAATGTTGATCCTTTTTGTAGCAGTGGGGTTGACTTCAATAGATGTATCAAGATTAGTCATAGTTGGCTCAAAGTCAGTGTCATAGGAAGGTGAGGTGAAGATGCCATCTTTGGGTTGATGATTTCCAAGATCTGAAGGCCTTGGAAAGTGTGTATATGGTTCCCCAAAGTCTGTAGACACTTTAGTAGAAATAGGAGTAGAAACAGCAGGGCTTTCAGCAGATTTGTTGATGATGGGAGAAACAGGATCACTATCAGGAGAATCAAAGTTTCCACTGACTGCATCTCTTGCAACCTTCCCATTCAGCTTCTCAGCTTCAAGATTAGCTGCATACTCTTGTGTCTGAAGCCTAGAAAGGTCCTCTGCATAATGTGACTCATCTTCACTCTCATCAGAAGTAACTTTGGAAGTATCACCTGCAAAATGGTTAGGGGAGAAGGAAGGCACAATAATAGGTTGTTCATCATCTTCAAACTCACTGTCAGAGTCAGCATCCAGGGTACCTGCATTGTTAGTGGGAGACTCTTGAGTACCTGCATTTTGGTTAGCCACATGTCTAGAATAACCCAAGTAATCAGTTAAGTAATCAAGGTCAAAAGACCAAACATGACCCTGTCCTTGAACATTAGGCTTGTCTTCTAGAAATCTCAGGTTCAAAGTCTCCTCAATCTTCTTAGCAGATAAATTGTATACCCTGTAAGCCTTACTATGAGCTGAATAACCCACAATATACCCTTCTTTTGCTTTCTCATCAAATTTACCCAGTGGATTACTAGTATTCAGAATGGTCACTTGACAACCAAAAGGTTTGAGGTAATGAATAGCAGGAACTTTACCAGTGAGAAGTTCATATGGTGTCTTGAAATGAGGTCTAGTAATGGATACCCTGTTCAATACATAACAAGCTGTGCTAACTGCTTTAGTCCAAAACATAGTGGGTAGTTTAGAGTCTGCCAACATTGATCTTGCAGCCTCTATCAAGGTCCTATTCTTTCTTTCAGCTACCCCATTTTGTTGTGGGGTTCTTGGAGTGCTATAGTCCCTTTTTATCTCTTTAGACTTACAGAGTTCTATTAATACAACATTCTTGAACTCTGTCCCATTATCACACCGAATTTCTTTGACCTTTTTGTTCAACTGGTTTTCAACAAGGGTAATGAATTCTTTCAATACTTGAGATGTTTCATCTTTAGTCCTCAGAAAGAATACCTAACAAAATCTGCTATAATCATCAATGATTACCAGACAGAAATACTTTTGATCAATGCTTCTAACTTGAGTTGGACCAAAGAGGTCCATGTGTAGCAACTGAAGAGGTACTGAGATAATACTCACAACAGTAATAGCTTTGTATGAGGCTCTGTGTTGCTTCCCTTTGTTGCAGGCAACACAATTATGTTCATTGGTGAAAACTTTGGAAGGTAGTCCTTCAACAAGACCCAGTTTAGAAAGCTTGTTTATGGTCTTGAAGTTCACATGAGCCATCCTTCTATGCCATTTAGTAGATTCATCCAGGGATGCTTTAGCCACCAAACAAGTAAGGTCACCTTCTGGTTGAACATCATTCAAGTTGAATGTGTATAGATTGTGATTTCTAGGAACTCGATTTCTAGGAACTCTCAGCAGAATTTATGAATCTTCTGGAAGTTTGAAGTCTTTAGACAGTACAAGACATTCATCCTCAGAGAAGAATACTTTGTTCTTGGTGTCACATATTTGTAAGACTGAGAACAAGTTGAAGTGTTGCAGTTCCCTTACATAGTACACATTCTTAAAATCCAGTAAAGGTGTTTTGATGGTGCCTTTCCCAGTGATCCTACCATCACTTCAACCAAAAGTCACATTGCCTCCTCCTTCTATGGGTATGAAATTATGCATCATATCTCTGTTTCCTGACATGCTTCTAGAACAACCACTGTCAAGAATACCAACTTCCTTATGCTTAAGAGGATGATCCTACAACAACAAAAAATAATATACAAAAAATTAGTACACTATGGAGGCTCAAGTCATCGCTGACTTGAGCCTGCCTTGTGGATCATTAGAGGTAGGCCACGCAGATGAATAAGATCCACTATTGTTCTTGGGTTTCCATTTATAATTAGGTCCCTTTTTGGTCCAAGAACAACCTGCTGAGGGCTTCACAACAGTATTCCTATATCCCTTCCCAGCATACATTGAGTCAACACATCCAGGCCAATAACCATGTTTAAAATATGAACTAGTAGGTTGCACATATGGTCTAGCAACAGATCTTCTCCAAGGAAATGAAGAAGATTTATTAAGGGTTGCCTGTGGAATAAAAGGTGGTATATCATTAACATTGGTCCACATTGGTCTAGATTTCTGCTGATTAGCACATACACCCATTCTTTGCTCATAAAAATCACAATCCTTAATCAAATGAAATTTGCTTCCACAAACAAAACATGTCTTCTTTTTAGAAGATTTATTCAAATTGAAAGATGTTCTATTACATGTAAAAGCATTCACACCAGAAACATTAAAAGAATTGTTTTTAACAGTATTATTATGCAAAGAATTAAAAGACAAGTCTTCAGAAGAAACTGTCTTGGAAGATGATTCCTCAGCAGCAACTCTAAAAGGCTTGTAGGGAGTCTTGGGTGCAGTCTTGGGTGAGGTCTTGGGTAGGTCTGACTTATCACTTGAATCACAGCTGGCATAAGAAGTAGACCCTTGATCAGAAGATTTGTCACTGTCAGAGCAAGAGACAAAATCATTAGATGAAGAATCAGGGTCTGGCAAGTCTTTTGACTTTTTGCCATTTACATGGTGTGATCTTTCAAAGTCAACAGTAATGGAAAGGTCAACAGGCATAGGTATTCCTCTAATAGATCCAGGTACAGCATGTAATTCACCTTCTTTGGCATAATTAGCTAAACATGCTGGTGTAGTTCTACGCCCATCATGCCTAGCTTCTAATCCTACATACTTTTTAAAACCTAAACCTATTGCAGAGATCTCAGATTGACTACTATAGATCTCTCTAGCTAGATTGTTACCTGATATTAACCATTGTTTATGTCTAGCTATTTCCTCCTCTAGTTTCTCTTTTAGCACTAAGTTTTCAAAGACTACATCAGCTTTTTCTTTTTCAGTGCGTTTTAAATCAATTTTAGCACAATCTAGATCACTTTGTAACACCCTTATTTTTTCATCATAAGCCAACTGATTCTTTTGAAACCACACTTTTTGTCTTTCTAATGTTTTTAAAGCCTGTTTATAAGCTTCAACTTCAACATAGCATTCATTATATCTAGGTTTCAAAATATCATAGGCTTCCTTAAGTTCATTGTAACGTTCACTACAACCAAAAACACAGTTATGTACCTGAGAGATGCCCATCAAGGTAATTTGATCATGCCTATCCTCTGAAGTACAACTAGCCAGCAATCCAATATTCTCAGCATCAGAAGCTTCCTCATTCACAGGCTCATGCATCGACCAGTTAACATGTTCATCCATGGTGACAAGAGCTGCTGAGGTTCCAGTCTTCGAAGTTCCAGCTTCCTTTTGATTCTGCTGATAGGAAGAATATCTAACTCCATCTCCAGCCTTCCTATCCTTGCATTCCCTTGAGAAGTGACCCATCTGGTGACAAGTAAAGCACTTGACTTTCCTTCTATCGAATCTAGCTGGATCTCTTCCCTGAAAACCAAACTTTCTCCCAGACTTCTGCTCAAAACTTTTGATATCCACTGAAAGCATGGCCACCTGCGACTTCAATTTCATCTCCTCCATATCAAACGGGTCCAACTGTTCAAAATCTTCATAGACAAGATGTTGCTGAGTATCATAGTCAGCAACAAACAAGTGAAGAACATCTTCCAACACACTACTAGCTCTAGGTTGAGAACTTGATGGAGTGGTAGTGTAAGAAGATGATGATGATAAGTAAGTTGGACTTGGAGCATGTGTCATCATATTGGAGGAGGAGGCCCCGATAAATGCTGTGTGACCAGGAGTGGATGCACGAAAGGGACTTCTAACATCAGGCTCAAGGGATTTAAGTATGTTGTATAGTTCATCAAAAGTGAGCATATCCAATCCAGCTTTAGCCTTGAGGGCAATGCTTACTTGCAACCAGGATGAAGGTAAAGATCGCAAGAACTTTGAATTACAGTCATCATTATCTGGCTTTGCCTTCAGCTGATTCAACTGACTCAATATCTTATGAAACCTGTCATATCCCTTGTGGATACCTTCTTCTTCTGAGATTTGGAACTCTTGAAACTGTTGCTTTAGCATAGACTTCCTCATTCTCCTGGACTCCTCATTGCCACCAAACCTCGCCTTGATAGCCATCCATATGTCCTTTGCATCCAGCATGTAGTGAAAATCACCCAAGTGATCTTCAGGTATAGCCTGAAGAAGGATAGTTCTTACTTTGTGCTCTCTTTGCACGGCCAGTATCTCTTCAGCAGATTTGGGAGGAACAATGGTAACATTACCATCAGGATCTGTGATAGTCCTCTTCAAACTATTCCCCTTCTTCACGATTTCCCATAGATTCCAATCAAAGTTGGAGATCCAGTTCTGCATCTTCATTGACCACAAATCGTACTCCTCCTTCTTGAGATAAGGAAACTTAGCATTGCTGTTAGAGAGACTGAGTTGTTGCATAGAGGTGTTGTTTTGGTTATTGGTAACTTCAAGATCATCATCTCATCCAGGCATGTTTAATGATGTTTTTGGTTGTATGGGTGTAGAGAAAAGACTGTTCTTAGTATCGTAGAGACTCTCCCGAGGCTCTGATACCACTTGATGAAACAAAGACCTTGATAGATCTTATGAGCACTCGTAGATCGTTAGTTATACTTATGTAATCACAAGCACACTAAAAGACATTCTCTATAACTTGTATTCTTAAGCGGAATTTAAACACAAGCAATAACACAAATAACTAAGAACACTTTGATCCTCTATGGATCTTTTAAATTATATAAAACTTTGTTTTTCAACCCGTACATAACTCATACTATTGTGTTCCTTTTATAGACAAGGAACCCTAAACCGTTTCACAAGAAACGTATAAACATAAAACTAAATAAGATATACAATATAACTTCCTAATAAAGCTCATGCATATCCTAACTAACTATAGAATACACAGAATAACTATCTCCGCAGAAACCATCTACACGGTTTCACTACTTCAGTAGAAACTCTTCTTCAGCAGAATCCATGTGCTTCAGCAGATTCCTTCAGCATTATTTTAAGCAGAATTCCTACTTTGCATAATTCCCAACATTACATCCATCTGATAGACTACCATGTTCTTACTTGCAGCATTAGCCAAGAAGATTCGGATTGCCTCGATACGAGCAACTGGAGCAAATGATTCCTCAAAGTCAATACCCTCTTCTTGACGGTATCCTTTTGCAACCAATCGAGCCTTGTTCTTTAATACATCACCATGCTCATCAAGTTTTACTTTGAAGATCCACTTTAGAGCAATGATCATAGCACAGTCAGGAGCAGGTACTAATTCCCATACATCTAGTCGATCAAACTCATGAATTTCTTCTTGCATGGCATTAAACTAACTGTCTTCATTCATAACAGTTTTAACGTCTTTTGGTTCGATCTTAGAGAGTACAGAGTTGAAGAATCACCATAAGGCATCGGTTGCAAGTTGTTGACGAGTGGATACTAGATGAGAAGGGTTTCCAATGATGTTGTCCAATGGGTGATCATGTGTCCATTTTCTAAGGTGTTCATGTGGTTTTTATTGAGGAACAGAAGTAGCAGAGTTGATTTCTCCTGATGAAGATGGTTCTGATGATGATTTAGGAGCAAATATGTTTTCAAAGGGTTCATCTTCTGGAGGAGCAAAAGGATTTTCATCATCTGTAACTGCAGCAACATTTCCATTGTGTACACTTGATGATTGAGGCATTGATGATGAGACCGAGTGATCAGCAGAAGGCGCTTCTTGACTTAGTAACATAGAAACTGTAGGGTTAACTTCATTGACAGGTATAGGAGCAGCCTCTGTTGATGGATTTGACAGATCATTAGCAATTTGCTCATAGTGTTCATCAAACATTGGATCAAACAGTTTCTTCAATTCATCTTCTGAAGAGGGTACATATGGAGTTGCTGGTGAGGAGTTTGGTACAAGAGAAGAACTAATGGGACTATTTAGAAATGCGGTCCAGAACTGGATTGTCCAAGAGCCATTTGACCGGTCAGCTCATCAAACGTAACGTGAATTGTTTCCATGATATTTCGAGTTCTCTTGTTCCATATTCGGTATCCTTTTCTGCTTGGTGCATATCCTACAAATACTCCAATGTCTGCTTTAGCTTTCAATTTGCCTAAATCTTGACCCTCATTAGTTGGGTAACATAACGCACTAAACACACGAAGGTATGATAGATCAGGTTTTCGATTGTGGACAAGTTCATATAGAGTTTTTCCATGAGTTGTGTGAATTAGGGACCGATTTTGAGTGTAGCATGCAGTGGCAATGGCTTCAGCCCATAGAAATGTTGGAACCTTTGAGTAAATCAGCATTGTTCTAGAGGCTTCCACAAGAGTTTGATTTCATCTTTCAACTACACCGTTCTGTTGAGGAGTTTGTGGAACACTTCTTTGAGGACTGATTCCAACACTTTCATAAAATTCACTGAGTTCTCTATTAACAAACTCATTTCCATTGTCAGTTTGGATGATTCTGACAGTCTTGTTAAGTCGAACCTGCAGCTGTTTAATGATTTTAATGATGACATCTGGAGTTTCATCCTTTGTCCTCAAGAACTTAACCCACATGAATCGGGAGTAGTCATCAACCACAACTAACACATATTTCTTGCCATTAATAGTTTGCACTCTCATTGGTCCACATAAATCCATGTGAATGGTATGTAGAACTTCCATAACAGAATTTGTGGGTTTGGGTTTGTGGGCATATTTCTTGCTTTTTCCCAATTGACATGCAGAACAAAGGTGATCCTTTTCATACTTTAATCTGGGTAAGCCTCTTACAAGGTCCTTTCTGGAAAGATTGTTAATGGTGTCGAAGTTCAAGTGATTGAGACGACGATGCCATAACCATGACTTTGTGTTTGAAGCCTTTGACAACAAGAAGATTGGAGAAGACTTCATCATGTCTTCGATAGAGATGGTATATAGATTTGAACCACGAGTCCCTCTTAACAATTCCACACCATCAAGTTCTCTAACGAAACAAGTATGTTTTCTAAAAGCCACTTCTAGATCGGAATCACAGAATTGACCAACAGAGAACAAGTTATGACCAAGACCTTCAACATAATATACCCTGGAGATTACACTTTTACCAACAACATAGTCTCCATAACCCATAATTGCACCGAAATGATCTTTCCCGAATCTAACAGTCTCGATGAATTTACTCAAGAAGTTCATGAGCCGCGACCGGTCTCTAGTCATATGCTTGGAACAGCCTGAGTCCAGGTACCACAGAACGATTTGAACGATCTGCAGTTGAACACAGACAAGAATGGATAACTGGATAATTGGGATCCCCATGCGAGAATGGGTTCCATTTGGTTAGTAACATTGATTAGAACACCCACATCAGAAATAGAAACAATGGAATCATCAGGGATAGATGCAGTGCTAGTGTCCGTATTAGACCTATTCAAAGTATGTTCACTTCTTAAGGGAATAGTTCTACCAGTAGGCATCCATTTCCTAATGGGCATTGATCTAGATAATTTAGTCCACATCTCATTAAGATTGAATTTTCGGCCAGTAGGTATCCATTGATAACCTATGTTACTAAATTTCCTTCCTGTGGGTTTCCAATGTTTTCTAACCTTCTTCCGCCATTGGTTTCTAGCCTTCTTAGCATGATTTTTTGCATTAACTATCTTAATAGGGCATTTAACAGCATTAATCAAATCATTCACACCACATTCAAGATTAGTAACAGAAACCAAGCAATCATCATTACATGTTTTGCCAAAAGTAGCTGAATTCGTATTAATTACAGTACGCTTAGAGCTAACACTAGAATCAACACGATTCGTTTTATTCAAATTCTCCCTAAGGTGATCTTCTACTCTCTTCCATTGAACATTCCTAGCATGCAAGGTCCTATCATTCTTTGTGTTGCCTTAAGGCTTTGACTCGCTTGCTTTGGTGTCACTTCTTACTCCTGTTGAGGGAATTGGAACATTAGTTGGTTTTGCTACTTTTTGCATTCCTGAACTAGAAGTGCAGGGATCTGAACTATTTGAAGGCACTCTAGAGTTTACTTGCTTAGTACTGGGCATAGAATGAGTTGCATACTTATCACTAGGCATCGAGCAAGGCGTCACAGCTTTACCTTTCGCACCTAAGGATTTAGGACATGTTGCTATTAAACATTCTAACATCTCCTGAGATCGTTTGGCCTGAATGCAAGCAAACCTAATTTCATTATCAAGTGACTTATTTATGAAATCCTATTCTACAATCTCACGGAGACATTCAAGACTATCCTTAAGGCGAGCAAGATAATTATGAAATACAAGTTCGTTATTCCTAAGATGAGGAGGAATGTATTTAACAGTCACAGTATATTTAGAGTCTGCAGATGACTTTGATGCAACATTCTCATTGAAGACAAGTGGCATTTTCCCTTTTTCCTGACTCCTCAGATTCTCAATTTCCTTTTGTAAAGAAGTTATTTTTTTGTTATTCCTGTCACGAGTGACTTTCATTGAATCATATAACTCTTTAAAGTGTTGTTTAACTTTTTCATTTTCTTCTAGAAAACTCTCATTTTCTCTTTGTAAAACATTAACCAAGTTTTGAAGATGAAAAGTTTGAGAACACTGAGAATCTAAAGGCGGAGGCATTTGGGAGCCAGTCACTATGTTCTTTTCACCCTTCAATTGTGAAATTTGGGTTCTCATTTTTCTGATCGTGTTACAATGAGCTCGAATCTGTTCATCACGTTTACTGATTTCAAAAACTGCATCAAATTCAGGAGCATCCAAGGATGTCTTGATATTTGAGGTTTTAACATTTTCTTTTAGATGTTGATATTTCAATTGCAAAGCAAGATGCTCAACTTCTAATTTAGAAAACTGTTTCACCAGGTTATCATGATCATCCTGTTCAACTTTATCATGCAATTTAGAGTTAGTTTTCTCAAGCTCAATGACACGATCATGGGAGACTTTCAGAGCAACAGATAATTCATGAAATTGAGATGCATTAATTGAACAATTCATGGCAGTGTAAAACACATCTTGAGTGATACATTCATAAATCAGATTCTCAGTTAAGGTATGCAAGTTCTTCCTCTCAATCTCATTATATTTTAATTCTCGCTCATAGTCATTGACCTCAACTATCATTGCATCAAATTCCTTTTCCATTTCTTTAATATCTGAATCCATCCCCTTTTTAAGACTCTCAAATTGACCTTTTAATTGTTTAAAGAAAGGCATGACCTCAGTTAAATAGCATTCTTTAGTTTGCTCAAAACCCCTTTCCCCTTCAGTTATCCCAGTGGGAGTGATCATTATCTTACATGTTTTCTCAAAATCAACAAATAACTGATAAATAACATACTGACTGATTAAGGTGTTGCTCTTAGTGGGAATAGATCTAGGAACTAAATGCATTGGTGTATTGGGGGGATATACATTGGCAGGGACCATTCTCTTACATGGGGAATTCTGTTCAACAAACTCATCAGCCTTTTTCATGTCCATATCCTTTTTCCAGAACACTTGTTCAGGGGTCAGCTGTGTCTGAGGTCTAAACTTGTTAAATGCAATCCAATTATCCTTAGCATAGTTGGGTGTTTTAAAACTGATGTTGTTTTCTATGCATGAGGGGCTCTTAAGTTTTTCATCCAATTTCTTCCTAGTAACCTCTTCTAACTGCTTATCTTCCTCAGTGCACTCAGCGCAACTAGGTTTCTGCCTAGGCTTAAGGATTTCATAGCCATCATAGATTACCTTCTGAGCTTCTCTTGCTTTCTTACCATACTCAGGGTTGGGTTCCTTAATAATCGGAATACTATGCTTATCGCTTAAAACTCTATGCTTAGTGACCATGTGAGCAGTCTGAATGGTGTTCCCTTGTACGTACAACTTATTTTCAAGCTTGTTTTTCAAAGTTTTTAGATTAGAAAAGTCATTCAAAAGTTTTGATTCCTTAGCGTTAAAATCTTGTTTAAGCACTTTGACATTTTCTTGAAGCTCTTGCTTTTGCTTAACAGTTTTAGAAAGCTTTTCTTGTAAGGAGTTTAACTCTTGTTTTAACATTTCTTCTCTAAAATTACTTTTTCTAATAATTGTATGCATTTAGTCATCCATTTCCTGCTCACGGGTAGTTAACTCAAACTTAGCACGTTGTTCATAAAGAGCAACTTGTTCTTTATAGGCATTCAGTTCAGAGGTAACAGAATCATCAGGGTCACATGTAATGTATTCATCAAAAACATAGTCATCATTGACTGTAGAAGATACATCACTTGGTTCAATCACACTCTCACTTTGGATCACATATTGATCATATGGGACAATATTATTATTACCCATATTAGCAATGTCAGGACCGAATACTATAATGATTTATGTGGTTTGCAGGTCGGGGTTGGTGGAAGAAGATGAAGATCTTCATCCTTTTAGTGAGAGAAAGTAGAGAGAGGGAGGAGAAAACACAAAGTTTATTGATAAGAACAAAACAATACAACTAGCCAAATGCTTCACCTCACCCCTCATGGAGAGTCATGAGGGGTATATATAGGCCCTAACTTTGCCACTTAAACGATACTAGTCCCTAAGGGCAAAGTATACTACGCATCTAGTCCAATTCACGTAAGTGACATTATCTTTAGAAAAAGCGAGGCTAACAATCTCCCTCCAAGATAGCGTCACACGTGAATGGTTACAATGAGACCTATAAATACAAAACAAAGTAAATTACAATAGTAATGAACAATGTTGACTTTCTTGAAGTGCAGAGTCTCTGTAGTCTAGATACTGAGGCAAACTTGAAGTTCTCCCTTCCAATGACCTCGGCAAATGATCTTCTTGTAGCTCTGAACTTCAACTGTAACGGTCTAGTTAGGTTATTACTCCCTCCTAACTAGTGAGCCTTTTTTCTTTCTTTGCTCCCTCCTGAACCGACAACACTCTTCCAACACGTCTTTAATCTTCAGACACGCAGCGGAGAAAGTAAACTCTTGATCGTACAATGGTTGTCGTTCTGGGAACATCATAACAACATAACTCACTTAGTATTGCATCCAAGTTGGTAAAAAACCCCGATGTACACCACACTACTTCTCCTTCTTCAGTCTTAAGCAAAAATCCCTTCGTAATCCAAACACGGAAGATGAAATACCAACTTCTCCCTCCTGATGGTTGCGAGCTATCGGAATCATCATAATGTTGCGTGCATACCGTATTACCTTCTTGATGCAATTTTCAAACATCATAGCTTGATCATAATTTCCGTGAGAATATGTTGCAAAAATACTCTCAATAATTTTCTCAAACCAACCTGAAAATAAACCTCCTTAGAATTCACCGGCTACTAGTAATGACCACATATGGAGATAACCCGATACGACTAACTTGAAAAGGAAGTTCACATCCCAACTTTGTGACTTACTGCTTGTTCTAAATTTTTGAACAATCCACAACTTCGTGTGACACTGAGTACAACAACGTAACTCCTTAAAGTGATGGTTACACACTATGAGCACTACAACGTAACTCCTTTCCAGTTATAACCAGATTTTCAAATTTCATAATGTGCTCCAACAAGTTATCTTGAGACATGCATCCAATCAACCAACGTCTCAAAGATAAAGAAGTCCACCCGTGAAATGTCACTTCAATGTCGCAACAATAATACCGTACAAAAATCCGTAGCCATTTTTCAAATTTCGCTCAAGCCGTGAATATATGTATCCCTCCATGAAAATATACCATACCAAAAGTACCTAACTCATTATCCCAATACATTTAAAAATAGTATCCAATTGTTCTTATAAAAAAACTTTCGGATAGTATTTTGTTAACACTTTTACCGAACCATAGGACAAGCCCATATCAATTGCAATCAGCCCGTGAACTGAATAATTCCAAATTCCATATCAATTACTGATAAAACGTTACAGCTTATAAACACCATATCAAAGCCCACGAACAAACTCCCTGATCCAATACAAGTATATCCCATCCGGAACTACGTATATCCGATCCAATTGATTGACCCAAGTCCTCATCCAACCATTACAAAAATTCGGATAGTTGGCCCATAAATATCACAGGATATACCTGATATATAAGTGAGCTATTATCCCTAAGTTGACTCAAATAATCCAACCCTAATCACTTCTCAAAATTAATCCGCCTCTCTCTCCCAAGAAAAAGATACGCCTCCTTCATTCACACATCATCTCCCATCAAACCATTAATCTTAATCAACTTAGATCCCACCTCATCAAATTCATCACACAACCTTATCAATTAAAACCGTTCCCTTTACCGTGATATTCTTTTATTTGATCAAACGAATCAAGATGTTCTTCAAGATCCGTTAAGGGGTCTCGGGTAGGTTTTATTCTATTTTGTTTGAGTCTTTAACGAAACTGAGAAAAGGGATATAACATCCTTGTTATATTCATTCTTAAGATTCGAATATTTATTGAAGCTTCATCTTCAAAAGTGGGTCTGTGATGAGCATGATTCAATTGAAACAATCTTTGAAAGGTTGCAAAAACAAAATTGAATATGAATCTAAGATTTGTAATTTTCAGTTGAGTCATGATAGGTTAGGAGAGTTGAGGAGTGATTTGTGAGGGTCTTGGGGTGAGTCTAGATGTAGGATTGGTTTTTGGATATGTTATATTCGGACTGATGATGGTTTTGACTTGAAGTCGAGTTGTTTTGGTATAATGGTATGTTGTTGTGGTCAGGTCTATTTTCTTTTTGGTAAAGTTTACGCGTAACTCTTTTCTTCAACTCCTTATGCGTAACCTCTTTAAACCATACGCTTAACATGTTTTCTTAAGCGTAAAAAACATACGCGTAACAAAACTTGCTTATGCGTAAGCATGGTCTAGGTTATGCGTAAACCATACGGGTAAACCATTCCTTACGCGTAACTTCACAGCTACGCGTAACAACTCTGTAGATACACCTTATGCGTAAGTTTAGGGTTTTGACCCTTTGACCATTTTTTCGGCGAGTTTTTCCGACCAAAAATTCCGTTCAGCTTCATATATACCCAGAAAAAAGCTTAAAAACTGCTTCTTGACCCATTAAACCATGAGAAACTGACGGTTTGACCACAAGAAATTTCACAGTATTGGTGGCTTGGTGCTAAAAAGTCATACAAAAATGAGACACAAGACTGTTTGGACAAAAGATTGACCCAAAACAGATATGTCAACAGTGAAAGACCAGGACTTTTTGACCAAGGATACACCAAATAATGTTTAGACTGTTTACCCACAGATTAAACGGAAAAAAAATTTCCGAGCAACAAAAAATACCAAAAACATTCAAAAACATGTATAACAAACTCACATAAATCATCAAAAAGTAACCTTGGCTCGTTATACCAATTGTCAGGACCGAATACTATAATGATTTATGTGGTTTGCAGGTCGGGGTTGGTGGAAGAAGATGAAGATCTTCATCCTTTTAGTGAGAGAAAGTAGAGAGAGGGAGGAAAAAACACAAAGTTTATTGATAAGAACAAAACAATACAACTAGCCAAGTGCTTCACCTCACCCCTCATGGAGAGTCATGAGGGGTATATATAGGCCCTAACTTTGCCACTTAAACGATACTAGTCCCTAAGGGCAAAGTATACTACGCATCTAGTCCAATTCACATAAGTGACGTTATCTTTAGAAAAAGCGAGGCTAACAAGCAATATCTGAGTCATAAGTTTCCTGTGATTGCACTTTATCATGTATCTTTTGCTGATCAACATCATCATATAGTTTTAATACCTCTGAGATGATTGATTCTTTGGATGGACCAGCTTGCTGTGATGATGAGACCTTTGGAGAGATCATTGGAGAAATGCTAGCCATGAAAATTGTCTGTGCAGTACGTTCATCATCGACGTCAGAGTCGTATGCATCACAGTCTGCAACTTGAAAGGCATTCTGATGATTATGACCTATCTCCTGAATTGGCTGCTCATCCATATCTGCATCATATGTCTTGGCATTACCCTCAGCAAGAAACAGTAATTCCTCTTCATCCAAAACAGCTCCATTATCCTGAGCGTGCACAAATAACATCTTATCTCTGAAGTACTCTGCATTTTGAGGGCGTTTTGGAGATGTGCAGTTCCTTGCTATGTGTCCATCACCACCACAGTTATAGCACTTAATTGGCTTTGCTTGTCCTTGATTACCATTCCTTCCCCGATACTGATTTGCCACATAACCTCCACCTACTCCACCTCTTCCCTGTTCATATTGCCTTCCTTGAACTGGTTGCACCAAAACCTTTCCATCTCTGACAGTAGCTTGATTGTGTGGATTGGATGCAGTTCTGAGGTTATTGTTGGTGTGTGGGGTGGAATTCATATTTTGACAAACCATGAGAGACAGTTGATTGATGAGGTTTTCCATTAATGTGTTCGAGTCTGGAGGCTTATATGCTGGATCAGGGATGAGTTTGTAATTACCATTTCCCGTGGGTATGACTTGTGAAGCTTTGGTGGTAATTCCAACATTTGTGTAAAAGGCTGTTGAATCATTTGACGAGCTAGTTTCTCCCGGCTTAGATTTGAACTGTTCAAGAATCCTTCGTTCAAACATAGCATGTCTCTCATTCTGAAGAAGGAATGCATACAGTTGCTAATAGTTGGTGTTCTTCAATCCTTTGGTTAGCTTCACAGAGGTGACAAATTTGTGCCATTCGGGATTCATGTTGTTCACAAACTTTGAGTTCAGCTGAATACTTGGCATGGTCATTTTGATGTTCCTCATGTCATTTACAAGCTTGTGGAATCTCACGTAATATTCATAAACACTTTCTTCTGGTTTCATCTTAAAATGCTCAAATTCATCATACAGTTGTGATTCTCTGTCTTCCTTGGTAAGTTCTGAACCAGAGAGAAGCATCTTGACATTATCCCAAACTGCCTTAGCTTCAGTGTTGTGATTGATCAGCTTGTAAATGTCTTTTGGAAGACCCTGAAGTATAATGTTTGAAGCCCTGATATCAGCATCGTATCTCTTCTTCTCCTTATCAGTCAGTTCATCATACATTTTAGGTCTATCCAGTCCTAATATCACCGAGCCATCAGCAGCAGTATCAAGTATGTCTCTGGTTGTCTCAACCTGATACAGTCCTTCATCAATTGACTTGAGAATGTTGACTCCATTTTCCTTTCCCAGACAGTACAGTCTGATTCTTTGAGCCCATGAGTCGTAGTCAGTTCTGTCAAGCATGGGTGGACGAGTGTCTGAACCAACTGCTTGAACGTCCTCAGCTACAGTAGAGATGATTGTAGGCACGTTGGTAGACATGTTTACAGATTTCACGGGATTTTATAACTCTATGATTAAACCGGGAAATAGATTCTTTCACGGGATTTTACTAAATCAAGAGAAAACCGTTTTAGAAACAAAAATCTACCAAGTCGCTATAACCCTTGAGACAAGTCGCTAAGTCATCAAGTCGCTAAGTGCAAGTCGCTAAAGCACCAAATCGCTAAGTAGACAAGTCGCTATGAATCAAGTCGCTAAACACAAGTCCCTACCTCAACAAATCGCTAAGCTGACAAGTCGCTAAAGAACAACTCGCTGAGATCAAGTCGCTAAGAACAACTCGCTAGTAACTATAAAGACAAGTCGCTAGAAATAATAGAAACAAGTCGCTAACCCAACCAAGTCGCTAGCCGAAGTGGAACCTCCACTAACTTGTATTGTTTGTCAGCTTGTCTCAATAGACAAGTCGCTAAAATCAAGTCGCTACGACTTAAACTACAACTCGCTGGAAATTACTAAAGCAAGTCGCTACGATGAAAATCACTCCGAGACTCAAGTCGCTAAGATGAATAAACTTCAAAACCACACTTTTCAATCCAAAACAAGCTCAACCGCAGTGATTCAAGCTTTCCAAATCAAAACCCAAGCACTTACAATGATTCAAAACACAAAAGTACACACAAAATTCAAACTTTAACACAAGAAATGATCCAAATGATGCAAAAACCACTAAACTTTTTCAAACCCAAAAACCATATAAAACCATTAGAAATCCAAGGATAAGTAAGAGAGATGATCAAACTATGGCTCTGGATACCAATTGTTACACATTGGATTTCACAAACACATCATACCATGATCAAACTAGGCGTACAAATTAAGGTTTTAGAGAGAGAAAGAGTTAGAGGTTTGGAAACTTAGTGAGAGAAAGTGAAAATCTTCTTATGAGCTCCAACTCTCTACCTTGGGAGGTAGAGAGTATTTATAGTCTTACACAAATCGCCACCTACGGGCTGTAGATCAGGCATACAGTGGGTAAAGACCCGTCCGTCCTCCATGGTGTTACTTAACTAAATACTACTTAACATTAAATAACTACGACTACGAGCTTTCTAACGATTACATATACTTGAGGTGACCGACACTTTAATAACTGGATTTACTAAATCCTAACAAAAATATAATGTTTCTCCTTGTTGGTGTCAGGCGTTTGGTGATTTGGAGCCGATCTACTCATATGAGGGAACCTATGACATTAACACCTTGGGTACGGCTAAGGAGATAACTGGCATTTCGAGTTTTAGGCCACCTGTTTCAAGGAAAACCGAAATTAGCCGCTTGTAATTTGTGTTACGTGCGGAGGAAAATGGTTTTATCTTTGGTGTGTAATATAGGTTTATGGAAGTTTGCGTTTGTGTTCCCTACTTTGATGTCTCGTGTATGATTTGTGAGCTACGGAATGGATCCACTAAGAAGAAAAATAAAAATAAGAAGAATGAAAAATGTTTTCAGCCACACATTTCAAATGAAGAAGATAATCTCATAGGAGATGCATCTCTACTTGTAGGTGCATCTCAAATGTGCGGCTGTGGTTATTTCTCATCTTTCTCATTTTACTTTTATTTCTTATTTGATCCTTACTCTTGTGAGCTACTGTAACTTATATTTGTGCTTCACATGGAGGAAGTGCTTTAATACTTTGTTTGGGATTCGTAATTGTCATTTATTTTTCATAAAAAAAACAAAAAAAACAAACAAACAAACCCCACTTTTCAACTTTTTTTTTAAATAAAATATCTTTCAAAAGCTAAAACGTTAAGTGAAAAAAATACACCATCGCGACGAGTATTTTTTTATCTTTTAGTAGGCAGGCACTTCGATATACTTTCGAAGAACTTTTCTTTTTCGATTTTTTTTTTTAGTTACGTCAGGAAAAATCACATGTGATTGTATCACAAATCACATGCGATTTCATAAACCACGTGTGATTTCATAAATCACGTGTGATTTCATAAATCACGTGTGATTTCATAAATCACGTGCGATTTCATAAATCACATGTGATTTGTGATACAAATCACACGTGATTTTTTCAGAAAAGTTCGTCGAGAGTATATATAAGTGCTCGTCTATAAAAAGATTATTTAATTTTTATTATGATGGTTTGATTCGTTTTGCATAATGATTGACGGTTTGTGATATATATATATATATATATATATATATATATATATATATATATATATATATATATATATATATATGGTAAAGTTAAAATAAAATGACAAATATTCGTAAAAAGAATAAAAAGATTTGTTTTTTATAAAAAATTCTCTAAAAATTCCAAAAAAAATTCACAAGATCGGGTATGATGGTACATAAAACTTTTGTGTAAACATTTTTTATAATTTTGAGTTTTGATACGTTTTTTTTAATGCACAAAAAACGAATTTTGATGCGCAAAAAAATTTTGATGCACAAAATTTTCAACTTGTTTTAATTAGATGCGCAATATTATTTTGATGAAAAAAGTCAAAAGAAGTTGGGTGCAAAAACCAATTTTTGATGCATAAAAAAACAATTTAATGCGCAAACGTATTTTTTCATAATTTTTTTTCGGAAAAAAAAAATCCACTTTTAGAAAAAAAAAAAATTTCACAACTTTTTCATGCACTATCATACCCGATCTTGTGGAATATTTTGAGAATTTTTCGACAACTTTTTTGAAAAAAAAAATATTTTTATCTTTTTACGGATATTTGTCTTTTTATTTGATCTTTATCCTTTATATATATATATATATATATATATATATATATAGTGAAGATCACGTGCGGATATTTTTTTAGTGCGGATGTATGTCATCCGTTGATCTTTTTTCATTTAGCGGCTGAGATTTGATCAAATTCATCCCTTATTTCTCTTCGTATCTTTTTATTTTTATTAGAATATTTTATTTCCTTATTTTTCTCAACTTTTTTTACTTAATTTTTTTATCGAATGGAATTACCTAATCAGTATTCTCGTATCGGTCCTGATCTATCGGTACATTTTTCATCAAAAAACCCTGTTGAAGGTATTTTCATGATAGTTATTCTGATATTAAGGTTGTTATTATGATTTTGAGGATAGTTACTCTGATATTACTATTGTTATTCTGGGTATTAGGACATTTACACTTTGATGTTTCTATCGTTAGTATGATAGTTATTTTGATATTAAGTTGTTATTCTGATATGAGGATAGTTATTCTGATATTAAGTTTGTTATTCTGATATGAGGATAGTTATTCTGATATTAAGGTTATTTTTATATAGATACTTATTCTGATATCAATATCCTTAATATGACAGTTATTCTGATATTAATTTTTTTATTCTGATATGTGTATAGTTATTCTGATATTAATAACGTTAATATGATAGTTATTCTGATATTAAAAATGGTAATTTAATATATTGATAGTTATTCTGACATTTAATTTTTTTTTTTCTCATTATGCGTTTTAAAACTAGTCAAGGATAGTTATTCTGATATCAATAACCTTAATATCATATAAGGATAGTTATTCTGATATTTAATCTTTTTTGTTATTATCCGTTTTAAAATTGGTCGTATTATATATGGATAGTTATTCTGATATCAATAACCTTAATATGATAGTTATTCTGATATTAAAACTGGTAATATCATATAATGATAGTTATTCTGATATTAAATCTGGTAATATCATATAATGATAGTTATTCTGATATTTAATCTTTTTTTCTTATTATCTGTTTTAAAATTGGTCGTATTTATATAAGGATAGTTATTCTGATATTAAAATTTGCAATATCATATAAGGGTAGTTATTGTGATATTAATCTTTTTTGTTATTGTCATATAAGGATTTTTATTCTGATTTTATTAATGATAATATGATAGTTATTCTGATATTAAAACTGGTAATATCATATAAGGATAGTTAATGTGATATTAAAACTGTTACTATCATTCAAGTTTAGTTATTGTTTATAGCTAACAAAATAGTTGTTCAATTGTAATTATTCTGATAGTTTGTCTTC
This sequence comes from Chrysanthemum seticuspe, assembly GCA_019973895.1. Lineage (NCBI taxonomy): Eukaryota > Viridiplantae > Streptophyta > Magnoliopsida > Asterales > Asteraceae > Chrysanthemum > Chrysanthemum seticuspe. The sequence continues at coordinate 151,406,127 of BPTQ01000009.1, forward strand.
AAATCAATCAGGCTCAATCACATTTTACTTCTAAACATACAATTTCAAACGCAATTTAACCTCCAACTACTTCTAAACACACAATTTCAAACACAAAATTATTATGGCTTGTCGTCTCCCTCATTCCGTTGAAGATATGCAAATGTACGTTAAAAAACAATGCGAAGAAAACGATGTGGCTCGAAAAAACGCTATTATAGACGTTATCAATTTGTTTGAGCAGGCAAGGGTAGAGAAGGAACGTATGAGAGAAGACTACACGATTTTCAATGACATTATGCTTGAATGAAAAGCCGTGATCTACAAGTTTTTGATGGATGAAGCCCACAAAGATGACAATATTGCTGACTATATTTCATTAATGTCTTAATATCAGAGTGTTTCTGCTAGACGAGGAAGATTTTGCTCGCATCGAGGAATTTGCCGGTTATCGGTCTCCTTTGTATGATTTTGCATGCGGGGAGCATTCAGATTAGGATTTATCATTTATGTATTTCGTATTGTTAACATTGTTTAATTAGTAGTAACAGCAGCAGTAATATTTGTTACAGCAGCAGTAATGTTTGTTTTTGAAGAAACACTTGTTTCTAAGATAGTTATTCTGATTATTTAAAACTGGAATATTATTTTAATAAAACATTTGTTCAAGTTTATTTATTTGTGACGTTAATAACTTTAATATGATAGTTATTGTGATATTAAAGCTTTGCAAAAAAGATATTCTGATATTAAAATTGTGTATATCATTCAAGTATAGTTACTGTGATAGGTAACAAAATAGTTGTTCAATGATAGTTATTGTGATATTAAAACTGTTAATATCATTCAATGATAGTTATTGTGATACTTAACTAAACAGTTGTTCAAGGTAGTAAAAGCAGCCGTAGAAATAATTTCTGCAGCAGTAGTAACTTGTTGCATCAGAAGTAAAATTTGTTTTTGTAGTAGCACTTTTTGAGATGCTATTAATGTATCTTTCAAGGATAGTTATTTTGAGATGCTATTAATAAAATTTGTTGTTGCAGTAGCACTTTCAAGTATAGTTACTGTGATATTTTAAGTAAAGTTGAGTTTTCTATGTTTGTTTTTTAGGTGATTCAATGAGACAAAATTGTGCAAGCAATGAGTTTGTTGAAGATGAAAATTTGCCAGCTGATGTTAATGTTGAAGAGAATGAAAAAGTAAATTCACCAGATTTTTTTACATCAACTTCAATGCTTATTAAACCCGTTGTTGTTAAAACTCTTGTACCAGTGGAAGATACTTTGTTTGATAGCGTTGAAGAAGCTTATAATGCATACAAAGATTATGCTGCTGAAGCGGGTTTTATTGTTCGTAGAGGCCATCAAACTAACGATGGAGGTATTGTTATAAATAAGGAATTTCTTTGAAGTAAAGAAGGTACCAAGAAAGTTAAAGTTAAAGAATTTGATAGTTTAAAAGATAATTGTGATTCTAAGGCTGTAAAGAGAATAAGATCAGAGTTTAGGACAAATTTCAAAGCTAAAATTTATGTTGTCAGATCTGGTGAAAAGTATAGGGTTAAAAGTTTTGTTGAAGAGCACAATCATGGTTTTTTTACTGCTGAGGATAGACATTTGCAAAAGTCTCATAGGTCTATGAGTCTGGCGCATCATTCTTTTGCTATTAAGGCTTCGAACTTAAACATCGGTCCTTGTATGTCATTCAATTTTATTGCAGAGCTTTTGGGAGGATATGAAAATGTTGGTGCCACTAAGATTGATTTTAAGAATATGAGTCGTGACATTTACAGCTATATTGGTAAATATGATGCTCAAATGATTATTGACAAGTTTAGTATTTTGAAAGAAAGAGATGAAAATTTTACGTTCGAGTTTAAGACTCACTGATGGTCAGTTAAGTTGTTTGTTTTGGTCTGATGATACAAGTAAAAGGAATTATGAAGCTTTTGGTGATGTTCTTTCTTTTGATGCTACATACAAAACCAATATGTAAGTTTTATTTTTCTTTCTTTTATTTATTTTTTTATTTTTTTATTTTTATATATAACATAAATTTTTATATTATAATTTTTTTTAGGTACAATATGGTTTTTGTGCCTTTTACGGGTGTTGATAATCATAAAAAATGTGTAATTTTTGCTTCTGGTTTACTTTCGAAAGAAGATGTTGTTTCATATAAGTGGCTACTGCAAGCTTTTCTTAACACCCATATTAAGGAGCCGTACCTTGTTTTAACAGCTCAAGATCCTTCAATGTTAATAGCTATACCAGATATGTTTAAAACTGCTAAACACCGGCTTTGTATGTGGCATATAATGAATAAACTTCCTACAAAGGTATTTATATATATAATTTTTTTTAATTACTATTATTATTATTATTATTATTATTATTATTATTATTATTATTATTATTATTATTATTATTATTATTATTATTATTATTATTATTATTATTATTTATTTTAAATCAATACTTTTATTAAAAACTCATAGGATTACAAAAAATTAGTGGGAAGCCTCGAAACCAACTGGGCCCCCACACCTCTAGCAACGGCAAAACCAATCCTATTAAAAATATGAACTGCTGCACGCGCTCCAATGTCTTGAGTCGTGGAGAAACGTCGAATACGCTTAAGTAAGGTAACTGCATCCTTCTCAAGTTCTCCAAAAGAAGAAAAAGAAAAGGGGAGAAACCTATATCCAATATCCGCACATTTCGCCTCGTATTTGACACGTTTACGATGTGCAGCATCAATGACCGCACACCCTGGCATAAAATCAGTCATCCCAGATTACGTCAAGGGCGACGATCCCGTAAGATCAACACATACATCACGCCCACTATCCCACGAGTAAAGTAATATATCAGCCGGTCGCAAGGATCTGTCCCCATATCCAGAAAGCCCAATATCCACCTCCTTACGAGCAGAAATTCTAGACCGGGAGCATATATCAACAAGAACATCCCGCACAAGGTTATGCCGATGTTTAATGTCAACAATACCCGCACACGAAACAGCATGATCCCCGTAAATATCTTCAGAAAATACCTTAGAACAAGCTGAATATGGTACCTGAACAGTGAAAAGAGGAACACCCAGCCGATAGCATAGCACACAACGATAAGCCCTGGCATTCATAGATTGTCCCAGTCCAGATATCGGAGCCACCCTAAGCCAATCCGAAGTATTATTATTATTATTATTTTATTATTATTATTATTTATTATTATTATTATTATTATTATTATTATTATTATTATTATTATTATTATTATTATTATTATTATTATTATTATTATTATTATTATTATTATTATTATTATTATTATTATTATTATTATTATTATTATTATTATTATTATTATTATTATTATTATTATTATTATTATTATTATTATTATTTTTATTTATATATATCGGTTCTACTATATGTGAAGAAGGAGGATTCAAGAAACGTCTATGTTCTCTTGTATGGATGGAAAGCGATGAACCTGTTGAATTTGTTCAAAAATGGGAAGCTTTATTGGATGAATTTGATTTAGATAAGCATAAATGGTTGAATGATATGTTTAACATAAAAGAACGTTGGATCCCTGCTTATTTTAGAGATATCCCAATGAGTGGTTTGATGAAAACTACTTTAAGATCTGAAAGTGAAAACTATTTTTTTTGGTCATAATTCTAATTGGAGTTCTACTGTAGTTCATTTTCTTTTTCGTTATGAAAGTGCTTTAGATCAACAAAGGAATAATCAACGTGTTCTTGATAATAATTCAAGAATTAATAGACCTTCATTGAAAACCAATCATTTAGTTGAACAACATGCTGCAGAATTTTATACTCTTGAAGCATTCTATGTGGTTCAGGCTGAGATTGTTGCTTCTATTGAGAGTTGTACTGGGTCTATGAAAAACTTGGGTTATGTAAAAGACATTGATAAAGAGTGGTTTGGAGAGTTTAAGGTATTGTCTTTTTAAATAAATAAGTATGATCAAGAAAATGTTTTTTAAATTCATTATAAATTGTAGTTAATTTTTTCATTTACTTTTTTCAGGTTGAGTATGATGAAGAAACTCGTTCAGTTAACTGTGCTTGTCTACATTTTGAAAGATGTGGTCTGTTATGTCGTCATGCTTTTTATACTCTTAGAGGATATGGCATTAACAAGATTCCAAAACAATATCTTTTAAGACATTGGAAAAAAGAATCTGTTGTTTTACCTCTTCTTGGATCTTCTTTTAAAGCAAATGGATCTTCAGGTAGTTGTATTTCTAAAATTTATTCTAAAGTGAATGCGATAATCAATCATTGCGGATATGATGAAGAAAAACTCGGTATATTTTTTGAAAAATTGAGCATTTATGAATCTGGATTGGAATCATCAACTGTTGCACAGTCTTCAGGAAATAAAGAGGATAGTATATCATCTATGATTGGTATTCCTAAACCTGATGCTATTGATGTTTTCCTCCTGATATTGGATCAAATAAGGGTGGCGTTACTGGTGCAAGATATAAACCTTCTAATAATGACGTCAGATTTAAAGATCCTAAAGAATGTGGGAAAATTTTGAGAAAGTGTAGAATCTGTAACAAATTAACAGATCATGATTTCAGGAATTGTCCAAACAATCCATACAGGAAAGTTCTTACTACTAAGAAAGACATTAAGAAGACGAAACGAAACGGGAAGAAAGTTAAAAGGAAATCAAATAATGCTAATGATGAGCACGGTACTGAAGTATTTAACTTTAAGGAGTAAGTTAACTTATCGTGTCTGAGTCGGTTTTGTTAAGATTGAATCTGCATTAAATTTTTTTTTAAAGCTATAAAGTCAAATTGATGTACTGTGATATTATCAATGTTATGTCTTTTTATTTTTTTCATTATTTATTTAATTGTTAAGTTGTAATGTTGATTAAGTATTTTTTAAAGGTTATAAAGTGAAATTCATATACTTTATCATTGTCCTAATAATCAATTTGTGAAATTAACAGAAAATGTACTTTATCATTGATCAACTGATTATGTTTATGTTAATTTGATGTACTGTGATATTAAAAATTTATGTGATTTTTTGTTTAAAATTAATTCATTAAACCATTTAACACAAAATATGAGTTTGATACAACTCGAATATTTTTTTCATCAGAAAATAAAGTTAAAAACACAAAATATAAAGTTTACAAACATAAATACTAATTTAATCTTCATCAGAGTTACAATTATCTTGAGAATCTTTCTCTTGTTATTCTCCTTGATCACCCATCTTTTCAAGTTTTGCTACTTCTTTCTCATATTCTTTTAATGATGGAGATTTTTGATAATCATAGTCATCTTCAGATTCATCAATATACTTCATTCGCTTAAAAATATCATAGTCATCTTCTTCTTCTTCTTCTTCTTCTTCTTCTTCTTCTTCTTGTTCTTCTTGTTCTTGTTCTTGTTCTTCTTCTTCTTCAACTTCTTCTTTAACTTCATTTTCTTCTTCTTTTTTAACTTCTTCTTCTTCTTCTTTTTTAACTTCTTTTTCATCATGATTTTCCTTTTTTCACGATTATATTGTTTCCTTTTCTTATTGACATTTTTATTTTCCATTTTTTTCTTTTTGTGTTTTTGTTTTATGTGTTTTTTTCACAAATTTTGCTATGATATGAAGCTATTTATACTTAATAGCTATTAAGCTATTTTTACATAAACAGATGTTCTTTTTTATATTGACTTTTTGTTTTATTTAGTCGTAATAATATATTTTTTAATTAAAAAATATGTTATGTGACATTAAGCTATTTATTGTTAAATGAAATTATAATATATTTTAACTAAAACAAATGTTATGTGATATTAAGTTATTTATAGTCAATTTTTTTTATGATTTTTTTTTTCTTTTCATAAAATAGTGTGATATTATATTTTTTATTATACTTTTTGAAAAATATATATTTCCTTCGCTTAGAAAAATTCAATTTGATTTTTATAGTTTAATTTTTTAAAAGCCACTGTGATATTATACTCTTTTTTATAGTATATGACTCACTGTAATATTAATTGTTTATTTAAATTAAAAGAGGCAAATTGGTTTACTGTTTATGTAATGATTGATAAAAGGAAATCATAACATCTTTAGCCGCCTATCTATAGTTAAAAGTTATTGTGATATTTTAAATTAATTGTTTACTTAAATTAAAAGAAGCAAATTGTTTACCGTGCATGTAATGATTGTTAAAGAAGCAACTTGAGCCGCCTAATTTATTATTACGAGTATTCACATAATTATTTTTAATATGAAACTGCATCTTATTAGAAATAATAAAATAATATAAATTAATATCACATTAAAGTTTAATAATAATTTTTATAAATATCACACAACATATTAATATAAATCAATTTATATTAATGTTATTATGTCATTAAATATCATAATAACTTTCAGTTAATTATCAGAGTATAAAAAAAATAGATATCACACTAGATAAAAAAATATTAAATTAACAATATTCTTAATATATTATTAGAAAAGGTTAATTCGAGTAAATTTTATTCAATTTGTGATATCACAATATTTACATGATTAATGTTATTATTTTATTAAATATCATAATAACTTTCAGTTTAATTATTACAGTATTAAAAAAAAAAAGGATATCACACTAGATAAAAAAAATTAAAATACATAGCTAATGGTTACGCCATATCATTAATATTACAAAGTTAAGAACATCTCTTTTTCTGTCTATATAATGGATTCAAACGATCTCAACGTTGCGTACAACTTGTATGTGGGACAAAATGTTTAAAGTTTCGTCACGCACCAATGCCATCTTCATCAAGTGTCCAAAGCTATCATTGGTTGCAATGTCACCGTGTTTCTTGACAATGTCATTGGTTGCAATGTTCATTTCAATGTCACCGTGTTTCTTGACAATGTCATTGGTTGCAATGTTCATTTCACCAAGGCCATCTTCATATTTTGTAACATCGTTGGTTGGAATGTCACCGTGTTTCTTGACAATGGCTTTTAAGAATTGGTGCATTGATGTTCTTCACCTTGTAGCCTTGGACGCCTTGTATATAACTTTCGGTAAAATATCTAAGTTTCTTATCAAATAAAAAACCATAGGATTTCCTCCAGGATCATGAATAACAAATTGGAAAAAAAATTGTAAATTCAAATACATAATTTTTGGTAATAACACTTTTTGTTTATTTTTATTTTTTGATGAACTAACTTTGTGATTGAAGTTTAAAATAGATATGGTTGTAATGTAAGGTTTTTATAACAAGAGTAAATGACTTTTTTGATGTGATTGATGGTTTGTATCTCGAGGCAAAATAATATATTAATATCATTGAAAGAATGTAAACATACAATTTACATTTGAAACAACTATAACAATTATAATAATATTAATAACAATTAATCCGTATAAGAATGTAAATTGTATCTTTACATTAAATAACAATTATAATAAGAATGTAAATTGTTTGTTTACGTTAAATAACATTTATAACAAAATTAATTATATAAATTTTTTTATTTTTTTAAAGTAGAAACGAAATTTGACATTTAATTTTTTTAATATTTGCGTCTAGAGCAATAATTTTCTCTGACATTTTTTTGTGTCTCGAGGTTATGATGTTTTTGTCTATGAAAAACAACGACTTAAATATTTTGCACTGGAATTTTGTTTATAATATTGTGTTAATATCACAGTGATTTTGCAATATTTATTTTAATAAATATTTTTAATTTAAAATTTTATTTTTAAATATTTTCTATATAAATAATTTTGATGTACTGTGATATTAAATTTAATATCTCAGTAACTTAATATCACAGTAAATTAAAAATATTCAAAAAGAGCTAAAATAAAATTAAATTTAGTATTTGACATACATATTTTGAGTATCTGTTGAAAAGATAGATGCATAACACATTGACATACATGTCAGATATTAATTATAGTCATGAAAATTACTTCCTACAGACTCAAAATATCACTTTATGTCAAAGTTTTACATTTAATTTTAATATAATTTTTCATTAATATTCCTTCTTTTTTAATTCATGTTGTTTTAAGTATTTTTTGTTTATATTTAATTTACTAAATAATTTTAATTTTAGTTTATTGTCTTAATATATGATATTGTCTTAATATCAGAGTTAGTTCTCTTAATATATGATATTGTCTTAATATCAGAGTTAGCTTTTTAATATGTGATATTGTCTTAATATCAGAAAATATTAATCTTCACGTTCTAATTAAAACCAAAATCAAAGAAAATTTTGTATTTAAAAAATAGATATCACACTAGATAAAAAAAATATTAAATTAACAATATTCTTAATATATTATTAGAAAAGGTTAATTCAAGTAAATTTTATTCAACATGATTAATGTTATTATTTTATTAAATATCATTATAACTTTCAGTTTAATTATTACAGTATTAAAAAAAAAATATATATATATCACACTAGATAAAAAAAATTAAAATACATAGCCAATGGTTACGCTGTATAATTAATATTACAAAGTTATATATTACATGATTTCTTTTGAATAACAATATACCAAATTTAGCTTTTTACTCTTGTATGCAATCTAGTGTCCTTGTCTTCCTTTGTTATCAAACTTTAGTGACGGACCAATAAGATCTCAACGTTGCAAACGACTTGTTACTTCAGAAACACCTTATATGTTGAGTAGGTCATGTTAGATGAGAAATGTCGATAACGTCACAAAATTTCTTTAGAAATGCCTAATATGTTATTCATGCTCATTCTGATGAGCATGGCGAAACATAGGTAGGCAAAATGATTAAACTTTCGTCACGCACCAAGGCCATCTTCATCAAGTGTCCCCAACTTTTTGTATTGAAGTTGGGGGTTCTGCTACATGACGGCTATCATCGATATCTTCATTCATAAGAGAATCAGTAATGATTTTTCTGAATGAGATCATGCAATTCCTTCACCGCATGTAGTTTTAGTACGTCTTGCGTGACTAGTGTTAAAATACATACAATAGACGAAAAATAGAATTTCAAATGAAGTTGTACAACTTTGAAATACCCCTTTCTCATCTATATAATTTCGGTAAAATATCTAAGTTTCTTATCAAATAAAAAACCATAGCATATCCTCCAGGATCATGAATAACAAATTGGAAAAAAAAATTCAAATACAAAATTTTCAGTAATAACACCTTTTGTTTTTATTTTTATTTTTGATGAACTAACTTTGTGACGGAAGTTTAGAATACATATGGTTGTAATGTTAGGTTTTTATAACAAGAGTAAATTACTTTTTTGATGTGATTGATGGTTTGCATCTCGAGGATAAATAATATATTAATATCATTAAAAGAATGTAAACATAGAATTTATATTTGAAACAATTATAATAATATTAATAACAATTATAAGAATGTAAATTGTATCTTTATATTAAATAACAATTATAATAATATTACTAACAATTTTAAGAATGTAAATTATATATTTACGTTAAATAACAATTATAACAAAATTAATTATATATATATATATATATATTTTAAATTTGAACGAAATTTGACAATTAATTTTTTAATCTTCGCGTCTAGAGCAATAATTTTTCTCTGACACTTTTTGTGTCTCGATGTAATGATGTTTTGTCAAATCACTATGAAATACAGCAATTTAAATATTGCGCTGGTAATTTTTAATAATATTGTCTTAATATCGCAGTGATTTTTGGAATATTTATTTTAATAAATATGTTTAATTTAGAAATTTATTTTTAAATATTTCACTATATAAATAATTTTGATGTACTGTGATATTAAATTTAATATCTCCGTAACTTAATATCACACTAATTTTATTTAGTACTGTATTATGATATTATTGTCTTAATATCACAGTAAATTAAAAATATTCATTAAGAGCTAAAATAAAATTAAATTTAGTATCTAACATACATATTTGATTTTTTGTTGAAAAGACAGATGTATAAGACACTGACATACATGTCAGATATTAATTATAGTGATGAAAAAGTACCTCCTCGAGACTAAAAATATCATTTTATGTCAAAGTTTTACATTTAATTTTAATATAGTTTTTCATTAATCTTCTTTTTTTAATTCATGTTGTTTTAAGTATATTTTGTTTATATTTAATTTACTAAATAATTTTAATTGAGTTATGTTATTTAAATTAAAATGATTTAATTGCTCAATCAGTTGTGAAAAATTAATATGTGTTTATTTTTTCAATAAAATTTGTTATTTTTAAAATTTTTATATCCAAAGTCCTCATCAATAGTAACTTTTCTTATAGCAGAATTATAATAACATCTTTTTTATAATAGTTAGTTTTGTTGTTTAATATATGGTATTGCCTTAATATCAGATTTAGTTGTCTTAACATATGATATTCTCTAAACCATAGTCTAAACCAATTTGAGAGTTTAGTTGTTTAAAATGATTGTCTGATAGAAAATATTAATATTGTCCAAATATAAGATTTTGTTGTTTATATATGATATTGTATTAATATCAGAGTTAGTTGTCTTAATATATGATATGGTCTTAATATCAGAGTTAGTTGTTTACTATATGATATTGTCTTAATATCAAAGTCTCTGAAAGAAAATATTAATCTTCACGTTTTATTTAAAACCAAAATTAAAGAAAATTTAATATTTGCATGTTCTATGACGTATACATATTGATAATGTCTTAATATCAGAGTTAGACATACGTTCGTGACCTAAATATTTAAAAACTTAAAATACATAGTGAAGACGAAAATTTTAAAATATATAAATAAAAAATATAAGGAAAAAACTAATATCAGGGTAAAGTAATATTTAAAAGTAATATTAAAGGTTATATTAAACTTACTAATTCACAAACAAATATTTAGTACGTAGGTTTTTAATATTATAGAAGTGGTTTTATGTCATATTATTGCTTTAATATCAAACAATAATATCAGAATACATATAAAAATAACCTACACATCCTTTAATATCATAATAAGCAATTTAATATCGTAAAATCATTTTAATATGACTAAATGTTTTAATATCAAACAAATCGTCTTCTTACCATCATATAAATCATACGTCTAATTTTAATACACAATTGATCAAGCCTACTTTCAAAAAATTTAGTATATATCTTTTAATATCATTGTAATAATGTTTCGAATAGATATTATTAACAAATAAAAAGTAGAAATCAAATCTTATATTTAATTTTTAAAATTATTGATAAACAAATGAGACAGATGGAATATGAAATGATGATCAATTACGAAAAATATTCACGTCTATTCAGAGATAATTTCTCTGACATTTTTTGTACCTCGAGGTAGTGATGATTTGTCAAATCACAGTTTCTTTGATATTCACGTGTATACAGAGAAAATTATGAAAAGGGTCATAAAAAATAGAAAAAACATTATTTATTTTATTATTATTAAGAGTAAACTAATGTTGAAAAGTAGAGTCAATTGATAAATTTAATATCACAATAATTTTATAATAATAATATTTTAAATTTTAATATCATAGTACATGTAAAAATAACATACACTCTACCAAACTCAAATACTCACAAGAATAATAGTAATAATTTTAATAGTATTTTAGTATATTAAGCAAGTTAAAATATAGTTAGCATAAACAACGGCTCTTAAAATATATTTAACATACATAATGGTCCCTAAACAATAATATCATACTAATTTGCAAAAATGGTAAATTGCAAAAATGGTCCCCTAAAGTAGCCCAAATGCGTTAAAAAGTTAACTCCTTATCACTACATACACTCTACCAAACTCAAATACTCTTAAGATAACATCAAATCCCTTATTTCATTAACTATGGACATGTCTCCTTCTGATATTGACCTTGCGGTTGTATGTAACGCCTTTGTGTTAACACAAATTATGCTTGTCCATTACCAGACATAGATTCTACAAGATATGAAGAAGGCACACGATTTGGAGAACAAGTCCAAAAAGATTTAACTGCGACGCCGTTGCAACATGTTTTGTGACGACTCAGTAGCCAAATTGCTTATTTACAAGTGACGGCATCAGGTTTTAAAAGAGTAGGGCGTCACAGCTCAGACGGCCTAGATTTGATCCAGACGGCGTCAGAGACTGAAGGCGACGGCGTCACAGGCATAAGGTGACGCCGTCACAGTGATAACGTGGCCAAGACGAAACCCTAATGACGGCGACCCGACGGCGTCACAATTAAAGAGTGACGCCGTCGCAGTTTGTAACACTATATATAGAATCTGAATTTTTCAGTTTTTAGAGAGGTAGTTTTGTGGAGTAAAAACCTAAACCGAACCAAGGCTGTCTTGGGCAGTATCTTAGGGTTCCATACCCTATTTTACAACAAGATAAGTGTTTTACTTCATTGATTCAATCATGTCTTCAATTGTTTGTGTGTATGCTTGCATGTTCCCCATGTCCGACTAATTTACTTGTGTGTTTGCTTAGATATATGAAACCTATTTATTGAATATTGATTGGTTGTCTCTTATCTTAATTGTGATTGACCCAGTATTGCGATAGGTCATCCGTTGTGTTATTAATGCTTGATTAATCTTTGTTGAACCTTAACTTATAGTTACTAGTGGAATTGTAGGCTAAACATCCAAAGATCACCTTAGTGTTAAGTTTATGAATCCTAGAGACTTCTTAGTCATTAACCTTAGGTAACTTCAAAGAGTTAGGGATAAATGCATACCCTACGACCTTAGAAACACAACGCGTTAAGAATAAGGACGTGACAATTCAACCATCAATAGGAGATAACTAGGGAGTAATAACATCTAAGAAAATACATTTTTAACTATCATAAGAACACACATCAATTAGACATAGACTACACTCACCTTAGCTTAGATAATTAGATAAGTAGAGTAATCGGTAGAAATACCAAACCCTCAAATCCAATACCCCGAGATTCGTACCTTTCCATTTTCTAAAAAACATAAAAAAATATAAAAAAAAATAATCTTCCTCAACCCCAACCTTAGCGTAGTAATTTCTCACTAGCATTCCTATTCCCCTATAGAACGATATCAATACCCGTGGCTAACCCTAATACTACACTACAACGATTAGGTTCACTGCCTAGGGTGTTGAAAAACTTGCTCGACGAAAAGGAAGTTCCTTTGACCCCGAACGCGCTTCGTAAGCGTATCAAAACATAACTACCAACTGACATATATGTCAGATATTATTTACTGTGATAAAAGATACATTATCGAGACACAAAATATCACTTTATCTGTGATAATCTTTAAAGTTGATTTTGACAATACACAAGACATTAATGAATATAATTTATATTAATTTTTGTATTTTTATTTTAATAAAAATGTTTTAGATAAACAACTTTATTGTACTGTGATATTAGACTTTTTTAAATATTTTTTAGCTACAAATTTAATTAATTTATATTTCATCTTTTTTTTAGAACCGACAAATTTAATACTTTAAGTTTGAATATTATATTAGTATGAAAATTTTCACATTTTCAAATGATATAATAGTATTTAAATTTCAGATAATATTTAAAAATTATTTATAATAACTACTCTCTTAATATTATCATAGTATGTAAATTTCATAGTTTAAATATTATAATAGTATGTAAATTTGGAATCGTTAATATCACAGTAACTTAAATTTGTTTTTTTATCACCTAATATATAATGTCAGAAAAAAGACACGTGGGTAAGATTAGACTATACACATAAATTTTAATATTTTTGTCCTTTTTCAGTTTTTAAACATAACTACCAAATGTCAGTTTTTATTTACTAGTTTTGAAATAAATTTGAACAACAACCTTATCCTTATTTTTCAATATAAATTTGATCATTCCCACTTCAAAAATGTACTCAAAAAAATTTGTTTAAAAAAAAGGAATATTGCATCTCTTTTTTAAGAAAAGGTTTTTTTTTAAGTGTTTATTTAAGTAAGCTATTTTTAACAAAAAGGTTTGTGTTTTTCTTTACTACTTTATAATTTATGTTTTATTTAATTCTTTAGACTGATTATATCTTCTTCTTCTTTTTTTTGATTTCAGAAATGCATGTTTTAATTACTCATGAACGCCAGTTTATTTTTATACCTCTTATTGTTGATTCTAGAGGAATTAGAGTATTTATTTATATTATCACTGAGACCTAAATATTTTACCGAATTTTATCAAATCTAAGCAGCTGGAGTGTCAACTGGTATGTCAATCTCTCCAGAAGATGATGTACACCAGATAGACATTCCTTATACTTCAGATATGATAATAGTACAATGATGCATTCTTGGCGCATCTACCATCGCCCTCGAAAGGAGGATGAGTGTCTCAATTCCTTTGGCATTCTCGCATATGGTTGTTATGAAGAAAGACGAACACGAAAAGGAATGTTATGAAGAATATAATAGTACAATGATGCATTCTTGGCTCATCTACCATCGCCATTGATTTTATGAGAAAAAAATGAAGGAGTCAGAGACTAGCTCGTAACCTACTCAAAATAGGTTATGAAGAATATTTTTGTTTTGTTGTTGTTTTTTAGTTTGGTTTCAAATTTTGAAATGTGTTTTGATAACCGATGTTGCTCACCTTTTTGTGATAGAAATGAATGAGAGTCTGATATGACGCGTAACATACTCAAAATAGGTTATGAAGAATATTATAACTGATTCTCAGATATAATTCTTAATATACTATTAAGAATATTATTCATTATGCAGCTTGTATTAATTTTTTTCTTTTATTATTAAGAATATTATTCACAAAAAAACAGTCCAAAATAAAAATAAAAAATAACACCAGAGCAGAGCACTTGTACTTTAAAAATAACGTACATAGCCTTTAATATGAAAATAAAAAAATTTAATATGAAAAAATAAAGTAAGCAGTTGTACTTTAAATATTATTTATTTTTTAAGGGCTTTCTATATTCGATTGTACAAATCACTGTCTTTTGCCTATAAATATTTCATCAATCATACTTAGAAAAACATAACAATTTTTTTTTATATTTTCATTTCATGTTTTTTTGCTATTTTAATATAATGATTCTTTTTATATTAAAAATCTATTTTTTCCTATCATCGATAATTTATTATCTTTGGAAGATTTTTTTATTTCTATATTTTTTAAATCGAAATCTACATATTCTACCGAAAGTATTTGGTCTTGAAGAAAAAAATGTTTATCAATCATTATATTTCAGGACCCTGTAAGTTTTTCTTCAAGTAACCTTGATGTTTTTTTCAACTTTGTTTTTTCTAACAAAGCATTTGTTGATAACAATCGTATCAAATGCACTTTTAAGACAATCATATCCAGTTTGGGTGGAAGGTGATGAGTTATCCCAAACGACATAATGTTTCACTTGTATAAGAAAGGGTTTACTCATAATTATACAACTTGGTTCGTATATTGTGAAACGACATTATGTATCATGATCAGATGGAAGACGATATTTTTGAAGGTGTATGTTCTTCATCAAAAACTACCAAATTCAACCATATACGAAGTCGTTGAAGATTTTATACGAAGATTATAATTATCGGTGTCTTAACTGAAGATATTAATTTGTAATTTCTTGTTTGAAGATATTTTACAAGATTATTTGTCTATTCTTGTTATATTTCTTATTCCTCTTAAGATAAACTTTTAATTTTATTAAATTGAACATGATAATTTTATTGATATCACATTCACTTTTTTTGATTAAGAGTTTCTTTTGATATTATAAGAATAAGTGAAGTAAAATAACATAGAATTAACATTACATTAGATTTTCAAACAAGAATTAACATTACCTAAGAATTAACATTACTGTGATATTAAATAGTACTTCTAGATATTCAGTCCAATACTTTTACATAATGGACAAATGTTTTTGTGTAGCAACCAACCTCTAATACAATCTGCATGAAACTCATGGCTGCAAATCAATGTGCTTATGCTTTCATTTTCTTTGTATTCTTCTAAACAAATCGCACAAACGCCTTCAACCTTGTCAACCATTAGATTCTCATGAAGATTTTTCCTTATAGTTTCTTTAGTCAAACCCGAACCATCAAAATTCATATTTTGTTCTGAAACACCAATTATTTCAACTATATCTTGTTCTTCAAGTTGGAGAACATCTTCGCGGTACCTTTCCATGATAAAATGAACTAAATATGATGATATACTCGGTATACTTTCTATTATCTCCTGGAAATGGTTCCTATCACGAGTTGAATTGTGCGTAGATTGTAAGATATGAATAATAACTGATAGAGGTACCTTTGTAAATGGCACGAAACCATTACTCATTTTGAAAAAAATAGTTTATTTATTTTTAATTCTTAACACGACAAGTCGATAAATGAAACATTACTTTCAATATCAATGTTATTGTAACATATTGGATTTCATAAAAACATCAACACATATTAAATAGGGGCGTATGAATTAAAGTTTTAGAGAGAGAAAGTGGAAGAGAGTTGGGAACTTGGTGAGACAAAGAAAAATGATATTGAAAGCTCCAACCCTCTACCTTGGGAGGTAGAGGGTATTTATAGTTTCTTACAAGACACGCCTCCTACGGGCTGTGGATCAGGCATACAGTGGGTAAAGACTCGTCCACCCTCCACGGTGTTACTTATCAAACTACTTATTAACATTGCATGACTATGACTATGAGCTTTCTAACGAATACATATACTTGAGGTGACCGACTCTTTAACTACCGGATTTTCTAAATCCTAACAATCTCCCCCTAAGGGAGGTCACCTCAATTTACATTGAATACAAACAGATATTACATTTTGATTGTTCTTGGATTCTTGATTAAGATCATTGCTCTGTAGTCCGTAGCCTTTGATTCTTCATGTTCCGCATGTTTTGTTTACTCAAGTGGAGGTATTTAACTGATCCACGTGTTGACGAGTGTTGAGCCAGCTTTAAGATCATCTGCCACCATAATTCTCTGACTCATCCTATGTAGCATTGCCATCATGTGACGTTGTGACTTTAGGACCAACATGCTCACATTCTGGGTCATGATATCTTCTCATCAGAGTTGCGGAAGCTTTTGTTGATTCATAATATTTCCAGCAGCGTAGCAGAAGCATGGAGTGAAAATATCAGAGCCAGTTGATGACGATATGCACTTACCATGATTTCTTTAGAAATGAATGTGTTGTGTGAGCATGCGGCTATGGATTGACTTCTCAATTCTAATCAGCTGCAAACGTTGGGTGTACCTGCATACAACAGTTAGCAATAAAGCGCACAAGAGTGTCTTTGATCACTTTCGTTGAATTGAGGTACACGGCCCATGGTTCCCTGTTGATCAGTTCAAGTACTGACTGTGATCAGGTATAATTCCGAAGAATCTCCTTGACAGGGTTTCACAGCTGCTCTAGCTGTTCTCAAACCGAAACGTCTCAAAGAAGACAACATGGAGTGAGTGAACCAGCGAATTGAGATTCACTGATTGATGAAAAAGATTTGAAAACAATCGTGTATTGCTTAATATAAAGGGTTTTGCAATACAACGAAGGTTTTATGAAAATCAGTTATCAATCATAAATACTCTTTTTATTTTTTTTAAAACATAATACACAATCGACGTGCTAAAGAAAAGAATTTTGAGCACAACGACCGATTTTTTTTTCAAAGGTATCCGCAATCCATTTCCTGGACCAAGGTTGATTCAAGGTGTGAATCGCCCCATAGTTTCTGTCAGTTGTCACATGTTTGATCTATTGGATAGATCTCACATGCCACCTACCAAGAGCTTGTTTGATGTTGGCTCTAGAAGGTTTTCCATCTTCATTGTGAATATGTGAACATATCACTCAGATGTTCTGGCAATACCACAAGGATAATGCGTAGGACTCTTAAGATATATTCTCATTTTCCACGTTGTGTGAAACAGTGAGTCTTCATTGATTGTGTCCTAGTGAGATTTATTGATGATCTCGTGGCTCTAGACTCAATAGTGCACATTTAGTTCCTATGCCGGAGACTAGGGAGAGGGTCTCCTTCTTCAATATCAACAATCTCTAAGAGAAAGTCAATAGATAATGTAGGTTCCCCGTGAGAATGAAACAAGTCCTTTTAAGAGGAACTTGAGTAGCTTGGAAAGTTGTAGTGCAGTGCGTCACTGGGTCCATGACGTCTTGTCTTCAATACCGGTGTTACCTTGGTAACAACCAGTAGTATATGAATTGAACCCGGTTACTGCCCTAAGGTTGATATAATGAAGGGCTATTTCTTTTCACCCTTTTTCCCATTCATTTCTTTTTCATTCTTCAACCCTTTCAGTGCTTACCGAGACTTCATAACTAGAACCTTGTTGGGTAAATTCCAGTTCTAGCTCAATCTCAGTCGGCACTGTTCCCATTTCTCACTTTTCTCCTTTTTTCATCATCCCTAAGGACTTCTACACTATCTAGTGGATTGTCCCTGGGTAGATCCCTCCGGCTCTGGCGGGATCGTGGGAACGAATACCTAACCTAACCATCCTTATAAAACCATGCATAAAGTAAATTGGTCGGTCTTTTGGTATTGTTCTTCTGCCATTGAAACCAATTGAAAACCATTTGAAAATCAATCAAGGTACTTGTGATATAGAATCAAAGCGTTTTGTACCTTAATTATTTTTAATATTTAGGAAATGCTCCCCCTCAACATGTGCTTCAAGTATTATAAATTGTTTTAGCACATGGAGGCAAGAGGAATTTGAAATCTTAGATTAAGAATTAAGAATCCAATCTTTGATTAACTTTTTCTAAAATGATCATCATCACTTCCCGATCAAATCTAGTATTTTAAATACCTTGGATAAAACAGTTTTGGGAAGTATGAGGTTTTCTCAAGATTGCTCCCCCTCAATATGTGCATTGAGATTCGAAATCGTTTTGCACATATTAGAGGGAACCTGCACTTAGAGACAAATCAATCATATTTCAATTCCATTTGGTTTAAGATAGATGCTCCCCCTTAATATGTGCATGGAAAATTTGAAATCATTTGGAACATGTAGGGAGGAGAGCTTGTTATAATATTTCTAAACCACTTATCGAATTATCAGTTTGTATCCAATTTAAATCACAAATTCTCCCCCGATCACAATTTTCAAATCCTTTGAGATTTGTGATCTCTATTGATTTAAATTAATTTTGAAAACTTTTAAGGAGAATGGTGACTTGCTTTTGAAAAACATTTTAACTGATAAGGATCAGATTTTGAGACATTAAACTCCAATGAGTAAACATGCTTAAGTATCTTATGAAAACACAACATTAGCCTTGGTCTGGATCCAATATTACAAAAGACATTGTTCTTTTTGATTATCCAAAATTAGACCTTGCTCAATTACGTGCCAATTGTTTGAAAAGTAACTTTTTTATTTGATTGAAATCATTCTCCCCCTCAATCAATGACATAAGTTGTTGATTGAGTGTTAGAGATTTTGACAAATGATAAGTCCATATGATTTTCAAAAGTATAGTCTGAGTTATTTTCAAAGCAATTTTTTTCATTAGATGACAAATATTTTTCAGAAGAATACTTAGAAGGAAAAATATTTGTGATGGAAATATTTGTCTTTTTGGCGACAAACATTTGTTTTTATAATCAGAGCATGAGGATTCAAAAATTAAATTAAGCATGGCTTTGTTCTTTCATTTTAAAATTGGTTACTGCCTGAAATGACAATAAACAACCATTTTTCTCCATCCCTTTTTTTTTGTTTATGTACATTCGAACTTCATCTAAAGACTCGTGTCATTCTTTGAGTGACAAAACAAAGTCCGTAGATGTTATCGAAGATTAGAAATAGATGGGAAAACATAATATTTTTGTGCTTTTTCAAAGATTTTCTGATTTTTATGGATTTTTGAAATTTTATATTTTTCTATTTTCTTTTTTGTGGGTTTTATAATTTTGTATTTTGCTTTTTGAATAAATATGTACAAGAGTAAGATGAAGAAAAATCCTTTACTCCCCGTCTTCCTCTTGAAGACATTTGAGTGTTTCCGGTTGTAGACTCTTAAGTCCAAGTTGTGGAAGAATGAACTCAAAACGTTCTCTAGGAAGAGCTTTAGTGAAGATGTCTGCAAGCTGATATTCAGTTCTCACAAAATATAGTTCCACCACACCTTTCTCTACTTGCTCCCTGATGAAGTGATGTCGAATGTCGATATGCTTTGCTCTTGAGTGTTGAACGTTATTGCAACAGAGAGCAATGGCACTTTTGTTATCACAGTACAGAGGAACTTTGTTGAATACAAAGCCATAGTCAGATAATTGAGATCTCATCCATAAGACTTGAGCACAACAAGATGACATGGCTATGTATTCAGCCTCTGTAGAGGATATGGAAGTACTCATTTGTTTCTTTGAAGACCAGCTCACAAGCTTATCACCCAAGAACTGGGCACCTCCTGACGTGCTTCGACGTGTATCTTGACACCCTGCATGGTCAACATCTGCATAGGCTGTTAGTGACATACCGGTGTCTTTCGGGTACCAAAGACCCATGTTGATGGTTCCTTGGAGATACCGAAAGACCCGTTTAACCGCTTCAAGGTGCTTTTTGGTAGGCTTAGCCTGGTATCTAGCACACATGCATACATCGAACAGAATGTCTGGTCTACTGGCGGTAATGTACATCAGGGATCCAATCATACTACGATATTTAGTTTGGTCAACCATGATCCCTGAGTGGTCCTCATCCAGTTTAGTACGCTCCACCATGGGAGTGTCGACAGGGTCACAAGAATCAAATCCAAATTTCTTTAAGATCTCATTTGCATATTTAGATTGATTGATAAAAATGCCTCCAGGACTTTGTGAAATTTGTAATCCCAAGAAAAATGACATTTGTCCCATCATTGACATTTGAAATTTGGAGCCCATCTCCTTAGAAAAACGGTCACATTCATTGGGGTCAGATGAGGCAAAAATAATATCATCAACATAGATTTGAACATGAATTAAGTGTTTGCTTGACTTTCTGGTGAACAATGTCAGATCAACTGCTCCTTTGATGAATCCATTGGATAGAAGAAACTTTGATAGCGTGTCGTACCATGCCCTTGGAGCTTGCTTCAAACCGTAAAGGGCCTTCTTCAAGCGATAGACATGAGTAGGATGCTCTGGATTCACAAAGCCTTTCGGCTGGCTGATGTATACAGCTTCTTTCAGATCTCCGTTAAGAAAAGCAGTCTTTACATCCATCTGATAGACTACCATGTTCTTACTAGCAGCTTTAGCCAAGAAGATTATGATTGCTTCAATACGTGCAACTAGAGCAAATGATTCTTCAAAGTCTATTCCTTCTTCTTAACGGTATCCTTTTGCAACAAGTCGAGCCTTGTTCTTTAGCACATCACCATGCTCATCAAGTTTTACTTTGAAGATCCATTTTAGAGCAATGATCATAGCACAGTCAGGAGCATGTACTAATTCCCATACATCTAGTCGATCGAACTCATGAATTTCTTCTTGCATGGCATTGAACCAGTTGTCCTCAGTCATGGCTATTTTAACATCTTTTGGTTCGACCTTAGATAGTACGGAGTTGAAGAAGCACCATAAGGCATCAGTTGCAAGTTGTTTACGAGTGGATAATGGACGAGAAGGGTTCCCAATGATGTTGTCCAATGGATGGTCATGTGTCCATTTTTTGAAATGCTTGTGTGGTTGTGGTTGAGGAACTGATGTTGCAGAGTTGGGGTCCCCTGATGAAGATGGTTCAGATGATGGATCAGGGGCAAAGATGTTTTCAAACGGTGCATCTTCTAGAATGGCAAAGGGGTTATCTCCATCATAGTTGCCAGAAACATTTTCATGATGTACACTCGAGGATTGAGGATTTGATGATGATGATGAGTGATCTGCAGTAGGCGCTTCTTGACTCAGTGACACAGAAACAAAAGGATTATCTATGTTGACTGGGTTAGGGACCGCCACTGTTGATGGAGTAGACTGATCATTAGCTATAGGTTCATAGTATTCATCAAAATCAGATCAAACAATTTCTTCAAATCATTTTCAGAAGGAGGTACATATGGAACTGCTGGTGAGGGGTTTTGTACAAGAGAAGAACTAATGGGACTACTTAATGGATGTTGAGGTGCGGGTCCAGAACTTGATTGTCCTAGAGCCATTTTCCCAGACTGTAACATATTGGATTTCACAAACACATCATATCGCACAAGTAGGCGTACAAGATGAGGTTGTGGAAAACTAGAAGGGGGGTTGAATAGTTTTACCAATTTAAAACTTCCTTTTTAAATATTTAGATCGACTTATGTCAATCTATTTGGTTCTTTATGTTGGACGTTGATAGATAGATATATAAACGTGTAATGAAAGATAAAGAGTAAGAAGCACATCACCACAACACACATTATTTATAGTGGTTCAGCTACAAGGACACCTTCCTTGCCCTACTCCACTCCCCGAGTCACCTACTCGAGAGTTCGTAAGCACTACACCAAATCTCCTTACGGCGGAGAAGCCTTCACAAAGTCGCTTAACCTTTTTCCGGTACAAAGCTAAATACCGAGTTCTTTCACACCAAGGCGAACCACACCTAAAACAACGTCGCCTACCCTTTATACGGTGCTAGGCTAACCACCGAGTTCTTTCACACCTTAGGAGAACTAATCCTATCACAACGTCGCCTACCCTTTATTAGGTACTAGGCTAAGCACCTAGTTCCATTACTATGGAGGAACTACTACCCTTCACGACACAACACCTAATCTCAAGGAGAACTACTCCTTGTTACAACACCATCAAGGATATCACCATCCTTGTAAATAAACAAATACTTATATGTATAACAATGCACCTCATCGATTATACGACCTAGGCATTCTTCCCAAATGCTACTTGATTTGATTCTTCGGCATCCTTCACTAATGCCTTTGACACGACGCTTGGCACCCTTCACTAATGCCTTCGTCTTGACACCTTTAGCATTCTTCACTAAATGCTTTGACACGGATGATGAGTACTTTTCACTAATGCTTTCATCTTGACTCTTTCGGCATTCTTCACTAATACCTTCAACCCAACATCTATGGAGAAAGGTAGAACTATCAACAAGAGAACCTTCGTTGTCTTGATGATGACGAAGCATGGCAACTCATGGACTTGAGCTTGCACGTAGTGGTGATCTTTCCTTTAAGAGGAACCTAGAAGATCACACGAAAACAAAAGACAAACTACATAGATCACTTGGATATGAGGTTAGAGGGTTAGAATACTAGAGGGAAGTATGTGTGTGAAGTGATAAATAGAAAGGAAGAAATGGCTCTCTATTTATAGAGAAAATTCTCTACTGTTTCCCCGGATCCAACGGATCCCTTCCACTTGGGATCCGGCTAGCACAAAGCCAGGGATCTGTGGAACGCTCCTCTTTGCCCATGGGTATTTTTGGTTATGGGTCAAGGGTTATGGGTTGATCCATGGTTTTCTTTCTAGATACAATGAACTTGGTTAAGTGGTATATATAAAACCATGGGTTATGGGTCAATACCATTTGCTAGTTTTTACCCATTTAGTATATACTTGTTTTTACCCATTTTAGTATACTTAGTTTAAGTATATGCTAACCCAATATGTAAACACTAGTTGTTGTACATATGTATTTGTGGAAAACTAGAAGGGGGGTTGAATAGTTTTACCAATTAAAACTTCCTTTTAAACTATTTAGATCGACTTATGTCAATCTATTTGGTTGTGTGTGTTGGATGTTGATAAACAAGCATATAAAGATATGTAATGAAAAGATAAGAGTAAGAAGCACAAAACCACAACGCTAGTATTTATAGTGGTTCGGCTACAAGGACACCTTCCTTGCCCTACTCCACTCCCCGAGTCACCTACTCGAGAGTTTGTAAACACTACACCAATCTCCTTATGGCGGAGAAGCCTTCACAACGTCGCTTAACCTTTTTCTGGTACAAAGCTAAATACCGAGTTCTTTCACACCAAGGCGAACCACACCTAACACAACGTCGCCTACCCTTTATACGGTGCTAGGCTAACCACCGAGTTCTTTCACACCTTAGGTGAACTACACCTTCACAACATCGCCTACCCTTTATTAGGTACTAGGCTAAGCACCTAGTTCCATTGCAATGGAGGAACTACTACCACACTACACCAACATCTAATCCCAAAGGAGATCTACTCCTTTACAACATCATCAAGGACATCAATATCCTTGGATCTAATGCTAGTCTATCTAGTACATCGAAACACACCATATCGATTGTACATCTAAGGCACCTTTCACTAATGCCTTTGACTAGATCTACAAGACACCTTTCACTAATGTCTTGTGTCTTTACTTCGAAGCACCCTTCACTAATGCTTCAAGTCTTGACTTCTAAGCACCTTTCACAAGTGCTTATCCTATAGACGATAGATACCCTTCACTAATATCTTTGTCTTGACACTTGAGACATCTTTCACTAATGTCTTCAACATTACACTTCTTTGGAGAAAGAGAGAGATCATCAACAAGAGGACTTCAATAGCCTTGATGATGAGGAAGCATGGCAACTCATGAACTTGAGCTTGCTTGACTTCAAAGGTGGTGATCTTGCCTTTAAGAGGAACCTAGAAGATCACACAAAAACAAAACTACAAACATTGATCTCTTGGATCTAAGGTTAGTGAGATTTAACACAGGGGGAGAAAGTGTATTGGAAAGGGGTGAGAAATAATGAAGAAATGGCTCACTATTTATAGAGGAAGAATCCTACTATTTCCCCGGATCCCACGGATCCCTTCCACTTGGGATCCGGCTAGCACAAAGCCAGGGATCCGTGGAACGCTCCTCTTTGCCCATGGGTATTTTTGGTTATGGGTCATGGGTCATGGGTCATGGGTTATGGGTTGATCCATGGTTTTCTTTCTAGATACAATGTATCTTAAGGATACAATGAACTTGGTTAAGTGGTATAAATAAAACCATGGGTTATGGGTCAAAAACCGATTGCTAGTTTTTACCTATTTAGTATATATTTGTTTTTACCCATTTTAGTATATACTTGTTTTTACCCATTTTAGTGTATACTTAGTTAAGTATATGTTATCCCAATATGTAAACACTAGTTGTTGTACATATGTATATCTAAAGCATAAAATCACTTATACTAGTTTTAGTGTTTTATGTGAAAGCGTAAGTGTGTTAGAAAACTATTAGTTCAAACCATTTGCGTATTTTATTTGTTTCGTTAAAATTATCTTACTTTTGTTATCGACAAAACATTAGAAGACCGTAAAATATAAATAAACGTTTTTACGGCTTATTTGTATTAACAGTATTTAAATCATAAAATCACTTATACTTGTTTTAGTGTTTTATGTGAAAACGTAAGTGTGTTAGGAAACTATTAACTCAAACTATTTACGTATTCTATTTGTTTCGTTAAAATGATTTTACGTTTGTTATCGACAAAACATTAGAAGATCGTAAAATATAAATAAACGTTTTAACGGCTTATTTGTATTAACAATCTCCCCCTTTTTGTTGATAACAAAAAATAAAATTATTTTAAGGAAAAGCTAAAATCCGTAGAAGTTTGAATTTGTAGTTTTTACTTTCTTCTCCCTTTTTTTGTCGAAACAAAAAGTGTTAAAAGAAACTAACACAATTTTTATAAGAAAAGGTATGTAAAAATGTAAAGAGAGCAAGTGACGGGAATGGTACTCGTCTTAACTCCCCCTTGACGAGTCCATCCCTTTGAAAGGGCGTCAAGGACATGACGTACAATAAACTAATTGTGTTTGCAATTAAGTTTGCAAATGGTTCGTCTAAGTGACGAAAACGTGCTCCCCCTTGAAGATTGCAAAGATGCAATGGGGTATCATGAAGTGTAATCCAAAATTGGATTAAGTTGCAAATGATTTTGCAATGTCGTTTGACACAAAGCTCCCCCCAGCTTTATGATGTCAAAATCCTCATATGCTAATTTGAAAATCTACAAAATAAAGGTTAGAAAACAAGAGTATAATGCATAATTTCCTGCAAGTAAAACTCAAGTTAGTAGAAATTTGTGCTTCTGATTCACGGATCCCACGGTTCCCTTCTAGAAGGGATCCGTCTAGGCATTATGGAGGGATCCGGCTGTCTGTTGACAGTTTTTTCAGCAATGAGAGTGTTTCAATCAATGCTAATATATGTGTGCAACAAAGAGCACAAAGCACAGAATAATCAAAACATAAAAATGTTCATTCAATAAAACAAGAGATAACCAAACAAATCTCTAAGACTAAGAGAATGAACTAGCCATACAAGTAAGACTAATGCTAATGAGTTACCCCAATTCAAGGTTCACCTAAGACTTAATGATGATCAAGGATGAGAGAGGTTTCCTAAACGTTCTCGGTTTGATCTTGTAGTTCATGTATCATTCTATCTAGTTCTTGTTTCAATCTTTCAGCATGTTTACAATGATAGCAATCCTTGTCATGGTTTTGAGTTTCTTGAAGTGGAAGTTAAAGTGAAGTGGGTTGAGGATCTTCAAATGATTGTGAGGTGGCTCTAGGCACTAATGATGTTGGTTGAGTTGTGGAGGGTATGTTTGGTATAGTAGAATTAGGTGATGAAATCCTAGTGGGAACATTCTTCATGGGAATTAGTTTGATTGGTTTCCTTGATGTGGGAGAAATCCTAGCATTGGTGGACTTAACCGGAGATGATTCGGTTAAGGAAACTTCATGTATGATTCTAGCAAGTTTCTTGGGTGGTTCTTGAGTGGATGAGTTGGCACTAGGAGCCTTAGTCATAGTGATGATGGTGCTAGCGAAAACTTCTTTAGTTGCTGATTTTTGAGATGTGATTTAGAGTGGTGACTTAATTTTAGGGTTGTTTAGTTTATAAAGGATGATTTAAATTAGGAAATTAAATTATTGGCCACTTAGAGGACTAAGCATGCTATTGGGGTTTTGATCAGCTCTAGGAGAATAATTAATGAGTGCTAAAAGTGGTTAGAGAACCAAAAGGTGACTTGAATTCGAATATGGAAGCTGATTTATGCATTCTGCATCTACGGATCCCGCGGATCCCTCTCAGCAGGGATCCGCCTGGTTAAAGACCAGGGATCCGACCATCAGACAGGTTTTAGGTGAAATGATTATGCTTTTGTAAGATTTATTATCAATGGATTTCGAGGTTTTGACTTAATTTTGAATTCATTAGCAGTTGGATATCTCAAATCCTCAACCATAACAAGTAATGGTGCTTAATGATGGTTTTGGCCAAGAAAATTGACATTGGGTAGTCTAACTATATGTTTGACAAGGATTCCATTTAATTTGATGTGGAGAAATGGTGATACCAAGTCCTAAAAGTCAAATAATGTCCTAAGAGGAATTTACTAAAATCTCTAGAAAATAAAAAGAAATGAAAAACTAATTTATGAGCCTAATTTTGAGTAAAAAATGATTGAGATCAATTTGCTAAAATTGAACGATAGACCTAACTAAGTGCTATCAAACGTGATAGATAATGTGTGAGTGTTGGGGCGGAATTATGGTAAGTTTTGACTAGTTGAAAAACAAATGTTTCGAAAATATATCCTAGATAAGCCATGGATGAGTGTGAGGTTTTTAACTATTTGAGAAAGACTTAGTTGGCTCTAGTATCTTGTGTTTGACTTGTTTGAGGTGATCTAGTAGACTATTTTGATGTACCTAAATCTGTATTGTATATCAGATACCACGAATCCCACAGTTCCCTTCTGGGAGGGATCCGTCTAGTACAAATGCTGGGATCCGCCTACTGCAGATCAGAAGGCTTTCAGCAAATGTGCAATTTTCACTTCTTAGTAAATGCTTCTCCTAGTTGTTTCTATGGGGACTAAATTCAAGAATACAACTACTATAATGTATGGCAAGGTAGGAAGAGCTAAAGTTCCTAGAATGAATGACGACGACCACTCAAGGGGTCGTAAAATCTCATTTTTCAAATACTTAAGTTAGAGTTGTTTAGTGCCAATATATGGTCATACCTACATTCTACAAGCATAATTTAAAGTGTTACAAACCATTGTTTGAAATTGTTCATCATGCACTTGAGTCCTAAGACTTTACCTTTCTTTTCTCTCCTTCACTTCTTCACCCGTCCTCCTCTTTTTATCAAACCATCTTCACTTCTTCTTCCTCAAGAAATTGGCGAAGCATTTGAAGATTCCCTTGGTTTGTTGCCATTCGGGTGATTCATTGGGGATGTTTGGCAATTGGTTAATGTAGTCCAAGGGGTCGAGATTGATATTTTCGAGTGGGTTTCTACTACTCCCTTCACCTTCACCTTCTCTTTGCCTTTCCCTTTCGTCCGAGGAATCCGTGGGTGGGTGTGGTCTCTTGCCTTCTACTATAAACCTTGTTGTTCTACCCTCGGTTAATGGTACCATAACCTTATTGCAAAAGCTATGATCCAAGGATTGTGGGGAAGGGTCTAATGCAAAGATGAATTTAGCGAGACGGGTTAGAAGCATTGCATATGGAAGCACCATCTTGTCCATGCTTCTTACACTTGCCATTCTCTTGATCATGTAGTAGGCAATGTTGAAGCGGGTCTCGGTCACAAGACAATAGATCATGAAGCTTAGACATGCGTTGGGGTGATCCTTGTTTCCTACTAGACACACCACATTCTCCCTTATCACATCTTCCCATTTTCTATATAATGCAAACATCTCCGAAAGCTCCATTTGAAAAGGATCCCTATAGATCACTCTCGACTTTCTAGTCACCCTTGAAGGGGATGCTCTTGGCATAAACACGGTGTCCCTTACCGTGGTTGCTTCCGGGATTATTGTGTGATAAATGCCGTGATGATCAACCATAGAGTGTAGCTCCTGCAACGACCATTCATTAGAATACATGCAAACACCATCGGATGGAACCCCTATTATTCTTCCAAACTCCTCAAGTGAAAGAGTGTACTCATGTCCATTTATGGTAAATTCAATTGAGATTGACCCATCATCATTTCTAATTATACCCATAGTCTTGTAGAACTCAAGCACAAAGACCGGGAAAATTTGCTCGTTTATATCCAATAAACAATCAAACCCAATAGTTCCAAATACTTCCTTCATGTCAGTATTTGCAAGAAATGATGGATCAACAACTCTACCTTCATGAAAGAGTCTCCTTTCAAGCAACTTAAAGGCTTTCCTATCGTCCGGACTTAATCCATTTTTCCTATGGTACATGGGAATGTAGTGAGTGGTGTCTTGGTAACCTTGTTGCTTGTTGCTTGGCATGATGTTCCTAAACAATATAACCACAATGTGGTGCTAATGGTGAATAGTAACCTAAAGGGTTTAATCACAATTTTGCTCTCATCATCTTTGTTGAGTTCACGAAATGTGTTTAATTTGTATTAACAATGTTAATTCTTTGATTTAGATTATCTTAGAAAACAATGTGGTGACAAATTATGATAAACCCATTTGAACCCAACTCTTAAAGATGAAGATATTGTAATTCTAAGAATCAAGGAATTAAATTAACAATGTAGTGAAGATTATACTTACACACGTGATTGTTAAGCTTGAGAAGAATGATCAATTTGCTCCTATGAATAGTACCAGAGTTCTTGTTCGTGAGTCTTTGAGGTGAGAATGATTGTGGAACTTCCACAGTGATCATTTTTAAGCTTATATTGTCTTCTGTTGCACGGATCCCGCGGATCCTTCTCATTTGGGATCCGGCTAGTATAAACTGAGGGATCCGGCATAACAGCAAAAGTCAGCTCAAACATTCCTTGATAACTATGGTTTGGGAGTTCTAAAACGCCTAATGTTTTGGTGTTAAGGTTCTAAAACTTGTGGTTTGAGGTTTTGATGATTTAATGCTATTCCTATTAGACGAGGTTCCCTTTTAAGAATTAGTCATAATTCTTGGGAAGCTTTTCAAACATTATAATAAAATCCCATTTTATTATAACATAAGAAGTTTTACATGGATATTTATTGATATATATGAAATGTCAATAAATCCTTTGTGATGAATAATGATTGATGTTATCATATAACTTAAGATATCATTATTGTGAGTCGGTGATGTAGTTTTAACTAAGTCGGAGAAAACTAATAAGATAGGGACAATAATATAAAAAGCTACAAGAACAATTTCTAGTAAATCATGCAACTAACATTTTGATAATAAAAATAAATGTAAGTAATTATAGATCATACCTTTGCCAAATATTCTTTTTAGTAAAAGAAGTATTTAGATATTTTTGTGATCTTCTTGGAATCTCCAGATTTATGTTGTAAGAATATATTTAAACATTCTTTTTGCGAAATGTTTCGAAAAATTCTTTATGATCTTCTTGGTGACTCCAAATCCAAGTATGGATAATGCTTAAGAAAAAATGTTAGAATATTCTATCATTGTCCAACAATAAGCAACATAATGATTTTTTTCAAAATGTGATAAAAGTAATCCTTCTTTGTATTTTTCAAATATACATGGATCGTATCAAGTTTTTAAAGTACAACATACTCTAAAAAACTTGGTAACGAAGCTCTGATGCCAATTGTGGAAAACTAGAATGGGGGGTTGAATAGTTTTACCAATTTTAAACTTCCTTTTTAAATATTTAGATCGACTTATGTCAATCTATTTGGTTGTTTATGTTGGACGTTGATAGATAGATATATAAACGTGTAATGAAAGATAAAGAGTAAGAAGCACATCACCACGACACAAGTTATTTATAGTGGTTCGGCTACAAGGACACCTTCCTTGCCCTACTCCACTCCCTGAGTCACCTACTCGAGATTTCGTAAGCACTACACCAAATCTCCTTATGGCGGAGAAGCCTTCACAACGTCGCTTAACCTTTTTCCTGTACAAAGCTAAATACTGAGTTCTTTCACACCAAGGCGAACCACACCTAACACAACGTCGCCTACCCTTTATACGGTGCTAGGCTAGCCACCGAGTTCTTTCACACCTTAGGAGAACTAATCCTATCACAACGTCACCTACCCTTTATTAGGTACTAGGCTAAGCACCTAGTTCCATTACTATGGAGGAACTACTACCCTTCACGACACAACACCTAATCTCAAGGAGAACTACTCCTTGTTACAACACCATCAAGGATATCACCATCCTTGTAAATAAACAAATACTTATATGTATAACGATGCACCTCATCGATTATACTACCTAGGCATTCTTCCCAAATGCTACTTGATTTGATTCTTCGACATCCTTCACTAATGCCTTTGACACAACGCTTGGCACCCTTCACTAATGCCTTCGTCTTGACACCTTTAGCATTCTTCACTAAATGCTTTGACACGGATGATGAGCACTTTTCACTAATGCTTTCATCTTGACTCTTTCGGCATTCTTCACTAATACCTTCAACCCAACATCAATGGAGAAAGGTAGAATTATCAACAAGAGAACCTTCGTTGTCTTGATGATGACGAAGCATGGCAACTCATGGACTTGAGCTTGCACGTCTTCAAGAAGTGGTGATCTTTCCTTTAAGAGTTACCTAGAAGATCACACGAAAACAAAAGACAAACTACATAGATCACTTGGATCTGAGGTTAGAGGGTTAGAATACTAGAGGGAAGTATGTGTGTGAAGTGATAAATAGAAAGGAAGAAATGACTCTCTATTTATAGAGAAAATTCTCTACTGTTTCCCCGGATCCCACGGATCCCTTCCACTTGGGATCCGGCTAGCACAAAGCCAGGGATCCGTGGAACGCTCCTCTTTGCCCATGGGTATTTTTGGTTATGGATCATGGGTCATGGGTTGATCCATGGTTTTCTTTCTAGATACAATGAACTTGGTTAAGTGGTATATATAAAACCATGGGTTATGGGTCAATACCATTTGCTAGTTTTTACCCATTTAGTATATACTTGTTTTTACCCATTTTAGTATACTTAGTTTAAGTATATGTTAACCCAATATGTAAACACTAGTTGTTGTACATATGTATTTAAATCATAAAATCACTTATACTTGTTTTAGTGTTTTATGTGAAAACGTAAGTGTGTTAGGAAACTATTAACTCAAACTATTTACGTATTCTATTTGTTTCATTAAAATGATTTTACGTTTGTTATCGACAAAATATTAGAAGATCGTAAAATATAAATAAACGTTTTAAAGGCTTATTTGTATTAACAGAGGTTTTAGAGAGAGAAAGAGTTAGAGGTTTGGGAACTTAGTGAGAGAAAATGAAAGTATTATTATGAGCTCCAACTCTCTACCTTGGGAGGTAGAGAGTATTTATAGTCTTACACAAATCGCTATCTACGGGCTGTGGATCAGGCATACAGTGGGTAAAGACCCGTCCGTCCTCCACGGTGTTACTTAACTAAATACTACTAAACATTAACTAATCTACGACTACGAGCTTTCTAACGATTACATATACTTGAGGTGACCGACTCTTTAATAACTGCATTTACTAAATCCTTACAATCTCCCCCTAAGGGAGGTCACCTCAAAAATACATTGAATACAAACAGATATTACAATAAGATTTTCCTTGGATTCTTGTTAATGTTCTTTGCTCTGTAGCTCGTAGTCATTGATTCTTCATTTTTGCATGTATGGATAATCCAAGTGGAGGTCTTTAACTGATCCACGTGATAATGAGTTTTGAGCCAGCTTTGAGATCATCAGCTAACATAAATCTCTGACCCATCCATTGTGATGTAGGTATTATGAGATGTTGTGACTTATGGACCGACATGCTCACATTCTGGATCATGATATATTCTCATCAGAGTAGCGGAAGCTTTAGTTGATTCATGATATTTGCAGCAGCGTAGCAGAAGCATGGAGTGAAAATATCAGATTCGTTGATGCACTTATCATGATTTCTTTAGAGATGAATGTGTAGTGTGAGCATGCGGCTATGGATTGACCACTTCATTCTGATCAGTTGCAAACTTCAGGCGTACCTGCATACAACAGTTAGCAATAAATTGCACGAAAGTGTCTTTGATCACTTTCGTTGAATTGAGGTACACGGCCCACGGTTCCCCGTTGATCAGTACAAGTACTGCCTGTGATCAGGTATAATTCCGAAGAATTTCCATGACAGGGTTTCGCAGCTGTTCTAGCTATTCTCAAACCGGAACATCTCAAAGAAGACAACACGGAGTGAGTGAACCAGTGAATTGAGATTCACTGATTGATAAAAAGAGATTTGAAAAGCAATCGTGTATCGCTTAATAGAAATTGTTTTTGCAATACAACGAAGGTTTTAATGAAAATCAATTATAAATCATAAACACCTTTTATTTTGAAATATTAGTACACAGTCGATGTGCTAAGGAAAAGAATTTTTAAGCACAACGACCGATTTTTCAAACGTATCTGTCAATCCATAACCTGAACCAGGATTGATTCAAAAGATTGAATTGCCCCATTGTTTCTATTCAGTTGTCACATGGTTGATCTATTGGATAGATCTCACGTGCCACCCACCAGGAGCTTGTTAGATGTTGGCTCCAGAAGGCTTTCCATCTTCATTGTGATTATGTTTGCATATCACTCAGATGTTCTGGCAATACCACAAGGATAATGCGTAGGACTCATAAGATGTAAACTCTCTTTCCACATTGTGTGAAACAGAGAGTCTTCAATGACAGTGTCCTAAAGAGATATTATATGATGATCTCGTGGCTCTAGACTCAATTGTGCATATTTTGTTCCTATGCCGGAGACTAGGGAGCGGGTCTCCTTTTTCAATATCAACAAACTCTAAGAGAAAGTCGATAGATTATGTAGGTTCCCCGTGAGAAAGAAACAAGCCCTTTTAAGAGGAACTTGAGTGGCTTGGGAAGATGTAGTGTAGTGCGTCACTGGGTCCATGACGTCTTGTCTTCAATACCGATGTTACCTTGGTAACCACCAGTAGCATATGAATTGAACCCGGTTTCTGCCCTAAGGTTGAATAAATGGAGGGCTATTTCTTTTCACCCTTTTTCACAATCAATTCTTTTTCATTCTTCAACCCCTTTAGTGCTTACCGAGACTTCATAACTAGAACCTTGTTGGGTTTATTCCAGTACTAGCTCAGTCTCAGTCCGTACTCTTCCCATATCTCATTTTTCTCCTTTTTATCATCATACCTAAGGACTTCTACACTAACTAGTGGATTGTCCGTGGGTAGATCCCTCTGGTTCTGGCGGATCATGGGAACGAATACCTAACCTAACCATCCTTATCTCACCATAAATAAAGTAAATTTGGTCGGTCTATTTGGTATTGTTCATCTACCGTTGGAACCAATTGAAAACCATTTGAAAACCAATCCAGATACTTGTGATATAATATCAAAGCATTTTGTACCTGAATTGTTTTTGATATTTTTAGAAAAATAGCTCCCCCTCAACATGTGCATCATGTATTAGAAATCATTTTAGCACACGGAGGCAAGAGGAAGAATTAACTTCTTTGATTACCATTTTCTAAAAGATGTCAACATCACTTCCTTGATCAAATCAAGTATATAAAGCATATTGAGGAAGGATGAAGTTTTCATAAGTTAGCTCCCCCTTAATATGTGCCTCGAGGTTTCAAAGAGTTTTGCACATATTAGAAGGAACCTGCACTTAGAGACAAATCAATCACGTTTCAATTCTTTGTGGTTTTAAAAGGATGCTCCCCCTCAACATGTGCATGGAAAATTTGAAATCGTTTGGCACATGTGGGGAGGAAAGCTTGCAAAACACTTGTGAAACCATTTATCGAATCATCAGTTTATATCCAATTTAAATCACAAATTCTCCCCCGATCACAATTTTCTAATCATTTGAGATTTGTGATCTCTGTAGATTTAAATTGATTTTGAAAGCTTTTGAGGAGAATTGTGACTTGATTATGAAAACATTTTAACTGATAAGGATCGGATTATGAGACTTTAAACTCCATTGATTAAACATGCATGATTATCTTTTTGAAAACAATTGTATGACAAATAACCTCTTGATTTAATTGAAATCATTCTCCCCCTCAATCAATGACATAAATTGTTGATTGAGAGATAGATATTTTGACAAATGTTAAGATCAGATGATTTTCAAAAATAAAGCCCGAGTTATTTTTCAAAGCAATTAGTTTTCATTAGATAGTACGTAACTGTTTATAGAATCAGAGCATGAGATTAGAAAACAAGATAAAGCATGGCCTGAAATGACAATAAACCATTGTTTCACTTTCTCCCAAAAATATTTTTGATTTTTTGATTTTTTTATTTTTTTTAAGAACATTCGAACAACATCTAAAATCCCGTGTCATTCTTTGAATGACAGCACAAAGATCGTAGATATTATCGAATGGAGAAAAATCATGACAAAAAGACAATATTTTTTGAAATTTTTCAAGATTTTCAAATTTTTTATGGATTTTTGAAAGTGTTATATTTTTCTGTTTGCTTTTTGAATAAAATATTTACAAGAGATGGATGAAGAAATACCTTTACTCCTCGTCTTCCTCTTGAAGACGTTTGAGTGTTTCCGGTTGTAGACTCTTTAGACCAAGTCTTGGGAGGATAAACTCAAAACGTTCTCTAGGAAGAGCTTTGGTGAAGATGTCTGCTAATTGGTATTCAATTCTCACAAAATAAAGTTCCATCACACCGTTTTCTACTTGCTCCCTGATGAAATGATGTTGAATGTCGATGTGCTTTGCTCTTGAGTGTTGTACGTTGTTGCATGAGAGAGCAATAGCACTTTTATTATCACAGTACAGAGGAGTTTTGTTGAATTCAAAGCCATAGTCAGATAATTGGGATCTCATCCATAGGATTTGAGCACAACAAGATGACATGGCTATGTATTCAGCCTCTGTAGAGGAAATAGAAGTACTCATTTGTTTCTTTGAAGACCAGCTCACAAGCTTATCTCCCAAAAACTGAGCACCTCCAGACGTACTTCGACGTGTATCTTGACACCCTGCATGATCAGCATCTGCATAGGCTGTTAGTGACATACCGGTGTCCTTCGGGTACCAAAGTCCCATATTGATGGTTCCTTGGAGATACCGAAAGACCCGTTTAACCGCTTCAAGGTGCTTTTTGGTAGGCTTAGCCTGATATCTAGCACACATGTAAACAACGAACAGAATGTCTGGTCTACTGGCTGTGAGGTACATCAGGGATCCAATCATACTACGATATTTTGTTTGGTCTACCATGATCCCTGAGTGGTCCTCATCCAGTTTAGTACGCTCTATCATGGGAGTGTCAACAGGGTCACAAGAATCAAATCCAAATTTCTTTAAAATTTCATTTGCATATATAGATTGATTTATAAAAATGCCTCCGGGACTTTGTGAAATTTGTAATCCCAAGAAAAATGACATTTGTCCCATCATTGACATTTGAAACTTGGAACCCATTTCACTTCAAAAACGGTCACATTCATTGGGGTCAGTCGAGGCAAAAATGATATCATCAACATATATTTGAACGTGAATTAAATGTTTGCCTGACTTTCTGGTGAACAATGTTGGATCAACTGCTCCTTTGCTGAATCCAGTAGATAGAAGAAACTTTGATAGCGTATCATACCATGCCCTTGGAGCTTGCTTTAAACCGTAAAGAGCCTTCTTCAAACGATAGACGTGAGTAGGATGCTCTGGATTCACAAAGCCTTCAGGTTGGCTGACGTATACGACTTCTTTAAGATATCCACTAAGAAAAGCCGTCTTTACATCCATCTGATAGACTACCATGTTCTTACTTGCAGCATTAGCCAAGAAGATTCTGATTGCCTCGATACGAGCAACAGGAGCAAATGATTCTTCAAAGTCAATACCCTCCTCTTGACGGTATCCTTTTGCAACCAATCGAGCCTTGTTCTTCAAAACATCACCATGCTCATCAAGTTTTACTTTGAAGATCCACTTTAGAGCAATGATCATTGCACAATCTGGAGCAGGTACTAATTCCCATACATCTAGTCGATCAAACTCATGAATTTCTTCTTGCACGGCATTGAACCAGCTGTCTTCATTCATAGCAGTTTTCACGACTTTTGGTTCGATCTTAGAGAGTACGGAGTTGAAGAAGCACCATAAGGCATCGGTTGCGAGTTGTTTTCGTGTGGATACTGGACGGGAAAGGTTTCCAATGATGTTGTCCAATGGATGATCATGTGTCCATTTTCTAAGGTGTTCATGTGGTTGTTGTTGAGAAACTGAAGTAGCGGAGTTGATATCTCCTGAAGAAGATGGTTCTGATGATAACTCAGGAGCAAATATGTTTTCAAATGGTTCATCTTCTGGTGGAGCAAAAGGGTTTTCATCATCTGTAACAGCAGCAACATTTCCATTGTGTACACTCGATGATTGAAGATTTGTTGATGAGACAGAGTGATCAGCAGCAGGCGCTTCTTGACTTAATGACATTGAAACTAAAAGGTTAACTTCATTGACAGGGATAGAGGCAGCCTCTGTTGATGGAACTGACATATCATTAGCACTTGGCTCATAGTGTTCATCAAACATTGGATAAATTATTTCTTCAAATCATCTTCTGAAGGAGGTACATAAGGAGTTGCTTGTGAGGGATTAGAAACAAGAGTAGAACTGATAGGACTACTTGATAAAGGTTGAAATGCGGGTCCAGAACTGGATTATCCTGGAGCCATTGACCGGTCAGCTCATCGACGTAACGTGAATTGTTTCCATGATATTTCGGGTTCTCTTGTTGTAGATTCGGTATCCTTTTCTGTTTGGTGCATAAGCTACAAATACTCCAATGTCTGCTTTAGCTTTAAGTTTACCTAAATCTTGACCGTCATTAGTTGGGTAACATAAAGCACCAAACACACGAAGGTAGGATAGATCAGGTTTTCGTTTATGGACAAGTTCATATGGAGTTTTTCCATGAGAGGTGTGAATAAGGGAACGATTTTGGGTGTAGCAAGCAGTGGCAATGGCTTCAGCCCATAGGAAAATTGGAACCTTTGAATAAATTAGCATTGTTCTTGCGGCTTCCACAAGAGTTCGATTTTGTCTTTCAACTACACCGTTCTGTTGAGGAGTTCGTGGAACACTTCTTTGATGACTGATTCCAACACTTTCATAAAACTGAATTAAGTCTTTGTTAACAAACTCTGTGCCATTGTCTGTTCGAACAATTCTAATAGTATTGTTGAGTCGAACCTGAAGCTGTTTGATAAGTTTGATGATGACATCTGGAGTTTCATCCTTTGTCCTCAAAAACTTTACCCAAGTAAATCGAGAGTAGTCATCAACAACTACTAGAATGTATTTCTTCCCATTTATCGTTTGCACTCTCATTGGTCCGCACAGATCCATATGAATGGTATGAAGAACTTCCTTTACTGAGTTTGTGGGTTTTGGTTTGTGGGCATATTTTGTGCTTTTTCCCAATTGGCAGGCTGAACAAAGATGATATTTTTCATACCTTAATCTCGGTAATCCTCTTACTAAGTCCTTTCTGTAAAGATTCTTTATGGTATCAAAGTTCAAGTGATTGAGACGACGGTGCCATAGCCATGACTTAGTTTTGGAAACCTTTGACAGCAAGCAGATGGGTGAAGATTTCATCATATCTTCGATAGAGATGGTGTATAGGTTTGAACCACGATTTCCTCTGAGAAGTTCCACACCATCAAGTTATCTAACAAAGCAAGTATGTTTTCTGAAGGCCACTTCTAAATCTGAGTCATAGAATTGTCTGACAGAAAATAGATTATGTCCAAGATCTTCAACATAATATACCCTAGAAATCACACTATCTCCAACCACGTAATCTCCATAACCCATAATAGCACCAAAATGATCGTTTCAGAATCTCACAGTTCTGATGAATTTACTCACGAAGTTCATGAGCCGTGACCGGTCTTGTAAAACCTGAAAATCTAAAACATAAATAAAGACTAAAATACCCTTGGAATCGAAAATTATAAAATACGTAAAAGACATTTATAATCATTAAACGAAATTAAAACCTAAATTACGAATAATTAAAACTTAACTAATATGTGTACGTGATCGACATTTGTACGACGAAGATTTAAACGTCTCGCTAAAGTGTTGGGCCGATTAGTTGGGCCTTGTCATTCGTTATTTGGTGAACCATGTTGGGCCGCGTTTGTTTTGTTCGTGTGGATCAAGAGCCGAAGGCCACTTGGGCCGTGGGTTTGTTGTGTTCGGTTGGACCCAAGCCGAAGCCATACCCCCCTCAAAGCCCTAAACCAAAAATGTTACCACCTATAAATATAACTCAT
This sequence comes from Chrysanthemum seticuspe, assembly GCA_019973895.1. NCBI lineage: Eukaryota > Viridiplantae > Streptophyta > Magnoliopsida > Asterales > Asteraceae > Chrysanthemum > Chrysanthemum seticuspe. Next base: position 151,445,438 of record BPTQ01000009.1, read on the forward strand.
TAACTCTAATTTGGAACCCTAGTTTTGGTTGCCTCTTCTTTTTGTTCCATTCGGCCGAGTAACAAACACCCTTGGTGTCGCAAGTTCTTGTTCAACGAGCTAAGGTATAACGTGTTTCCTCGTCTTATTTTGATAACACCTAACGTATAATATGTTGTAACTTGTTTGTTTAGTCGAATTGTGTTTTTCCTTTTGTGGCCGAACCGTATGAAACCAACAAGAACAAACCATAATGACTTGAACCTTATAATTATTAAAGAGCATGCTATTTGATACGTATTATTTGAATCGGATCATAGTTAAGTCGAGCCATATATAATCGAACCACATATATATATAACCGAACCATATAAGAGTTTTGAACGTGTATTAAACGAGTAAGGGATCATGTAAACCTAAACCCTAGTTTGAAGTGTGAACCTAACCATGCATGCCGAACCCTAAATGGTTTGTGAACCGTGTACCATGCGTGTGTTTTATAAGTCAAGTGATCTTGTCGATATGTAAACGTAGTACGTGGTCATATCTATTCTAAACTATTGTGCATGTGTGTGTCGATGTGTCTAATCCGGATAATAAGTAACTTTTGTTGTCACAAGAAATCATAAACGTGCATGGGTATAAAAGTTGACGTATAATATGTGTATAAGTAACGTATGGTTAAGACATGAATGTGTTGCGTAAATAACAAAAGTAATGAGTCATTAAATGACGTAACATATAAAGTAAATGCAAATTGATGTGATATTAAAAGAATGAGAAAACCCTAGAACATAAATGAGAGTCGATTAGGGTTTGAAGCTAAGGGTGTTAATTCGTTATTTCATGTGTGAGTTATGACGTTGAAACTATTTTTACATTTAACCCTAAACTTTAATAAATGACATAATGAACCTTAATCTACGATATTGTTTATAAAACATTTAAGTCTCATTTTATTATAAAACTCTAAAGTATTAAGATCACTGAATACATTAAGTATAAACACCAAACATTAAAAGATCATTTCGACAATTATGGAATCATAAATAACATGTACGACCGTTAATGTGTATAGTATCTGTGAAGAGGGAGTAATCCTTTGCTTTCCGTATTTCTGCTTTTTGGTCATTTGCTTTGGAATAAGGTACAGATATTCTGACCTTTTCAGTAAAGGTTCCTTATAACGTTTTCTTTTCGTTAGCTTTTATATTAGGGTTTCCTAAGCCTTTGCTATGAACCCCATTCTGTTTTGTTTGAGCTGTTGCTTATTTGAACTCTGATTTCTGAATTATGAAACATCTGATTTTGAACTATATGATATGAAAACTTTGATTTTGAAAATATGATTAATCTTTTGATAAAGTATGATCTGTGTCAGTTTTGACATTCTGATTTGACCTAAGATAGTTTGACACCCAAGCCAAATATTAACTAGTCATGGGGGTTCCATGTCCGTGTCAGTGATGCACTTCTGACATGACTCTAGGGCAGTAGAGTGATGTTCTGCCACGTCCCTTATCTATTATCTGTTATGAGCTCAAGTTATATTATATGACCAATATCTGTCTGTGGGGCGTATGGATGCATCCTAGATCTGTTATCTGTTATTTGTTATATGTTATATGTTATCTGATGATTGATGCTGTGTGCATGCATGTCCTTCATAACTCCGGTAGGTCTCCCCTACAAATGTTGCCTTGTGTGAATATGAATATGAATATGATTATGATCTAATATTTGTTTCTGGGCTCGAGGTAGTTAACTATAAAACTTATTCGATAATTCTGATTTATACTTTGGAAATGATTATGATTTTACTATCTTTCGTTCATTATATTCCGTATTTGATTTCGTTTCGTATTCGCTTTGCTTGTATATCTGTTCACTGAGCTTTTGAAGCTCAGCCGCATTTCTTTTCTTCCGCGGCAGGTATCTAAGCATTGGAGCTGGGTTTTGCTTTGGGATGAGCGCTGAGTGGAATTACCTTAGAGATATTTAGCTTTGATCTTATGATGCCATTTAAGACTTACTATTTCAGATATTTTATTGGAGTTTATTTTTCGCTGGGACCTATGTATTGAAGTCATGTTGACTTGAATTATTTCAGTATTTATGCTAAGACTTCTTTTGGATATTTATGTTTGCTTTGATATGACACCATTATTTGTGATTCCTTTACCCTTGTCGGGTCGGGGCGTTACAGGTCTCCAGTCATATGCTTGGAACAGCCTGAGTCCAGGTACCACAGAACGATTTGAACGATCTGCAGTTGAACACAGACAAGAATAGATAACTGGATAATTGGGATCCCCATGCAAGAATGGGTTCCATTTGGTTAGTAACAGTGATTGGAACACCCACATCAGAAGTAGAAACAATGGACTCATTAGAAATAGATGTAGTGCTAGTGTCCATATTTGACATGTTCAAAGTATGTTCACTTCTTAAGGGAATAGTTCTACCAGTAAGCATCCATTTTCTAGTGGGCATTGACTTAGCAAATTTAGGACAAAACTCATTAACCTTACGCCCAGTAGGTATCCATTGATAACCTATATTACTAAATTTCCTTCCTGTGGGTTTCTACTGTTTTCTAACTTTCTTTCTCCTTTACCTATTAGCCTTCTTACTTTGATGTTTATCATTAACAATTTTAACTGGGCATTTGACAGCTTTAGACAAATCATTCACACCACATTCAAGATTAGTAACAGAAACCACGCAATCATCATTACATGTTTTGCCAAAAGTAGCAGAATTCGCATTAATTACAGTATGCTTAGAGCTAACACTAGAATCAACGCGATTCATCTTATTCAAATTCTCCCTAAGGTGATCTTCTACTCTCTTCCACTGAACATTCCTAGCATGCAAGGTCCTATCATTCTTTGTGTTGCCTTGAGGATTTGACCCGCTTGCTTTGGTGTCACTTCTTACTCCTGTAGAGGGAATTGGAACATTAGTTGGTTTTGCTACTTTTTGCATTCCTGAACTAGAAGTGCAGGGATCTGAACTACTTGAAGGCACATTAGAGTTCACTTTCTTAATAGTGGGCATAGAATGGTTTGTATGCTTGGCACTAGGCATAGAACAAGGCATCACAGCTTTTCCTTTTGCACCTAAGGATTTAGGACATATTTCTATTAAACATTCTAGCAGCTCTTGAGATTCTTTGGCCTAAATGCAAGCAAATCTAATTTCTCTATCAAGAGGCTTATTTATGAAATCCTCTTCCACAATCTCACGGAGACATTCTAGACTATCCTTAAGGTGAGCACAATAGTTATGAAACACAAGTTCATTATTCCTAAGATGAGGAGGAATGTATTTAACAGTCACAGTATATTTGCAGTCTGAGGATGATCTTGATGCAACATTCTCATTAAAGACAAGTGGCAGTTTCCCTTTTTCCTGTCTCCTCAGATTCTCAATTTCCTTTTGTAAAGACGTTATTTTTTCGTTGTTCTTGTCACGAGTGACTTTAATTGAATCATATAACTCTTTAAAGTGTCGTTTAACTTTTTCATTTTCTTCGAGAAAACCCTCATTTTCCTTTTGTAAAGCATTAACCAAGTTTTGAAGAGGAAAAGTCTGAGAATACTGAGAATCTAAAGGAGGAGGCATTTGGGAGCCAGTCACATTGTTCTTTTCGCCCTTTAATTGTGAAATTTGGGCTTTCAATTTTCTGATCGTGTTACAATGAGCTTGAATCTGTTCGTCACGTTTGTTAATCTGAAAAATTGCATCAAACTCTGGAACATCTGAGGATGTCTTGATATTTGAGGTTTTGACATTTTCTTTAAGATGTTGATATTTTAGTTGCAAATCAAAATGTTCAACTTCTAGTTTAGAAAGATGTTTTACCAAATTATCGTGATCATCCTGATCAATTTTCTCGTTTAGTTCTGAGTTTTTGTTTTCAAGCTCAATAACACGATCATGAGAAACTTTCAATGCAATAGATAATTCATGAAATCGAGAAGTAGTAATAGAGTTCTTAGTAACAGTATAAAACACATCTTGAGCCACACAACTCGAAATCAAATTCTCATTTAAGATATGCAAGTTCTTCCTTTCAACTTCATTATATTTGAGTTCATGTTCATAATCATTAACCTCAACTATCATTGCATCAAATTACTTTTCCATTTCTTTAATATCAGAATTAATTCCCTTTTGAAGACTCTCAAATTGACCTTTTAATTGTTTAAAGAAAGGCATGAGCTCAGTTAAATAACATTCTTTAGTTTGTTCAAAACCCCTTTACTCCTCAGTTATCCCTGTAGGTGTGATTCTCTTCTTACAAGTTATCTCAAAATCAATAAACAACTGATAAACAACATACAGGCTGATTAAGGTCTTGCTATTAGTGGCAATAGATCTAGGAACTAAATGCATTGGTGTATTAGGAGGATACACAGTTGCTTTAGGCAATTTCCTACAAGGGGGATTCTTTTCAACAAAATTTTCAGCTTTTTGCATATCCATATCCTTTTTCCAGAACACTTATTTAGGGGTTAATAGAGTCTGAGGCTTAAACTTGTTTAAGGATATCCAATTTTCCTTAGTGTAATCATGGGGTTTGATCGTTTTGTTATTCTCTTTACACGCAGGATCGTTAAGCTTCATATCCATTTTCTCCCTAGATGCATCATCTAATTTTCTATCTTTCTCAGTGCACACAATGCAACTAGGTTTCTGTCTAGGTTTAAGAATCTCATTGCCATCATAGATTACATTTTGAGCAACTTTTGCTTTCTTACCATACTCAGGGTTGGATTCCTTTATAATGGGGATACTATGCTTATCGCTGAGAACTTTATGCTTAGTGATCATGTGAGCAGTCTGAATGGTATTCCCTTGTGCGTACAACTTATTTTCAAGCTTGTTTTTCAAGGTTTTTAGATTAGAAAAATCATTCAAAAGTTTTGATTCCTTAGCACTGAATTCTTGCTTAAGCATTTTAACATTTTTTTGAAGTTCTTGTTTTTGCTTAGCAGTTTTAGAAAGCTTTTCTTGTAAGGAGTTTAACTCTTTGTTTAATACTTCTTCTCTAAAATTACTTTTTCTAATAATTGTACGCATTTGGTCATCCATTTCCTGCTCACGGGTGGTTAACTCAAACTTAGCACGCTGTTCATAAATAACAACTTGTTCTTTATACACATTTAGTTTAGAAATAACAGAATCATCAGGGGCACATGCAGTGTATTCATAAAAAATATAGTCATCATTGACTGCAGAAGATGCATCACTTGGTACAGTCTCACTTTCACTTTGTTTCACATATTGATCATATGGGACAACATTGATATTACTCATATTTTCAATATCTGACTCAAAAGTTTCAGTTGATTGTACTTTGTCATGTATCTTTTGCTCATCAACATCTTCATATAGTTTTAATACCTCTGAGATGATTGATTCTTTGGATGGACCAGTTTGCTGTGATGATGAGACCTTTGGAGAGACCATTGGAGAAATGCTTGCCATGAAAATTGTATGTGCAGTAGGTTCATCATCGACGTCAGAGTCGTATGCATCATAGTCTGCAACTTGAAAGGCATTCTGATGATTATGACCTATCTCCTGAATTGGCTGCTCATCCACATCTGCATCATATGTCTTGGCATTGCCCTCAGCAAGAAACAACAGCTCCTCTTCATCCAACACAGATCCATTATCCTGAGCTTGCACAAGTAACATCTTGTCTTTGAAGTACTCTGCATTTTGAGGGCGTACCCTGATTTGGATTCCTTCCACGATTCTGATTTGCTACATATCCTCTACCAACTCCACCTCTTCCCTGTTCATACTACCTTTCTTGAACTGGTTGCACCATAACCTTCCCATCTCTGACAGTAGCTTGATTGTGTGGATTGGATGCAGTTCTGAGGTTATTGTTAGTGTGTGGGAGAGAGTTCATGTTTTGACTAACCATGAGAGACAGTTGATTGATGAAGTTTTCCATGAATGTGTTTGGGTCAGGAGGCTTATATGCTGGATCAGGGATGAGCTTGTAATTACCATTACCCATGGGTATAACTTGAGAAGCTTTGGTGGTAATTCCAACATTGGTGTAAAAGGTTGTTGAATCATTTGATGAACTTGTTTCACCCTGTTTGGTTTTGAACTGTTCAAGAATCCTTTTTTCAAACATAGCATGTCTCTCATTCTAAAGAAGGAAGGCATATAGTTGCTCATAGTTTGTATTCTTCAATCCTTTAGTTAGCTTTACAGAGGTGACAAACTTATGCCATTCGGGATTCATGTTGTTCACAAACTTTGAATTCAGCTGAATATTTGGCATGGTCATTTTGATATTCCTCATATCATTCACAAGCTTGTGGAATCTCACGTAATACTCATAGACACTTTCTTCAGGCTTCATCTTAAAGTGCTCAAATTCATCATACAGCTGTGATTCTCTGTCTTCCTTAGTCAATTCAGAACCTGAGAGAAGCATCTTCACATTATCCCAAACTGCCTTGGCTTCAGTGTTGTTATTGATAAGCTTGTAGATGTCTTTTGGAAGACCCTGAAGTATAATGTTAGAAGCCCTGATGTTAGCATCGAATCTCTTTTTCTCCTTATCATTGAGCTCATCATACGTCTTTAGTCTGTCTAATCCATAGATCATTGTTCCATCTGCATTTGTATCAATTAAGTCTCTTGCAGTCTCAATCTGAGAAAGTCCTTCATCAATGGATTTGAGAATGTTGACCCCATTTTCCTTTACAAGATAGTACAATCTGATTTGTTGAGCCTAAGAGTCGTAGTCAGTTCTGTCAAGCATAGGTGGACGAGTATCTGAACCAGCTGCTTGAACATCCTCAGCAACAGTGGAGATAATTGTAGGTACGTTGGTAGATATGTTAACAGATTACACGAGATTTTATAACTCTATGATTAAACCGAGAAATAGATTCTTTCACGGAATTTTACTAAATCAAGAGAAAACCGTATTACAAACAAAAATAAACCAAGTCGCTATGAATTCTTGAACCAAGTCGCTAATCACCAAGTCTCTAAGTAGCAACTCGCCAAGATCTCAATTTCCTGTGAACCAAGTTGCTAAGACCAAGTCGCTAAGACCCAAGTCGTTGGACACAAGTCGCTAACGCACCAAGTCGCTACACAGTCAAGTCGCTAAAGAGCAACTCGCTAAGGTCCAAGTCGCTAACACCAAGTCGCTAAGAGTACTAAGTACAAGTCGCTAACAAAATTGAAAGCAAGTCGCTAACTTCACCAAGTCGCTAGCCGTAGTGGAGAATCCACTAAGTTGTACTGTTTGTCGGCTTGTCTCAATAGACAAGTCGCTAGGACCAAATCGCTAAAAATTAACACTACAACTCGCTACCTTTTACTGAAGCAAGTCGCTACGATGAAAAATACTATGAGAACCAAGTCGCTAGCAAGAAAAACTTCAAAAATACACTTTTCAATCCAAAACAAGCCCAACCACGGTGATTCAAGCTTTCCAAATCAAAACCCAATCACATACAATGATTCTAAACACAAAAGTACACCCAAAATTCAAACTTTAACACTAGAAATTATCCAAATGATGCAAAAACCACTAAACTTTTTCAAATTCAAAAACCATCTAAAACCACTAGAAATCCAAGAATATGTAAGAGAGATGATCAAACCATGGCTCTTGATACCATTTGTAACATATTGGATTTCACAAACACATCATATCATAAGCACAAGTAGGCGTACAAGATGAGGTTTTAGAGAGAGAAAATGAAAGTATTATTATGAGCTCCAACTCTCTACCTTGGGAGGTAGAGAGTATTTATAGTCTTACACAAATCGCCACCTACGGGCTGTGGATCAAGCATACAGTGGGTAAAGACCCGTCTGTCCTCCACAATGTTACTTAACTAAATACTACTAAACATTAACTAATCTACGACTACGAGCTTTCTAACGATTACATATACTTGAGGTAACCGACTCTTTAATAACTGGATTTACTAAATCCTAACACAGACAGCTCATCGAACGTGACGTGAATAGTTTCCATGATATCTCGAGTTCTTTTTTTGTAGATTCGGAAACCCTTCCTATTTGGTGCATAACCCACAAAAACTCCAATGTCCGCCTTAGCTCTTAATTTACCTAAATCTTGACCATCATTCGTTGGATAGCAAAAAGTACCGAACACACGAAGGAAGGATAGATAAGGTTTTCGATTATGGACAAGTTCGTATGGAGTTTTTCCATGAGTGGTGTGTATAAGGGAACGCTTTTGGGTATAGCAAGCAGTGGCAATGGCTTCAGCCTAGAGAAACATTGGAACCTTTGAGTAAATTAGCATTGTTCTTGCAGCTTCCACAAGGGTCCGATTTCGTCTTTCAACTACACCATTCTATTGAGGAGTACGTGGAACACTTCTTTGATGGCTGATTCCAATGCTTTCATAAAACTAACTTAGTTCTTTGTTAACAAACTTAGTTCCATTGTCCGTTCGAATAATTCTATCAGTCTTGTTAAGTCGAACCTGTAGCTGTTTGATAAGTTTGATGATGACATCTGGAGTTTCATCCTTTTTCCTCAAAAACTTAACCCAAGTAAATCGAGAGTAGTCATCAACAACGACTAACACATATTTCTTCCCGTTTATAGTTTTCACTCTCATGGGTCCACACAAATCCATGTGAAGAGTATGAAGAACTTCCATTACTGAGTTTGCAGGTTTGGGTTTATGGGCATATTTCTTGCTTTTTCCCAATTGACATGCTGAACAAAGATGATCTTTTTCATACTTTAATCTGGGTAAACCTCTTACTAGGTCCTTTCTAAACAAGTCATTTATGGTTCCGAAGTTCAATTGATTGAGACGACGATGCCATAGCCATGACTTTATTTTAGAGGCCTTTGATAACAAGCAGATTGGAGAAGACTTCATCATGTCTTCGATAGAGATGGTGTACAAGTTTGTTCCACGTCTTCCTCTTAAAAGTTCCACACCATCAAGTTCTCTAATGAAACAAGTATGTTTTCTAAAGGCCACTTCTAGATCAGAATCACAGAATTGACCAACAGAAAACAAATTATAACCAAGACCTTCAACATAATATACCCGGGATATTACACTATCACCAACCACATAATCTCCGTAGCCCATAATTGCCCCAAAATGGTTGTTCCCGAATCTAACAGTCCCGATAAATTTACTCACAAAGTTCATGAGCCGCGAGCGATCTCCAGTCATATGCTTGGAACAGCCTGAGTCCAGGTACCACAGAACGATTTGAACGACCTTCAGTTGAACACAGACAAGTATGGATGACTGGACAGTTTGGATCCCCATGCGAGAATGGGTTCCACTTGGTTAGAAAATGTGTTTGGAGCACCCACATCAGAAGTAGAAACAATGATATCATTAGAGGTAGATGTCGAGCTAGTAGTAACAGTAGATCTATTCAAAGTATGTTCACTTCTTAAAGGTATAGTTCTACCAGTAGGCATCCATTTCCTAATGGGCAATGATCTAGATAATTTAGGGCACAACTCATTAAGATTGAATTTATGGCCAGTGGGTTTCCATTGATAGCCTACATTACTAAATTTTCTTCCTGTTTGTTTCCAATGTTTTCTAGCCGTCTTCTTCCTTGGTTTTCTGACCTTCTTATCCTATTTTCTAGTGTTAACATTTTTTACCGGAGATTCGACAGCATTACTCAAATCATTCACAACACATTCATGATTAATACCAGAAATCAAGCATTCATTACATGTTTTGCAAGTAGTAGCAGAATACGAATTAATTACAGTACTCTTTTAGCTAATACTAGAATCACCACGATTCGTCTTATTTAACAAAAACTTATTGTTCCTAGGATGGTCTTCTACTTTCTTCCATTGATCACTCTTAGCTTGCGAGGTCCTATCTTGCTTTGTATTGCCTGGAGGCTTTGACCCGCTTGCTTTTATATCACTGATTACTCCTGTAGAGGGAATGATGGGAACATTAGTTGGTTTTGCTACTTTTTGCATTCCTGATCTAGAAGTGCTGGGATCTGAAGTACTTGCAGGCACATCAAAGTTCACATGCTTGACTTTCGGCATAGAACAAGGCATATCATGGGTTGCATGCTTTACACTAGGCATAGAACAAGGCATAACAACTTTGTCTTTCTTACAAAAGGATTTAGGGCATGTTGCTCTTAAACATTCTAAAAGCTCCTGAGATCGTTTGGCATATAAGCATGCATACCTTACTTCACTATCAAGTGTTTTATTTATGCGATCATCTTCTACAATCTCACGGAGACATTCTAGACTATCCTTAAGGTATGAAAGATATTCTTGAAACACAAGTTCGTTATTTCTAAGATGAGGAGGAATATACTTTGCAGTCACAGCATACTTAGAATCCGCAGATGCCTTTGATATAACATTCTCATCACAGACAAGTGGCATTTTCCCTTTTACCTGACTCTTCAGATTCTCAATTTCCTTTTGTAAAGAAGTTATTTTTTCATTGTTCTTGTCACGAGTGACTTTCATTGAATCGTATAACTCTTTGAAATGTTGTTTAACATTTTCATTTTCTTCAAGAAAACTCTTATTTTCTTGTTGTAAAACATTAATGATGTTTTGAAGATAAAAGTTTTGAGAATTCTGAGAATCTAAAGGAGGAGGCATTTGGAAGACATTCACATTATTCTTATCACCCTTTAATTGTGAGATTTGGGTTTTCAATTTTTTGATTGTGTTATACTGAGCTCGAATCTGTTCATCACGTTTGCTTATTTCAAAAACTGCATCAAACTCAGGAGCATCCGAGGATGTCTTGACATTTGAGATTTTAACATTTTCTTTGAGATGTTGATATTTTAATTGCAAAGCAAAATGTTCAACATCCAGCTTTGAAAAATGTTTTACCAAGTTATCATGATCATCCTGGTCTATTTTATCATTCAGTTTTGAGTTTTTGTTTTCAAGCTCAATGACACGATCATGGGAAACTTTCAAAGCAACACATAATTCATGAAATTGAGAAGCAGTAATAGACTTTGTAACAGTATAAAACACATCTTGAGCCACACAACTAGAAATCAAGTTCTCATTTAAGATATGCAGATTCTTCCTTTCAATTTCATTACATTTGAGTTCACGTTCATAATCATTGACCTCAATTATCATTTAATCAAATTCCTTTTCCATTTCTTTAATCTCTGAATCTATCCCTTTTTGAAGACTCTCAAATTGATTTTTTAATTGTTTAAAGAAAGGCATGACCTCAGTTAAATAGCATTCTTTAGTTTGCTCAAAACCCCTTTCCCCATCAGTTATACCTGTAGGTGTGATTCTCTTCTTACATGTCTTCTCAAAATCAGCGAATAGTTGGTAAACAACATACAGGCTGATTATGGTCTTGCTCTTAGTGGGAAGAGTTCTAGGCACTAAATGCATTGGTGTATTCGGAGGATACACAGTAGCTGGAGGCACTTTCCTAAGGGGAGTGTTTGTTTCAACAAGTTCATTAGCTTTTTGCTTATCCATATCCTTTTTCCAAAAAAACTTGTTATGGGGTTAATTGAGTTTGAGACTTAAACTTGTTCAAGAAAATCCAATTTTCTTTAGTGTAATCATGGGGTTTAAACGTTATATTTTGCTTTTTATACTGAGGATCTTTTAACTTCTTTTCCATTTTCTCCCTAGAGGCATCTTCTAATTTTCTATCCTCTTCAGTGCTTCCAATACATGATGGTGTTTACCTAGGCTTGAGGATCTCATTACCATCATATACTACCTTATGATAAGCTTTAGCCTTTTTACAGAACTCGGGATTTGGCTCCTCTACAAGGGGAATACTATGCTTATCGCTTAAGACTCTGTGCTTAGTGATCATGTGAGCAGTCTGAATGGTGTTCCCTTGTACGTACAGTTTTTTTTTCAAAGTTTTTAGATTGGAAAAGTCATTCAAAAGTTTTGATTCCTTAGCATTAAATTCCTGTTTAAGCACTTTAACATTTTCTTGAAGTTCTTGCTTTTGCTTAACAGTTTTAGTAAGCTTTTCTTGTAAGGAGTTTAACTCTTGTTTTAACATTTCTTCTCTAAAATTACTTTTTCTAATGACTGTACATATTTGGTTATCCATCTCTTGCTCACGGGTGGTCAATTCAAACTTAGCACGTTGTTCATAAATGGCAACTTGTTCCTTATAGGCATTAAGTTCAGAGGTTATGGAATCATCAGAGGCACATGCAGTGTATTCATCAAAAACATAGTTATCATTGACTGCAGAAGATGCATTACTTGGTACATATTCACTTCCATCTTGCTTCACATATTGATCATATGGGACAACATTGCTATTACCCATATTTTCAATATCTGGTTCAATAATTTCAGTTGATTGTACTTTGTCATGAATCTTTTGCACATCAACCTCATCGTATAGTTTTAATACCTCTGAGACGATAGATTCCCTGGAAGGATTGGCCAGTTTTGGTGAAGAAGCCCTTGGAGTGACCATTGTGAGATACTAGCCATGAAGATGGTCTGGGCAGTTGGTTCATCATCAACATATGAGTCAAATGCATCACAGTCTGCAACTTGAAATACGTTGGGATTGTTCTGACCCATACCATGCACTGGTTGTTCATCCACATTAGCATCATAAGTTCTGGCGTTTCCCTCAGCAAGGAATAGCAATTCTTCCTCATTCAACATAGCTCCACTGTCTTGAGCTTGAACTAGCAACATGTCCTTGAAGTACTCTGCATTTTGTGGACGTTTTGGAAGAGTGTAATTCCTTGCGACGTGACCTTCTCCACCACAGTTGTAACACTTGATAGGCTTTGCTTGACCCTGAGCCATGTTCCTTCCACGATTCTGATTACTCACATATCCACCACCACCGCCAGCATTCCCATATCCAGCACCAACATTCCCATAACCAATACCAACATTCCCATATCCAGCACCAACATTCCCTTGCTCATTATGTGGAAGGTATGCATTTTGTCTTCCTTGCACATTTTGCACCAGTACCTTTTCGTCTTTAACCATAGCATAATTGTGAAGATTGGATGCAGTTCTGAGGTGATTGTTGGTGTGTGGGGTGAAGTTCAAGTTCTGCTTGACCATTAAAGCCAGTTGATTGACAAGCTGTTTCATGAATGTGTCTGAATCTGGAGGCTTATACCCTGGATCTGGAATGAGTTTGTGATTATCATTTCCAGTAGGTATGACTTGAGATGCCTTGGTAGTTATACCCACATTAGTGTAGAATGCAGTTGAATCATTTGAAGAGCTAGCATTTCCAGCATTGTTGTTAAACTTTTCAAGGATCATTCGTTCAAACACAGCATGCTTCTCATTTTGGAGCAAATAAGCATACAATTGCTCATAATTTGTGTTCCTCAAACCTTTGTTTAGCTTGACTGCAGTGACAAATTTGTGCCATTCGGGATTCATGTTGTTCACAAACTTTGAATTAAGCTGAATATTTGGCATTGTCATTTTGATATTCCTCATATCATTCACAAGCTTGTCTTAATATCAGATTTTCTGAAAGAAAATATTAATTATCACCTTCTATTTAAAAACAAAATCAAATTTTAATATCATAGTTAGTTGTCTTAATATCAGAGTTACTTGTCTTAATACATTTAAATTACTTAAATAATTTTAATTGAGTTATGATGTTTATCAGAGTTATGATGTGTTTATTAGAGTTATGAGGTGTTTAACCATTGTGGGTGCTCTATGACGTATACATATTAATATTGTCTTAATATCAGAGTTAGTTGTCTTAATATATGATATTCTGTTAATATCATAGTTTTGAAATAGATTTTCTGAAAGAAAATATTAATTATCACCTTCTATTTAAAAACAAAATCAAATTTTAATATTAGAGTTAGTTGTCTTAATATCAGAGTTACTTGTCTTAATATATTTAAATTACTTAAATAATTTTAATTGAGTTATGATTTTTATCAGAGTTATGATGTGTTTATTAGAGTTATGAGGTGTTTAACCATTGTGGGTGCTCTATGACGTATACATATTAATATTGTCTTAATATCAGAGTTAGTTGTCTTAATATATGATATTCTGCTAATATCATAGTTTTGAAAGAAAATATTTAAAATCAAAATCAATGAATATTTAATATTTTGCATGTTCTATGACGTATACATATTAACATTCTCTTAATATCAGAGTTAGTTGGCCTATGACGTATACATATTTGAGTATTTGTTTACATTTATTAAGTAATTTGCAACTGACATATATGTCAGATGTTATTTATAGTGATTATCACATTTGATACCATTGATTTTTTTTTTAAAAAAATCACATTTTTTAATATATGATATTGCCTTAATATCAAAGTTAGTTGTCTTAATATATGATATTGTCTTAATATCAGAGTGTCTGAAACAAAATATTAATCTTCACATCCTATTTTAAAACAAAATCAAAGAAAGTTTTATAATTGCACGTTCTAATGAGGTATATATATTAATATTGTCTTAATATCAGAGTTAGTTTTGCCTTTGACGTGTATATTTGAGTATCTGTTTACATTTATTAAGTAATTTAAATCTATATTCAAAAAGAGCTAAAATAAAATTAAATTTAGTATCTGACATACATATTTGAGTATATGTTTGAAAAGATAGATGCATAACACACTGACATACATGTCAGATAGTGATGACAAATTCCTCCTCGAGACTTAAAATATCAATTTATGTCAAAGTTTTACATTTAATTTTAATATAATTTTTCAATAATGTTGCTTTTTTTAATTCATGTTGTTTTTAAGTATATTTTTGTTTTTATTTAAATTTACTAAATAATTTTAATTGAGTTATGTTATTTAAATTAAAAATGATTTAATTTCTCACTCAGTTGGTAAAAACTAATATGATGTTTATTTTTTCAATAAAATTTGTTATTTTTATAATTTTTATATCAAAAGTCCTAAGCAGTAGTAACTTTTCTTATAGCAGCATTAACTTTTCTTCTAGCAGCAGTATCAAATTTTTAATATATGATATTTGTCTTAATATCAAAGTATCAAAAGTCCTACTTGTATTTTTCTTATAGTTTCTTTAGTCAAACACATACTCAAATATCAGAGTTAGTTGTTCAATTTTTATTTAATATCACAGTGTGTTTGAAGAAAAACTATCAGAATAATTACCATTAAAATTTTTATTTAAATTTTATCTTTTTTAATATATGATATTTGTCTTAATATCAAACTTAGCTGTCTTAATATATGATATTGTCTTAATATCAGAGTGTCTGAAACTAAATATTAAAAAAAAAATCAGAGAAAATTTTATAATTGCATGTTCTATGGCGTATACATATTAATATTGTCTTAATATCATAGTTTGTTTTCCTATGACGTATATATTTGAGTAGGGCTGTGCATCGGGTCAATCCCGACCCGACCCGACCCGAATCCCGACAAGCCGAAAAACCGAAACCGACTCCCGACCCCGACAAACCCGACAAGCCCGACTAACATGATTCGGGACTCGGGATCGGGACGGGATTCGGGATTTGATCGGTTTTGCTTGTTGTTTTTTGGTTTTCGGCCCGTCCCGACCCGTCCCGACCCGATCCCGACAAGCCCGAAACCCGACTAACCGAAAAACCGAAACCGACTCCCGACCCCGACAAGCCCGACTAACATGATTCGGGACTCGGGATCGGGACGGGATTCGGGTTTCGGTCGGTTTTGCTCACCCCTATATTTGAGTATACTCTCTGTTTACATTTATTAAGTAATTTCCAACTGACATATATGTCAGATACTATTTTATAGTGGTTAAAGAGATCTCCTCGAGACACAAAATATCACTCTATCTATGATAATCTTTTAAAGTTGATTTTAACAATAGACAAGACATTAATGAATATAATTAAATAATAAAGTATATCTGATGATAATTTTAATTGAAATAGATTAAAAAAAATTGATATTAATTTTTGTATTTTTATTTTAATAAAGATGTTTTACTTAAACAACTTTGATGTACTATGATATTAGACTTTTTTAAATACTTTTAAGTTTTGAATATTATATTAGTATGAAAATTTCACATTTTTAAATGTTATCATATATGTATATTTAAGATAATCTTTAAAAATTATTTATAATAACTACTCTCTTAATATTATCATAGTATGTAAATTTCATAGTTTAAATATTATAATAGTATGTGATGACGTATACTCTACATCCGGGTTACGAACCCGCCCCAAAGCCCAATATTGATAAAGCCCAACACGATGTGGGCTACGCTGATAAGCGTTTAGGCCCATGGAGGCCCAAATACGAATCTATTTACGGAATAGATATGGGATATCTTCTAATCAAGGAGATAATCATTCTCAACCGATTAAGGCGGGACACGCCGAAGGTTGAGGAACACGGAACCAACAAGGATTCCGTGCGTATATAAAGGGGATCACACCCCTCGTTTAAGGTACAATCTACAAACCCTAACTCTCCTTAAACCCTAAATCGATTACTTACTCTCACGCCGGAGGATAATCGTGGGAAACAATCCCACGGTAAGCCTAACGGTGTCTTTTGTCTTTTAGTGCGCAGGTTCCAAGCAACAATCCTCAATTGGTGTAGAATCCGGAGCTCCAAACAAGGAACGTCCAACTTTTGCATCAACAAGTGGCGCCATCCGTGGGACCATTCACTAAGAACCAAGAACTAGGATGACGAAGCGATCGCAAGCAGATTTTACTGGAAAGAAGGTGCACAGCGGGGCAACCCCCAAGCAGATCTCTGGAACAACCAGCGCTGCTAAGAATCAGGGATCAGGCCAGGATTCGGCCTTCCCTCTAGTGGAACCACTCTTGGGGACAACCCAGACAACAACGACTACCACCAGTACCAGAGACCCGCCGCGCACTCCTTTTACTCCACTCCAATCGGTGCTAGAAGCTAACTTCACAAAAGCACCCGACAGGAACAGGGGCGTGTTGATAGAAACAGATACCCCTGTTCTAGAGGGAGTCGTTCCGGAATTAGAGCCAAGTAATTTTGTCTCTCAAAATTACGAAGCCCTAGCTGTCCTCATGCAAGAGGAAGCAAAGAAAAGACCAAGTCGGAGCATGCATGCTCGACTAGACTTTGGCCCAGAGTTTGAGATATCTCCACCGCGTCGTCATAAGGAGAGACGCGGGAAGAGCAATCGCCGACCCCCAGTATTCAATAGAATTGGGAGGAGAGTTGAGGAAGATAATACGTCTGACTCACAGCCTATGACTGAAAGTGAGGAAGATGGGAAGCACACCAGTGTCCATACTAGACTCGGTGGCCGCAGAGTACAAGATAGATTGGGGGAGCGATATTCCCCAAGTGAGAGCCCCCCAAGCACGAATTCTGAGGATAACCGGCGTAAACGTCGAAGGGGAGAGGAACTATCCTCTAGTAATTCCTCAGACAACGAGGACAGTGAGACTGGACATTGATATCACAGTAACTTAATATGACATTAATATCATAGTAATTTAGTAATTAAAAAAATAGTATCGTTTATTGTATTAATATCCATGTTGATTTTAAATTTGTTTTTTTATTACCTAAAATATAATGTCAGAAAAAAGACGCATGGGTAAGATTAGACTATATACATAAATTTTAATATTTCGTCCTTTTCAATTTTTAAACATACCTACCAAATGTCAGTTTATATTTACTAGTTATGAAATAAATTTCAACAACA
The DNA here is from genome assembly GCA_019973895.1 of Chrysanthemum seticuspe. Classification (NCBI taxonomy): domain Eukaryota; kingdom Viridiplantae; phylum Streptophyta; class Magnoliopsida; order Asterales; family Asteraceae; genus Chrysanthemum; species Chrysanthemum seticuspe. Next base: position 151,463,155 of record BPTQ01000009.1, read on the forward strand.
ACTTTATCCTTATTTTGCAATATAAATTTGATCATTTCCCACTTCAATAATGTCTAGAATAGGTTTTTTTTTTTTTTTGAAGTCTTTATCTAAGGAAGCTCTTTTTTACAAAAAAAAGGTTACTGTTTTCGTTTAATAATTTATAATTTATGTTTATTAATTCTTTAGACTGATTATATCTTCTATTCTTTTTTTTTTCCAGAAATGCTTGTTTTAATGACAGTTTATTTTTATTCTGGAGGAATTATTATTTATTTATATTTTCACTGAAACCTAAATATTTTACCAAATTTTATCAAATCTAAGCAGCTGTAATGTCAACTGATATGACAATCTCTCCAGAAGATGATGTACACCAGATAAACATTGCTTCTTGAATTCCTTACTGTATAGATTTGATAATAATACAATGATGCATTCTTGGCTCATCTACGATCGCCATTGAAAGGAGCATCAGTCTCTCAATTCTTGAATATGCTTGGTTCTTCGGAAAAAAAAGGAACGAGCGTCCGAGACGAGCGCGTAACGTAGTCAAGATAGATTATGAAGAATATTTTTGTTTTGTTGGTGTTTTTTAGTTTGGTTTTAAATTTTAAAATGTGTTTTGATAACCGTTGTTGCTCACGCTTTTGTGATAAAAATGAATGAGCGTCTGAGACGAGTGTGTAATGTACTCAAGATAGGTTATGAAGAATATTATACCTGATTCTCGAATATAATTATTAATATATTAGTTTTTTGTTTAATTATCTTTTTTTATTGTTTAATAAAATATTAATTTTTGTTTATTTAATGATTTATTTCAATATCATCATTTTAATTTTAAGTAAATTGTATGTGACATATACCAATAAAACAATTAGGTATCCAATCATTACTCTATATAGTACAAACAAATTTTATTATTTTTGCTCTATAAATATGACCATTTCCAATTTCACAAAAAAACTAACCAAGCAATCAACTCACATAAAATTTCAATCTATATTCAAAAGATTGATGATCATTTTGCTCTATAATTTTATTTTTTTGCTTCGTTTTTATATGAAATCTAGATATTCTACCGAATGTTGAAAGTGAAACAACTTACAAGTAAACAATTTTTCTCACAAATTACCATGTTGTCTCACTAAGTGTTCCTTTAAACCCTAAATCCTAAACCCTTAAGTATTTCATCTTCAAGTATAATCAATGGTGTATGATATTCTGTATAAAGCTGCAAACTGTTTTTTTGTTGCTTTTTAAACCTTATTCTATTAAAATCATATGCCATTGTACATTTTTGTTTTTCCAGTTTCATCAACAAAACTTAAAAATGATGGTATATGATGATGCTTTGCAGTAGTCACAGTTGATGGAGTTAGATTGTATGAATTTATAATCCAAATATTTTAGAAATAAGGTAAAAAACTACAATAACCAAAGCTAGTTCAAACAAGTGTAAAAGAACTGTTACTGATACTGCTCCTCTTGTTCAAGCTAATTCTGTACAAGGTACCCCTGGTAAAAGGATTCAAGTTTTAGGGCTTGCAAATATGTTGACTTGGGAATTAATCAAGCAGAAGAGGTTTGGGGTAAAGGAAGTGGGATCAAGGAATGTGGTTAAAATTAAAGTGAAGATGACAATCAAGAAGTTGTTAATGTCTTTTATTTTTTGATGTCTTTTATGTATGACTTTCCACTATGAAACAACTGCTATGTAATGTAAGATGCAATTATGCATCTATCTTTTTCAACAAGTCATAGTAATTCTGATATTAATATTTTTTGACAATTTATGCTATGAAAATCAATGATAACTTAAATTTTTAAAAGACGCATTCAATTTAAATTCTATACTAGAAACAGCAGTAGCAACTTTTTCATCAGCAATAGAATCACCAATAAAAATATTCTCTGCAGCAGCAGAAAAATTTGTTGCAGCAGCAGAAAAATTTGTTACAGCAGCAGTAATATTTAGTTACAGCAAACTTATTTTGATATTAAAACTGGGAGTACCATACAATTTACTATCATCAGACAGTCTTCCTATCTGAATAATAAAATCTATATTACAAAAATCAGAAATTTCTTAATATCTTTCTAAATCATCAGAAATAATATCAAAATTTCTTAATATCACATAAGAATAAGGACAATTAAAATCTGACTAACAAAATTTCTTAATATCACACAAGAATACCTTTTCTCTCAAAACATCATTGACAATTTTTTTTTTCTGTTGCCTCTTCTGCAGACTTATCAAATATTTCTACATCTTCAAATGTAAAAAAATTTGGATCTCTAATATCTTTAATTTCATTGCTTATCTTGCAAAGAGCTTCCCATATAATTGGATGTATTTCATCTTTCAAATGTGGCAAGCCAAAATCTTTAACAACCTTTACAATCATCAAAGCAGCATCATCAACTATTGCTCTTACTTTGTCTAGACAAGTTTCATGAAGCTATATAAGAAATATATAATATATCAAATTTTTTATAAACTGTAGTATCATATATGCAAAACTTTATTATGATTATAAAAGCAATAATACCCGATCCTTATCGTACTCTAGCAAATTGAAGTAAATGTGACTGTCACAAATAGAAAATTCTTCAACTACTTCCATTCTTTTTTCCAGCTTTTTGAGATGGTAGCGTAGCACACATATATTTGTTGTGTCAAAAGGATAATTGTCGCATGTCAAATACTTTAATGTTTCAGTTAATAAAGAATTTGCAGCCTTAATTTCTTGTTTTACTTGACTCAAGCATTTTCGCATTTGTTCCTTATAATCTGACTAAAAATTATCCACTGCTGAACTTTCTTATTCATCTGCTAATCTTTCTTCTCCTTCTGTTGAATATAACAAGCCGATAGTTAAGAATTTTTAATATCAGATTAGCTATCAGCTACTAGTACTAAGTTACTATTGCTAAGGAATTTGAATTAATTATCAGATTATCTATAATAATAGCTATCATCTGAATTAACTACTTTATCAAATTTATTAAGTAAGTAATATAAAGCTGATAGTTAAGAAGAATTCTTGATATCAGATTACCTATTATAATAATTTTCAGAGACAATTTATAAACATCAAAGAAATTTCTTAATAATAGATTAACAACAATTATTATCAGATGCCGTTCTTCAGTTTATAATTATTATCAGAATAACAATGATAAGAAAATCGAAAGTTCGTTAATATCAGAATAGGTATCATCAGACACCATTAATATCAGAATAAAAATGATAACGAAAATCTAAAGATCTTAATATGATATAAGCAATCTTCAGTTTACAATGAATATTAGAATAACTACATTAAGAAAAACAGAATTTTCGTATAGTTATTATCAGAATGACCATGATAAGAAAAAGGGAATTCGTTAATATCAAATTAGCTCTCATCAGACACCTTTAATATCAGAATAAAAATGATAACGAAAACGTAAATATATTAATATCATATAAGAATCTTCAGTTTACAATTAATATCAGAATAAAAAATGTTAAGAATTTTTTTTATCTGTATAATTATACTGGAACCTTATTAACTTCAGTTTCAGACACCGTTAATATCAGAATAAAAATGTCAACGAAAACGAAAATATCTTAGTATCACATTGACAATCTTAAGTTACAATTAATATCATAATACAAATTTTAAGAATTTTTTTTTGTTGTTAATGTTACATTAGCTATATTCAGTTAATAAAAATGTTAATAAGAATAGAAATATCTTAATATCATATTAGAAAGCTTCAGTTACAATTAATATCAGAATAAGTATCTTAAGAAAAAATTAATTATGTTAATATCAGAATAGCTATCTTCAGTTTGAATTGTATCAGAAAAGCAATAGTCTTAATATCAGATTACCTATCATCAGACATTTTTAATATCAGACTAACTATCGTAAAAAAATTCTTAACTTCGAAATTAAGAAAATTACCTTCGTTTAATTCTGCAAATCTTAAACTTGATGAAATCATTGTTTTTAGATAATTTTTGTTTTTTTTTTTATTTTTTTTTAGTTTATGTTTTTATATGTATTGTTATTCAGGTCTACGCTGATATTATAATAATATAGATTAATTACGAAAATGCCACCACGTTTTTTTAACGTAGATCAGATGGACGCTTGATCGTGCAGCTGACATTCATCCGTACCATCCGCACTTAAAAGTTGAAACGCACCCGATCGCTTCCCTATATATATATATATATATATATATATATATATATATATATATATATATATATATATATATATATATATATATATATATATATATATATATATATATATATATATATATATGATCAAATAAGAAGATTACTTAAAATAAGAAGGAATAAGAAGAACTATAACCGCAAATCCGAGATGCACCGACCTTAATTAGATGCATTCTTATAATCTTAGATGCATTCTAATGCACCATAGTGTGTTTTCTAGCTTTTAATCAGATGCATATATGTATATTAGATTCATTTCATGATTTCTCTTGGTTTTTGTTCCTATGCACGTGCTGAAATCATGAAAATCAATTTGCACCATCTATACATCAAATTAACTTTCGAAACTAAAGATGTCGCGTAGTTTTGGTCACTTCTCACCACTTCTTATTTTAATTTACTTCTCATTGGATCCCTACTAAATATATACATATATATATATATATATATATATATATATATATATATATATATATATATATATATATATATATATATATATATATATAGGGTGAAAGCTAAAGATACGCAACGTGATTTTTCAGAACTACCGATGTACGCAACGAATTTTGAAAATTACCATTGTACGCAATATATTTTCAAATTTGGAACAATGTACGCAATATGACCGGTAACTAACAAGTTACCAGGTCACAAACTTTCAAAATGACAAAAATGGTCCATGTGACTTGCGTTGACTTTCACAGGTCATCCCATGACTTTATTTTCGGTTAAAAAAGTTTCAGTAATGGTCCTTATGGTCACTAACTTTCAGATTTAGTCCGTTTTTTCCGTTTTTATCAGTTTTTCTTACGTTTTGTCCGTTTTTCTTACGTTTTTATCGGTTTTCATCCGTTTTTGGCCCTTTTTCTTACATTTTTGTCCGTTTTTATCCGTTTTTCGTACGTTTTGTCTGTTTTCTTTCGTTTTTGCCTGTTTTCATCGGTTGTTTTTACGTTTTGTTCGTTTTTCGTACGTTTTTATCGGTTTTAATTCGTTTCTGTCCGTTTTTCTTACATTTTGTCCGTTTTACTTACGTTTTTGTTCGTTTTTGTACTATTTCAACATGTTGAAAATTTTTTCCAAAAAGAAAAAAAATTTAGAAAAAAATTTTCCAAATAAAAAAATTGGAATTTTTTCGCAGTTTTGAAAAAATAAATAGGAAAAAAAAATTCCGAAAAAAAAAATTGAAAAAAAATTAAAAATTTGAATAAAAAATTTCCAAAAAAAATTGAATAAAAAAAATATTTTTCAAATATTTTTTTAAAAAAAATATTTTTCAAATATATTATTTTTTTAAAAATCTTTAAAAAAAATATTTGAAAATTTTGAAAATAATTTTTTTTTTCAAATAAAATATTTTTCAAATTTGGAACAATGTACGCAATTTTTTTTTTGAATCAAAAAAATATTTTTCAAATATTTTTTTTTTAAAAAATATTTTTCAAATATATTATTTTTTAAAAAAATCTTTAGAAAAAAATATTTGAAAATTTTGAAAATAAAAAATTTCAATTTTTTTTTAAGATTTTTTAAAAAATATATATATTTGAAAAATATATATTTTTTTTAAAAATATTTGAAAAATATTTTTTTTATTCAAATTTTTTTTTTGAAATATTTTATTCAAATTTTTAATTTTTTCCGGAATTTTTTTTTTTCCTATTTATTTTTTCAAAATTGCGGAAAAATTCCAATTTTTTTTTTTGGAAATTTTTTTTCCAAATTTTTTTTCTTTTTGGAAAAAATTTTCAACATGTTGAAATAGTACAAAAACGAACAAAAACGTAAGAAAAACGGACAAAATGTAAGAAAAACGGACAAAAACGAATTAAAACCGATAAAAACGTACGAAAACGAATAAAACGTAAAAACAACAGATGAAAACAGGCAAAAACGAAAGAAAACAGACAAAACGTACGAAAAACGGATAAAAACGGACAAAAATGTAAGAAAAAGGGCCAAAAACGGATGAAAACCGATAAAAACGTAAGAAAAACGGACAAAACGTAAGAAAAAATGACAAAAACGGAAAAAACGGACTAAATCTGAAAGTTAGTGACCATAAGGACCATTACTGAAACTTTTTTAAACGAAAATAAAGTCATGGGATGACCTGTGAAAGTCAACGCAAGTCATAGGGACCATTTCTGTCATTTTTGAAAGTTTGTGACCTGGTAACTTGTTAGTTACCGGTCATATTGCGTACATTGTTCCAAATTTGAAAATATATTGCGTACAATGGTAATTTTCAAAATTCGTTGCGTACATCGGTAGTTCTGAAAAATCACGTTGCGTATCTTTAGCTTTCACCCATATATATATATATACATTATATTTAAGAGGAGGCATGCCACATATTATTCCACGTGGCATCCCATAATGCCATGTCATTAATCCATGTCATCATTGAATACATGTGGCATTTTTTTTTAAATTTGATTAAATTAACTAATTTTCGGATTATTAAATGTAGTGTAAAAAAATGTAACTAACAAGGTTCGAACATGTGATCTCTACTAACAATAACAAATATCTCAACCACTGGAACAATGATACTTTTGATATTCTCTTTTCAAATCAAAATTAATAAAGCCACATAAACTATTATTTCAACAATAATATCTATTCCTTAAATATAGCTTTGGTTAATTATACAGATTTTAAAAAAATCCGGGAAACAAAAAAAGGTACGCCTCTTTTTTCTTAAACCCTAATATCTGTTTTCTTCTTGAACTCATAATATTTTGCAGGTTTGATGCATGTTTTGTTTTGTTTTGTTTCTTTTGTCTACGTTATAGGTTGATATTAACACATAGAAAAAGACGCATTCATGCATTACAGGGAAGATTCGAAGCAAGTTTAGTGGAATACAATTAAGCAGCATCTGATGATTTTGGGGATGATATCATCCACAGTAAGCAATATTCTTAGTTTCTAAGATGCGTTTATTTGGTTATTGTGAATTTGAATCTTATGTTGGTTTATTGTATATGCAGGTGGATGTTTTATTCTTTTCAAGTTCTTTAGTTTTTATGTGCTTATCTTTATCTTATACATTGGAATGAAATCTGATATGTTCTTAACTTCAAACTTGGTTTGGTTATTGTGGAAACATTTAATATTTATGTCGTTTAGTAGATCAATATTTGTGCATTCTTAAGGAAAAAATATGCATTATAACATGTTAGGCTATGTTTTGTTTAGTTTTTTGTTTAGTGATTTGTTAACAAGATGCCTGTTACTATTGCATATTACTTTACTTATGGACTTATATCAGACTTTGAAGGATACCTAAGTTCACGCGTCATGTGGATGTAAGGCTTACCATAAGTCCTAATATGAATTTTTCTATATATTGTAGATCATTTCCATGAGGTGAAGAGCAAACGAGAAAAGAGGAAGGAGGTAAGTGGAGTTGGATGAGGCATGGAACCTATCAAAAAAATAAGTGGCTATGTATTTGATGTCTATTGACGAAGGTGCTTTTTATGTCCTTTACCAATATTGCAAGAGTGAGCAAGCTTAGCAATTTTAATTTGCGTTTATGCAAGTTACTTCACTGTTTATCTTGATTTTACATATGTAACTGTATGTATTTTCACTGTTTATCTCGATTAGTTTATATATGCACTTTTTTAAATATTAATTTGGGGTGTTACTACTTAACTAATCATCTTCTAATGGAACCGGAGCAGGTAAGAATAAGAAACAACTTAACAAGCAAATAAAGAAGCCGTAATGGCAGAACATGCTGTGACCTATGGTGATATTTCCATCAAGCAACTTCAATCAATGATGGATACTGGACGTGAATGGAAAACGGTTAGTTTATTATCAGAAGGCTTGATAGATTGTCCAATGTTAGTTAGAGGATAAGTGCAAGTCATTCGTCATTTTGGTAAAATGGCATTTTTGACCGTAAGAGAGGGTGGGTATACGGTCGAGTGTGTGTTGAGAGCTGATTCTAATCATGGTGGGTTAGTGATCAAATGCTTAATTATGCTATTGGCATTAGTAGAGAGTCCTTCATTTATGTCGAAGGAATTGTTCAATTTCCTACTGAGCCAATTACCGGCTCATCTCAACAGGTGAATACAAGCTCTTTTAGTACTATTCTTGATGAAAAGACCAAAATTATGTAAGCTGTTATATCAGTTGTTTATTTATTCATCTACAGCCAAATTCAAAGGAAATCTATTATCATGCTTTACATATAATACAGGTTAATGCCAGTTTAACGCATATTGATTTTCGAGATATACCATTTAGATATAAAGGTTTTACAACTTGTGACTCATTGTGAACTTGGCATGATTCTAACATAATTTGGGGCTCAAGGGTCCGAGCCAGTTTTGGTACCCTCATGCAATGTAGATTGGATTGAAAGTTCCTTCATCGGTAAGGCTATCTCTTTTTTGATTTCTATGGTGAGATTCATTGATCAAAATATCAGACAACAAAAACGCGTTCAGCAATTTGGTGTGATGCGTCAACAGATTTAGAGGCCACAAACAGGGCTTCTTGAAAGCTCTGTGTACGTCAATTCTACAGACATGGCTATTTAGCATTAGGCTTCATACATTTTCCATAATACCTATCACACTATAATTGCTACTTCATTTATATTTCTAGATATATGTGTAAAATTTTCATATTTTCACCTAATATTGATACGCGGAAGGTTGTTGTTGTGATAGGTATTAATAAAGTAACAGGAGAGGGTTCCTTTTTTGGGCTGCTGTTTTTCGTTCCGATCTCTTCAAACTTTTGGCTGCTTTTTCTACTTTTGGTATTGTTGTTAATCGTTTGTTACTATTTATTCTGTTTAGTTTGTTATGTCAAGATGAGGATGAGGTGTTGAGCGTATGAACACTGATCTGCAGAAAGAATTTACCCAAGAAGTTTACATCTTGAGGTCAGTCAACAATATCCTGTGCATTTTTGCATTTTTCGACTGCACGGTCTAATGTCTATGCGTATATGAAAAGCTTATGTCATCAAATACTGGATTATCCCACATGCTACTTTTGCTAATCTTGTTATTTACTGTATTTTTATGGTTGTATCTATGTTGGAACTAATATATGTAAATGGTTAGACCTAGGAAGATTGTACAAGTACTTGACATGAGTAAGCTGAATTTCCACTATTGGGTTGTATTAATATTATGTGATAGTCTATTTCTATGGTTACAGAGTGAGTTTATAGGTGAATGTTATATGAGGAGGGCGTACATATCATGTTTTACGCCTTTTAAACCCATATGTGAGAAGATACACCCCGCCTTTTGAGGAATTTTAGGTTGACCGATGTATGCTTGACCAGGGAGAGTCAGTTGTGTTTCCTACACTTCCTGGCCCGTCTGTTTTTTTGTTTATGTCAGGTGAAGGATCGATGCACACATCGTTATCCAAAGATATGATGTTGGGAGGAGCAGCATTATTTGCACTTGCAGGCGTGGAGGTTTGTGTGACTATGCAATCAGAGTTGCATTTCTATATAGCTTAAGTGAACAGTAAGGTTCTTCTGAACTTTTGACATGATGTGGATGAACAAGTGAAACCGGTAATTTATGTATCGTTATGTTTTGTAACAGTAAGCTGTTGTGCTCCATAATTATACAAAACAATAATTACAAAATAACAGTTTTTTTATTATTCCATTCTTTTAATACAACATATAGAAGCTGAGACACCACAATATTTCACTCTATTGTCCCCCTAGACTATAGGCAATCAGGTACATTACAAGGACTCTCATCTCCTTTTGTGCCCATAACAATTTTAACTTCTTTCTTTGCATTTTATGAAGGCAGTATGATATTGTATCCTGACTAATCCCATTTTAATTTTTAGCTACCGCTACTCTATCTATCTATTAGACCTTTGGTTCACTAGCAGTCTTTTGGTTCTTAGAAAGCAGACATCATGTCTTTATGATGTTGAGCATGCTCTACAAGTGATGTCATGCTTGCGACTGGACTGGATTAGTAAAAGTGATGGTAAAATGCTCACTACTCGCAGCCTAATCTACATATTTGACTTTTAGTCATATGTCATATGTCCAGATATAACCTGTGATGTTGATTTTGAAGAAATATGTAACATGTACTGTATCATGCTATTTTAATTAGTTATTGGACATCCCAAATTGGGGATTATAGAACACGGAGAATGTTTGGACCAAAGTACTAAATTTTATGGGACAAATGGTTCTAATATTGTGCATAACATAATACTTATATTCGTCTATTGGTTTCGCAGGTCCTAGAGTGAATGTTCCTCGAAGTTTGAGGTGGGCAGGTACTGGAGCAGTCACTGTGAAAACATAGAGGCCTAAGACAAGAAAAATTAGCCGCAACTTTACTACGCACTCTGAGATTAACAATCCTGGACAGGCATGTCTTACTTTGTTGTTTTCTATTGTGTTGCACTGCTGGGTCTATTCTTTTGCCCCTTGTCTAAATTTCTAATGGGAGTCCAATCCATGGTCTTTTTGATCGATTCCTGTTAGGGTTAACGTTTATCCGCTTTTTGATGCACAAGATATGTCAATGGGATCGATTTTGAAAGATGATTAGCCTAGGTATTTGTGTTGCATTGACCAGTACTTACGTACCAACTACCAAGACTTCGAATAAAGGTCTCCTATATGTAGGGCGGTTATATTATTTTGTGTTATTTGTGTTGGCTCTCATCATAAAATGACTTTAAGTCATTTTATTGCAAATCGCTGCCAAACTTCCCAAAACTCCATTGGGAGGTATAGTCTTAAATAATTAGCAACAAAATATTCCAAATGAAGCAAAGCCAAATCAGAGCCAGGACATATCCTTCTTCCCGCACCAAATGACATCATCTTAATCCCTTTACTTCCACTTATATCAAACACACCATTACTACCATCATTTGACATAAACCTCTCTGACTTTAACTCCATCGAATCATCCCACACCGTTGGATCCATACCCATCTCAGCCACCATGAAATTGATAGGTGCACCCTGCAGAATCACCGTACCCTTTTACCTCTACACCCTTTGTGGCTTTATGAGGCAGCACGAAATGCCCAAGTGGGTGTCTCCTCAGTCCTTCCAAAACCACTGCTTTCAGATACGGCGTTTTCTGTTAGTCCTTTTTGTTTATAACTGATTCTAACTCCACCCCCTTTTTCAATATTTTTGGCAGTCGTCCAACATAAGAGATAATTTCATCGTATATCTTACTCTGAATGTGAGGATGCTTCACGAGATTAGCCATAATCCATTGTAGAGCAGTAGTGGTGGTGTATGTACCAGCATTAAGAAACTCGCTACACATACCTACCATCTTTTTATAAGTGAGCTTTCAACCATTTCCATTATTACCTTCGTCCTCAGGAAGCTGCAGATTCACCAGTGTATCAACATAAGCCACGATATCCTTGTCAGAATCAGCTGATTCAATTCGATCTCATTAATCCGACCCTCATCAAACTTCTCTCCAAAACACATCAACACCAATAAGCTGAACATAACATACTGAAAATGATCAACCACCTTGATCCCATCACCTTCATGGCACTGTTCCTGGAGTTTATCAATCAAGTTACAAAGGAGCCACTTACGAGCCCATGAGTACGTCTTGATCCTATATGGAAGCATGATCTCAGATGCAAGGTTTTATCTCAGAAGCCGCCAAGTAGGGCCATAGGAGGCAGTGGAGATTTTGTGCATATAGATAGTGTTGGGACGGTCCGAAAACATAGCACCTTTTTGAATGAGTATTTCGTGGGAGAGTGAATGGCTCCCAACAAAAACAGATCGTTGAAAACCAATTGAAAGACTGATAAGTGGTCCATGTGTGGCCTTGAGCTTTGTCAGAATGGGCTCAAATCTTGAAACTTCCACAACGGCTGACTGACTCTTGTGTCATTATTGAAACACAGGGTGAAAAGTCTCTCTCAAGGGAACATGAAGATAGTTATCTTTAACTTATAATTCTAAGGAATCAGCGACAGTCTCAATGTCGACTTCAGTGTTACCCCGGGTTTCATCCTATGAAATTACTGATCTTCTTGACCCTTCGTCTACGAATTTGCAAGTAAGTTTGACCCCATAGCTACCTTAAATCTTACAGTGGTTACAGTAATATATTCCAGTGGTTGTTACAGTGGTTACAGTTTTTGTAAGATATTAACTTTTCACATACACATCAAACCATAACACAAAGTAGCATATAGATGGAATTCTAGAGAGAGAAAGTTAGAGGTTTAGGGAACTTTAGTGAGAGAAAGAAAATTCTTATTATGAGCTCCAACTCTCTACCTTGGAAGGTAGAGAGTATTTATAGTTCTTACATAAGTCGCCACACTTTGGGCTGTGGATCAGGCATACAGTGGGTAAAGACCCGTCCGTCCTCCACGGTGTTACTTAACTAAATAACTACTTAACTTAAAAGAACTACGACTACGAGCTTTCTAACGATTACATATACTTGAGGTGACCGACTCTTTAATACCGGGAATTTCTAATTCCTAACAGTTTTTCTTTACCTGGTGTTGTTAGTCATATTGGAAAAGTTTTGCACGTGTCGAAAATAATGATTAGTAAGGCTGCTGGAAGTATATAATTTCTATTTAATGTTATTTCATATGTTAATACTCATCGAAGCAGGTTTCTGATAAATGTATGCTGATTAAGGCTTGAGATCCAAGTTGACTGAAGTGCATCTTTAATGCTAATAACCTCTTAAATTATTTTCATTATTTTCTTATCAAGTTTGACACCCTTATGGGAAAGTGCAGGAAAATGCAGTGCGCTGAGATTTGGAGCAAACAAGGTCAAGTGAAATACATTAGTTTTCTCAAATGGGATAAAAAGTATACAATGGATAACAAGTAAGTTTTTACTATAATAGAAAAAGTTGTGTTGCACTTGGTATGAAACTGATTATTTGACCTACAAAATATGTTTATCCTTTTTGTAACAATCAGATAATCAGTACGGACAAGTAAATCCAAACAAAAGTTCATCATTCAACCAGGAATCCTGAAGCTAGAATTTTCAAAAGTGTAGCTATTAGAAATCCAGATGTCGTTCAAAAAAAAAGAAATCCAGATGCTCCTTTTGTTGCTTCAGGTTCCTCCTGAGGACCGAGCATATATTTTCCTGGTCTTATCAAGGTACTTTTTCAATTTACACATGTTATACGCTTATAACAAGAAAATGATAGGTTTTTTTGGAACGACATGTTAATTAAAAAGAAAAAACTAGCAAAGAGCTAGAATATAACTAAATATAGATCAAGGGATCATACAAGAAACCAATGGATCGTTTAATCAATCTATCCAACTAGGCAACAAACTGTTGCAAATTACATCTATATAAGAGATATAATTATGTGAAAAATTCTTTACTTCCTCGCATAAATGTCTTTTCGTGGGGGGTTTTAAATCAAAAAAAACATGGTTCCTATATTCCATATAACCCACAAGGAGGTTTGAATGACTGCATTGAAACAAAGAGACTTTCTGTTTAAGGTAAACTTGTCTGCCCACAACATTAGGTTAAATGATCCCCTTAGGACTATCAGCGATACCCTGAACCACCATATCTTAATCAAATTCCATAGGAGAACGAAAGTATTTCGTACTGCCTTTCCGGCACACTAATTTTCTGGATCCTCTTAGCTTTTAAAAACAAAGCAAATTAAACTGAAATGATATTAAGGCATCTACACTAGCGCTAACTACTACCTAATGTTTAATCAAACTATTTTTTTTTTTCAAAATAAAAAATAACCTAGAAACCGTCACAAGATGCTAGTTGTTCATGTTTAATCAAGTGAGTATTAAACACAAACTTTTTCATCGGTATAATATTAGATGGTAGGAAATTAATTGGCAACTTTTAAATTCTTGCAGGTGTAGATCTTAGGTCAGCAAAAGTCTATGAACCTGGACTTCTAAATTATAAAGCGAAGCATGTATTTTACCGTTTTGAAAAGAAGAAATTCAGATGACGCTATGATTATTATCGGGCTTCTGTATTTGAGGTATATACTTCAAACTCATCTACATGATAGAACTATAGTGTTAAGAACAATAGAGTTCACATGTTGTTAGTTTGCAGTTGTCTTATTGCAAAACTGGACTAACATTGTTCCTGGTCTTTAGCGTTTTCAATTTACACGTCTTCAAACATATACATGTCCCTAAGAGTATTCATCTCTATTTGAAAAGGAGCATATCTTGATATTACTTTGATTCAGATGTTATACACCTCAGTTGTCAAAAGGAATGAATACATTGCCTACCAATTCCTAATGTCAAAAGATTAATAGTTATAATGCCTTGACTTTCAAGGGAAAAGATGGTGTAATTCATATAATGGAGATCTTGATGAATTAAAATGTCAAGCAATGTACTGTTCACATGCAGCTTAAAGGAACGAATGGAAAAAAATTGATTATTTGGTAAGCTATACGTGAGTGTTAATTTCTTTACAACTTAAATGTTGACCAATTTTAAATGTTAATTTTGTGTTTTCAGGTTTCCAGTGATGTAGTTGTCGCTAGATTCCTACGCACGCCGCAGGTTACAAGTTGTACAAAACATGATTTCGATGGCGCAGGTACATAATACGACCTATAAAAAAGGTTCGGTTCTCTAAGTAGATTGCTTTTACTAAGTTGTTGTTACTACTGGAATATACATATTTTTTAGTTATTAGAATTTAAAGGGTGTTTAGGGTTGCTTATTTGCTAATTTTTAAACAAGATAAGCAGTTTGGAGTGTTTGCATGTGACTACATATCTACTTATTTTACACTAAATATCTAAAGTGCTTATCTTTTAAATAAATAGAAGTTTAAAATGAACAATCCCAAACACCCCTAATATTTGATACGTTTTATATGATTGTGTGTAGACTTGCTTAGTTTATATCGTTGTGTTATTTATAGATATTACAGCTGAGAGTCGAGTGGAGAAGCCATTTCCAATGTATGTTCCAAGAGACGAACAATTTGAGGATGACTAATGTTTTTTCTTGTACTTGCAGCCGTATTTGCCAGACGGTACTCCAGTCGGGCTAAAGTCTCTAAGATATCAAGAGCTTAAGGACTTAAGGGGCAATGGTATAGGAGTTAAGAAACTGTCGGATCGAATATATGATTATGATGTTTATAATGATTTGGGTAATCCAGATAGGGGAAATGACTTTGTTAGGAATTGGAAATTCCATAGTGAAGTGTCGGTCACCCCAAATATAATTTAGCATAAGTTAGCTCGTAGACATATCGTTATTTACTGTTTTATTAGTTAGTTATTAGCCTAGTGTAGCGTAGTGTAACACCGTGGAGGAAGGACGGGTCTTTACCCACTGTATGCCTGATCCACAATCCGATAGGAGGACGTTAGCTTTGTAACTATAAATACCCCTTCCATCCATGGAAGGGGTGGTGCTTTTCAATCTAACCTTTCATATTTTGTTCTCTAAGTCTCTACCAAGAAAACACCCAACTCTTTACTTTCTCTCTCTAATGGCTAACATGTATTTTGATCATCCAAGACCACCCGAATCATCAACACAATAAATATATCGATCCTACAAATGTTATCAGAGCTTGGTTGTGTTGTTTTTCGAGTGGTCTCTCATACGGTTTGAATCTGTTTTTGATGTGTTTCGAGTGGTTTTTGATGTTTTAATCGGTTTTTATTCGTGGTATTTGTGTAGTCATTTCTTGTTTCACGTTTGCCATGATCAAAACCTGTCTTTATTTGTTCATATGATGGTTTTAAAACTGATATGGTTAAATAGTCATCTGATTTATCATAAAAGCTATAACTGTTATGTGTTTTTTTGTCCAAACTGTCTTTTTGAGTCTATTTTTTGTATCAAGTTATATCAGTATTATATTCGTGGGTCATCTGGTCAGTTTTTTTAACTGTTAAACTGGGTCAAACTGGGAAAAGTGAAGCATTTAAGATGCATTTGGTGATAGTTTTCTGGGTTTTTTATGAAGATGGTCGGAACTTGGTCGGAATAACTCACCGGAATCATTTTAATGGTCATTCTTCATAGCGAGTTGCTATGTATTTTCATAGCGATTTAACAAAATGCTTTTGAGCTTTTGTATTTTACAGTAGCAACTTGTCTATGACTTTCTTATGGCGACTTGTGTCTAATTTAATAGCGACTTGGTTATTTGACTTTTGAGTCAAATAAAAGACCTTAGCGACTTGTAAAGAAAAAGAAGTAACGACTTGGTGAGTTTGAAAAGAAGTAGCGACTTGTTCTTGTAAAAATCTAGCGACTTGCTTTTCACTTTTGGTAGCAACTTGATATTTATCAAGTAGCGAGTTGACACTTAAAGGCTAGCGGCTTGTTCTGACCTAGCGACTTGACTCCATGCTAGCGACTTGACACCAATATACTGTAGCGACTTGTTTTGGACAGAAAGGATGAAGAAGTGTATGAGATATGACCAACTAATACCAAAAACAAAAATACCAAACCACAACAAGACTCATGAACCTCAGTTTCAATCACAAAACATCATTGGTCCATTATTCTGTTCTATTAATCAAGAAGAACAGTGTTTAACATATCCTTATCTATTAATTCTCACATCACAACTTCACCATCTAATCCCAAACCTATCCTATCCTCCATCAAACTCTAAGACTACACAAGACTTAAAACGAATTAATGAAATTGATCTCAGAATTTTTCTTCGTGGGTTTCAAAGTGTTATCTTGCCTCAAAGGGCGTTCCACACGAATATATTAATCGTCACAGATCTATTGTGAAACTTTGTTTCATTTACTATACGAATCAAGAAAGAAAAGATTAATAACAAAACTGTTATTCCCTTTTTCTTTGGCTCGTTTAATGACCAAAACACAAAACAAAGACATAAAGAACCTACCTTGAAGTCATCTCTAAAGAGCTTGTGCCATCTCGTGGCTATCTCTTGTTTCTCGAAGCCATCCCTGTGGCTTAGTATTGTCTTAAACCGATTCAGGATTTTATGAATATAACTTGGTTATCCTTCGGGTTTAATTGTAAGATGCTACTAGAGGGTAACATGTTTTTTGTGATAAGTGTTTTTCAAGGATGAGGCGTTGTTTTTATGTGAAAATGAAATAGGCAGATTAATTTTTGAGGAAGATTATTTTGGGATTGATTGCTGTTTTGAATAAGATGGGGGCGGATTTTTGTTAATGATATTAGGGTTTGATGGGTGTGTGATGTTCTAGAGGTGAAGAGAGAGGCGGAGATAATTGAGGTGTAAGATTAGGGATTGTGTGAAAGTTGTGGCCTCTTATACTCCTAAATATTAGGGTTCAGCTAATGATCTGATTTACAAATCTCATGGGCCGAAGATTTCATATGAATTAAATGGGCTTTATTATTTTCATGATATTAATCTCATATTGGGCCTCGTGTTTCTGGTTCCTTTTTGTCTCGTGGGTATATGGATGAATGAATTATTCGAGCTATGTGTTAACTGGATTTGGTTACATGGACCTTGAGGTAGTATTCCAAATATTGAATATCTTGGGCTATTAATTTTGTTGAACTTTACCCGGACATTGGATTGTTGGGCTGGACCGAATTTGTGGGGAGTAAAAATATTGAAACGGATATGGATCGGGTATCAAGTGGTATTTATTCATGGGTTAATTACACTTATTTGGAGATTTGAGCATCAATTTGGGAATGAATTAATCTTATGAATCGAATATTATTGGGATGCGATTTGTATTCTGTTGGTTGATACTTTTGGTGTACACATTTTCAAGGAAAATATTATGTCACGGCTCGAACTGAAAGATGATCAATGATGACTACGGGGTGTTTGTACGATATTTCCTATTTGGCTTTGAAGTGACGTTTTCCGGCCACGTTTACCTATCTCATCTTCTTTCTTTCTACCCTTCCGCGAAGATGACTTGTTTGGGCATTTATTAAGTGTGATAAAGACTTGGACATTTAATTACGATTGTGATTCTTTCTCGCTTAACCCACAACGTAGCTATCACTTCGGTGTCTCACTCAGTTTAGAATGTCAAGAGGTTTTGTACATTGGGTACACCGTTTCTTTTTCACGAGGATTCGTACAAGTTTAAGTAACAAATCTAGGGAATTCTACTTCATGATCAAGTTTTGTATATTGGGGGTTACTTCTCCATGTGGTCACTACAATAGCCGACGGAATGCGTGAATGATGTGTTTATCAAAGTGTTTATTGGATGATTGTTGATGGTGATGATGTGGAATAATGAACCGCTGCATGTTCCCCTAAAACAAATATTCACCGAAACCAAAGTTGTCATAACACATTCAAGCTAATATTGTTTACGGTTTTATCTTGATTTTGTAAAATCCCATGACAGTGGAAAATCCTAGTAATTGTAAAGTGCATTTCCAGATCTATCTTACGGTTTATTCTTGGTTTTATAAAATCCCGCGAAAGAAACTATTTCTCGGTTTAAACCATAGAGTTGTAAAATCCCGTAATGATGGAACCATCTTGGAAAAAGGAAAGTGTATTTCGAGATCTCTTTTGATGATGGTGCTACGATTTCTGTTTCAAAGAAGAGATAAAAGGTTGTACTTCATGAATTGGATGTGTGTTTGGATATTCTTCATGGCAGTTTGGTTATTACATGGTTTTACAGGGTTATGTGCTTTTAACCATGGTCGGGATGAAACCATTATCAAAATTCACTTTTAAGGTCAAAGGAGGCTAGATTTGGGCTTTTAACCAGAAGATGTGACAACGGGGTTAATTCTGTATTATCTATTTGAGGTTGAAGTGAATTATCACGGGCGAGTGTACTTAGTATCTGAAGGTATCGGGGATGGTTGGATGAAGATTCTTCAAGATCCTTGTTCGAGCTTATTATCAAAAACGAAGAATTGGAAATCTAGTTATTGTTGGGTGTCTTTTACCTTTTCTTTTACCACTTGGGGGAATTGGGCTCATACCACCACAAAATAACTATCACTTTAAGGAGTTACGTTGTAGTGCTCAGTGTCACATTCAATTGTGGATTTTCAAGAGGTAATGTACGTCTTATACTTGATGGTTGGTTGGTTGAAGAGTATAGAGTACATAGAGAGTACTTAGAGATGCTAATGGAAATCGGCACCGCTCTTTGTTACATATGTGCAAGTTTAAGTCACGAGTTCGGGGTAGTTTACTTCAGGGTCAAATTCATCATATTGGGTTTTCTCCATCAGCTGTCACGACAAAGAGCCTACTGAATGATAATGGAGTTGATTATATGTTTGCCAAGAGAGGTTGAAAAGAGAGAGATTATGACGTATGAACACATCAGTTCATGCCTCGTACTCTAAAGAAAAGAAAAGTGTACGTGTTAGTGCGCTTTATCTTCTGAAGAAGAGAAATCTTCTCAATTATGACCATTCTCATCAACATGCTTCATGCTTCTTCCATGCGCTTTAGTCATCAAGTGAACCGGGCTGCTGTTGATTGTTTTCTTATTCCACTTGCTCAACTATAATGAAGATGGAGACATCATGTGCTAATTTTGCGAGGGAGAAGTGTGAATAGATTACATTTGTTGAAGATATTCACTTATTCAATCAAGAATGGCAACTCCGTATGCAATTCTTGAGGGGGAGAAGAAGTGTGATAATTCTGCATGGTTGATTGATTTCTGAGAATAAATGGTCAAACGGCTCCAAACTCATGTAAGAACCGAGCTTCTTCTTATCGGGTCATCTTCACATGGAGTTGTTCTTCTAAGAGTCGTTGGTTGACATCTTCACTCGGATTGATGAGTTTATCGACAAAGTGCTTCCGGTTAATGCTTCACGTATACATCAACATGATGATTCTGAACAATCTCTTTGTTCTTGTTTGATGTGATTGGTAGTTTGGTGTTACCATCTTGTGTGTTCGTTGCGGCCTGATTGCTGATTTCCTTGATGAATATCTTTCTGTTCTTGTTTGATTGGGAGGGATTTTAGTTAAGGGGATTTGCAAGATGTAAGTTAATTGGGATGCTTTTTGGTGGGATGCTTTTTGGTGTGAGTTGAAGATGTTAACTATCTATTCCCCAACTGAACAATCTTGAAGAAGGTCGAGTCTACAGTCTGTTCTACATTTTCTGATACATGTTAGAAGACTAAAGATGAGTTGCATTTGATTATCCAAAGACTTCTTCTTAATCTGGGCATTTATCAAACAGATTGTCGGTTTAGGGGAGAGCACTAATTGGGGGAGGGTGAAATGTCTGATTTAATCCCCAATTAGACTTGCTCACATTATTCAGCATGTTGATTCTCACAAAGACTTCAAGCGATCTTCTCAACAGATTTCAAGTATTTGGGCTTATAATGTTTTGCTGATTCTGAAGTGTCAAAACCAGCAAGGGGGAAGGAGACAAGCATCTAAAAGCGAGTAAACTTGATGAACTTAATACTTCTAAGTGATTGAAGATATCCCGGGAAGACATATGTCATTACCGCAGAGAAACTCAAGGTTTGACTCATGGCGTTTATTGTTCTTATTCCAACTGTGTGGGGGAAGAGATGTTAGAGAAAGTTTCTGAAGATAAAAGAGGTGCTCAAGTACGACATATTCAGGGGAGATAAATGTGTAACATGAGGGAGGTGTTATCAGTTATTCTCTCGTTGGGAATGTGTGTACTTAGGATTCTTGAGCTTCATACACATTCATCAGGGACGAAAGATGTGAACATAGGGGAGGTGTTCTTCATTACCCTCATGATGTGTATTCGGGAGAGTTCTTGAGCATTATACTATGAGACGGACTGCATCATTTCAACTACGTGGGGGAAGTGGTCTCTTGACAACCTTTTGGAATGGATTGCTTCAGTCTTCAGTGGTTATGAAATTTGAGAAGATTATTTATGAGTGGGATGATACGTTGCTGTTCTTGTTGATGATATAACCCCGAACGAAGAATCCCGATCATCGTTCTTAAAAAGGAGCAGCGGGATTTATGATAATGGTGTGCATCTCTGTGCATCTGGCTAAGGCAAGCTTGAAATAGAGCTTCGAATCTGCTCATCTAATGGATTTTCGGTTTGGGGGAAGCTGCCAAAGTCTCTCTTTCTCAAAGGCTCATGTTCTATCTTCTATTCTGGAGCCTCGAAAGCTTTGGTGGTGAATGTTTAAGAGATGATGACTTCTATCTTCTACAACGGGGCTGCTCGATATCTTTATCTCGGTACTCGTATCATCATCTTATTTAACTATATCATCTATTCTATCTTTGTATATGTTTATCAAAAACAAAATACAAAAATATAAAACCAGCAAAACTAAATAGAAAAATATAAAATCAACAAAAATCCATAAAAATTTGAAAAATCAGAAAATACCAAAAATAGGTTTTCACATGACATGTCTTCTGGTATCGATAACATCTGCGGTCTTAGAAATGTCATTCAATAATGGCACGGGACCATAGATGAAGTTCGAACAGGAGGTGTAAATATTCTTTTTCAAAACATGCCTAAAAATATGGCTTGCAGTTACTTCAAACTGCAACCCGTGCTTAAACTATAGCTTGCTATTATTTCAGATAGCAACCCGTTTTTTCAAAGAAGGAAAGTGCTACGCTTAATGATTTTCAAAAAATTTGTGCACTTATCCTAAAACTAAACAAGGAAAGCATGTCTCAAAAAGACTGCTGATCCTACACAAATGTTTTTCTTTCTACTAATTCTTCAGAAAAATATTTGTTGTTTCAAAAATGGTGGTAAATGAGTTTCATTCAAATCAATCAGTTTCAGAGTTTTTGTAATAATTGAAAACTCAATCAATGACTTCAGCGCTTTTAAACGTTTTAGAAAATAAGTCATTGATTGAGGGGGAGAATGTTTTCAAATCTATATCATCTAACGAGCTTTCTTAATTATCCTACGTGCTTAATTAAAAAATGATATTTGCCTGTGTCGAAGGACTAGGAATTTAGGATATGATTGTTAGGTTTAGATGATTAGAGTTTGATGAACACATAATTCCCATACCTTTTGTGATCTGATTGATATGTTGAATTGACTTTTATTAGTCGATTGTTGTTTGGGTGATGTCGACCACCATATATTTTCTAGGGTTCACTAACGTATGCAGGTATTTTGGTATAAGAATGTTCCCGATCCGGATCCCACATAATATGATGATTGGATGCCGAAAGGAAAGGGTAACTATATCTTGGGTTGACAAATGAAGAAATGGAGCTTAATTGGACTTCTATGGAGAGTTGGCATGGAAAAATGCAACGTAAGAGGTCTCACTGCATCAGCAGATGGTTTTCTTCATCAGCAAATGAAGAAACGGAGCTTAATTTGACCTCAGTTGGCATTAAAATGCAACGTAAGAAGTCTCACTGCATCTGCAGACGGTTTTTCTTCCAAGCCCTACAGCAACAACATAAGCTTCTCAACCACCTAACGTATCTTTGTGCAGGGATAATAGTGATGATACCATTTTTCTAAAACTTTGAAAAATACTGTTTTTGAAAATGGAAAATGTTGTTTTGAAAATAAATCGGATTCAAAGTTTTGAAATCAACCGAACTTTATTTTGTCAAATCTTAAGTGATTTCAAATTAAATATTTTCAAACGATATTTCATCTATCAAGTCCGTTTGTACAAAATAAGTGGTGATCTAAAGATTTAATGTTATGTCATGGTATGATTTTCTTTAAAATTCAAAGATCTTACAAAATGAAATTTTTCTGTTCTTGTTTGATTGTGAAATTGTTTTATTTTACTTAAAGATCTCTTAAAAACTATCATACCTGACACTAACAATCTTTAATGTCTATTATTGGTCCTTATCTGTCATTTTTCAAAATTAAATCGTGCCATGTCTTTCCCCAAACTTTTCTAAATGATTTAAATCAGTTGGGATCACAAATCTCAAATGGTTTGATATTTTTGATCGGGGGAGAGATCGTGATTTAAATCTCAAATATGTTTAAATCGAATTGGTTTTAGTCCTTTAAAGGCACTCCTGCCTCCATGTGCCAAACTATTTCAAATATACAATGCACATGTTGAGGAGGAGCATTTATCCAAAAACATGATGAGTATTTAAACCAGGCCACATATTCTCCCATGTTTTCTAAACCGTATTAAATCACTTGGGATCCAAAATCTCAAAGGGTTTGATATTTTTTATCGGGGGAGAATTTGTGATTTAATAATGAAATTTGATAAAAGGTGATCGTTTTGATTCAAATGTGCATGTTACTCTCCCATATGTGCTAAACGCTTTCGAATCTTGAAGCACATATTGAGGGGGAGCATTTCAAAAGAAAACAAACATTCAAGGTACAAAGATTTCTATGTTTCAACATAAAGTACCTTGATTGATTTTCTAAAAGTTTCTTAACGGCTTTTGTGATCGTGGATGTGCTTCAAAAGAACTCTTGCCTCTATGTGATAAAATGATTTCAAATATCCTATGCACATATTGAGGGGGAGAATTTACCAAGAAAATCAAATGGCTTTTTCTATGAAAATTGTGATCAAAGAAAATATTTCAAAGTCCTCTTGCCTCCATGTTCAAAACAATTTCTAAATCATATGCACATGTTGAGGGGGAGGTTTTCTAAATGATCAAAACTATTAAGGTACAAAATGCTTTGATTTTATATCACAAGTACCTTGATTGATTTTCCAAATGATTTTTCAATTGGTTTCGAGACGGAAAGAACAATACCAAAAGACCGACCAATTTATTTTATGCATGGTGTTATAAGGATGGTTAGGTTAGGTATTCGTTCCCACGATCCCGCCAGAACTGGAGGGATCTACCCAGGGACAATCCACTAGATAGTGTACAGTCCTTAAGTATGATGAAAAAAGGAGAAAAGTGAGATATGGGAAGAGTGCGGACTGAGACAGAGCTAGTACTGGAATAAACCCAACAAGGTTCTAGTAATGAAGTCTCGGTAAGCACTTAAGGGGTTGAAGAATGAAAAAGAAATGAATGAGAAAAGGGTGAAAATAAATAGCCCTCCAATAATTCAACCTTAGGGCAGAAACCGGATTCAATACATATGCTACTGGTGTTTACTAAGGTAACACTGGTATTGAAGACAAGACATCATGGACCCAGTGATGCACTGAACTAAACTTCCCAAGCTACTCAAGTTCCTCTTAAAAGGGCTTGTTTCATTCTCACGGGGAACCGACATAATCTATCGACTTTCTCTTAGAGATTGTTGATATTGAAGAAGGAGACCCTCTCCCTAGTCTCCGGCATAAGAACCAAATGTGCACAATTGAGTCTAGATCCAAGAGATCATCCACAATATCTCATTAGGACACTAAATTAATGAATACTTGGTGTTTCACACAATGTGGAAAGTAAGAATATATTGAGAGTCCTACGCATTATCCTTGTGGTATTGCCAGAACATCCGAGTGATATGTAAAAATATTCACTATGAAGACGGAAATCCTTCTAGAGCCAACATCAAACAAGCTCTTGGTGGGTGACATGTGAGATCTTTTCTAAAGATCAAACTTGTGACAACTGGATAGAAACAATGGGGCGAGTCACTCGTGAATCAACCTTGGTCCAGGAATAGAATTGACGAATACTTTTGGAAAAACCATTCAATGTGCAAATCTTCTTTTCTCTTGCACATTGAATGTGTATTCATATTTCAAACACAAAAAGTATCTCTGATTGAAAAAATACTTTTGGAAAAACCCTTCGATGTGCGAATCTCTTCTTTTATCTAGCACATCGAATGTGTAGTCTTTTCAAATACAAAAAGTATTTTTGATTGAAAATTGATCTTTCTCATAAAACCTTTGTCGTATTGCAAAACTCTTTCTTCTAAGCAATACGCGATTGTTTTCAAATCATTTTTCATCAATCAGTGAATCTCAATTCGCTGGTTCACTCACTTCGTGTTGTCTTCTTTGAGACGTTCCGGTTTGAGAACAGCTAGAACAGCTGCGAAACCCTGTCAAGGAGGTTCTTCGGAACTCTACCTGATCACAGGCAGTACTTGTACTGATCAACGGGGAACCGTGTGCCGTGTACCTCAAGTCAAAGAAAGTGATCAAAGACACTTTCGTGTATTTTATTGCTAACTATTGTTTGCAGGTACATTTGGCCGGTTGCAGCTGATCAGAATTGAGGAGTCATTCCAAAGCCGCATGCTCACAGCATCCACACTTAATTGAAGAAATCATGACTGGTGCATATCTACATAACCTGGTTTTGATATTTTTATACTATGCTTCTGCTACGCTGCTGCAAATATCATGAACCAGTAAAGCTTCCGCTTCTCTGATTGGAAAGATGTCATGATCCAGAAAGTGTGAGCATGTCGGTCTGAAAGTCACAACTTCACATGATGGCAACACAATAAAGGGTGATCCAGAGAGATTTACTGTGGTTGATGATCTCAATGATAGCTCAAAGATCATCAAAGATGTGGATCAGTTCAAAGACCTCCACTCAAAGTACAAAACTATGCGGACTTTGAAGAATCGCTACAAAAGCACAAAGATTGTGAAAGTGAAGAATTCAAGTCTACGAGCTCAGAACAGAAGACAAAATAGAATGCTAAGATTCGAAATGTAAAACATGGGGTGACCTCCCTTAGGGGGAGATTGTTAGGAATTGGAAATTACATAGTGAAGTGTCGGTCACCCCAAATATAATTTAGCATAAGTTAGCTCGTAGACATATCGTTATTTACTGTTTTATTAGTTAGTTATTAGCCTAGTGTAGCGTAGTGTAACACCGTGGAGGAAGGACGGGTCTTTACCCACTGTATGCCTGATCCACAGTCCGATAGGAGGACGTTAGCTTTGTAACTATAAATACCCCTTCCATCCATGGAGGGGGTGGTGCTTTTCAATCTAACCTTTCATATTTTGTTCTCTAAGTCTCTACCAAGAAAACACCCAACTCTCTACTTTCTCTCTCTAATGGCTAACATGTATTTTGATCATCCAAGACCACCTGAATCATCAACACAATAAATATATCAATCCTACAGACTTCGTTAGGCCTACACTTGGTGGTGATAAACTCTCGTATCCAAGAAGATGTCGTACTGGTCGTGTGCCTAGCGATACTGGTATATACATATGTTTTGGTTATTAGAATTTAAAGGGTGTTTAGGGTTGCTTATTTGATAATTTTTAAACCAAATAAGCAGTTTGGAGTGGTTGGATGTGACTATATATCTACTTATTTTACAGTAAATATCTAAAGTGCTTATCTTTTAAATAAATAGCAGTTTAAAATAAGCAATCCCAAACACCCCCTAATATTTGATATGTTTTATATGATTGTGTATAGACTTTCTTAGTTTATTTCGTTGTGTTATTTATAGATATTACAGCTGAGAGTCAAGTGGAGAAGCCGTTTCCAATGTATGTTCCAAAAGACAAACAATTTGAGGTGTCAAAGGCAAATGCGTTTTCCACGGGAAGACTAAGGACAATCTAGGCACTTTTTTCGTAATTTTGTGTATGTAATACGTTAGGGTATAAATATACAGAACAAATAAATAAAATATGTATTATTTTGAAAAATGATTTTTCTATGTAAACTATGTATTGATGAGCCTATCTTAAAAAACATTATATTGGTGAGGCAACTCATCTTATGCCTCAACAGATTGATTAATCGTCATGTTCAGATGATATATTATGGTATTGTCTGTGTATGGGATGTTCGAAGGCCGCAACAACTAATAATTCTTTCAGGAATGGATACTGGTGAGGCAACTCCTGTTATATCTGAAAGTGATGTGTGGGAGGTTCAATATGACACTTTTATGAGTGCTTTAAGTCGTGCTAATATATCTTCTAAGAAAGTCTTGCCTGCTATGATTTCTCAGAAAATGGGATTCTTGCTGTTATTAAGCAAGGTACAGAACATGATTAGTTGAAAGTTTTTTAATTTTTTTTCATGTTGTATCTCCTTTTTATTTTCTTCTAAATCATTTTCTTACCATAGATTATTGACATCATAAACACATGTATTATGGACTAAAGTATTTTTGGTAATAGTTTTTGTTGGTGAATACCCAAATGAGTTACTGGCATAAAACTGTGCCATCAATACCTTGGACATTGATCGACAAAATCCCTCGGTACGTACAATCTGGCAATCGTTTTTGCTATTCTTACTTTCCTTTTACTTACAGTAACTTGTAGATATTCATGTAAAAAGTAATATTTGAGCATGTGTAATGAGTGCCATGTATTACAGGATGTGATATGCAGTTTGGAATGTGAGTCCATTGCTATCTTGATGAGGGCATAACATTCAGCGATAAAATTGAATTATTTTTGTCTCTCTTCTTTCTCTCTTTTTGTTCTAATATTGTTCAATGTTCAATATTAGACTTGACATATCAACATTGAATAAATATATAAATCTACTATTTATTTAACGTAACATTTTAAGATATAAAGAATATAGATTACCTATCACGAGAGTGAAACATCAGGCACTGAGAAATCAGTGAAGCAGATATGAGGTGCACCTACGTATTTGCTTTGATAAAATGTACAAATTCATGTTGAAGCCATTACAGCTGAAGTATTGCTATCGGCCAGGTTCCTTTCTTCTTCACTTTTGACAGTATATACAACTATTTGTGTATAAAACCATGTAGGGCAACATGTACTCTTACTTTTGTATTTGGCTATGGGTAAACAATTACTCATCTTTGAAATTCACACATTCCCCTGTATTTGGCTAAAATATGTTGCCCCTGCTGGTGCTGTAACATTTGTTTCTTATGAAATACATCAGATTGGTTGGAGTCTATTTTGACTTGATAGGATGATTTTGATTATATAGATTCTCTTGTTTGTAGCCACAAAATGGATGGGTTTTAGTTGGCCATACTATTGAAACCATTACAAGAAAGTATGAAAAATACGCATATTTGAAGAAGCAAAATATATGAGAAGTGCAAAAAAGTTACTTACAGGTGATTCCGCTGGAAACATGATGGCCACGACACTACTCTATTCTGTCCCACTCCCTAAAGGGGTCATAGATATCTGCAAGGATATAAAAAATCATTACAGCTTAATCTACCCCTAGCCACAAAAACTAACACAGCCATATGACTACACTGACCATGTTATATACACATTCGATTACCAAAAAAGCATCAAAGATCCCTAACTCAAGCAGGTAACAGTTAGAGCTAACACGATGGTCAAGTTGGAAAGTTTATTCTAAGAACACATTAGAAGAGGTCAGAGGCGCAGTTGAGCCGCAAACACTAAGCATATTTGAGTATAAAAATATAACAGTCTGTTCATTAAAATTAGATTCAAGATTGCCTTCAACCCATTAATAAATTTATATTCAAGGTTGTCTTCATCCCATTAACGACTCATGCAATAGATTGTTGACAAGATGGCTAAGCTTAATGGCCGTCTTTTTAGGGAGATTTTTTTTAAAACTTATGTTTCAATAGAAATTCAAATTGAGATTGTTCATAGTCAGATTACTGAGCAATTATCAATGCAAAATGTTTCTCAAAAGATTATGCAAACGAAAATATTTCAATAATGACAAAAACACCACTATTTCAATAATGAATTATAAATAACTGATCATTAGAGCAGATGACTTCAGGATTGCTGAATAATTGGATTTTGGTACATGCAGTTTGGAATTGGTAACATCAATTATACTTCTTAACCGTTTAATTTAACCTTTAATAACTTTTAACTATATATTTGTTGTACTAAATCCTAAAAATAAAAACCAAAAATCAAAGTACTTACATGCTTTTAGTTGTTTAATGGATTATGGTAACATCAATTATAGATCTTAACCTTTTCATTTAACTTTTAATTACTTTTTAGTATATATTTGATCAACTAAATCATAAAAATAAAAACCACAAGTCATACCCGTCCATCGGACGGGTTTTGACACTAGTGTATATATATATATATATATATATATATATATATATATATATATATATATATATATATATATATATATATATATAGAAAGATAGTGTATATATATATATATATATATATATATATATATATATATATATATATATATATATAGAAAGATGAAAGTGATTTTTTTTTAATTTGATGAAAAAACAAATGGTTAAGATTGTTTCATTTGGTCTTTAATAACTTTTGGGTTTAAATTGAACTTTTACATATATACTTTTTCAAAAGTTCAAAATTTACATATATTCAATTTAAACTTATAATTGTGTATATATTATTCAAAAACATTATACATGTCATACATATCTAAATAACTATTTAATATAAATTTCCAACTTCAAAATGCATGACAACGATAATTATTAAAAAAAAAAATCTTTATTTATAAACTTGTTGACAATAAGATACCATTTTATTGATAACATATTTTATCTATTAAACATATACAACTATCATGATATATATGATAAGTTGTATTTATTTATTCGTATTATATATGAGATAAGGTGACTTTTTTATGAGGTTAAATATTGTGTTGATATATTATATATTTAAATGGCACGGTAAACGACGCCGTTTCAACCTTTGCTAAAACGACGCCATTTCATGTTTGGAGTGTGTTTCTAATGCTAACATCGATGATTCCCATTAAAATACATATGATTTGAAAACGTCACCGTTTACGTTGTTGTTGGTGCCAGCTGTTCTCTCACACTCTAAAATAACACACACACATGAATGTGTGTACATAGATTTTTCTCTCTCTCAAATCATATATCTTATTCCAAACACTAGCTACAGTACGTCCGACCACGAATCTACTTGATTTTTGCTAGATCTGCACATATCTAAGTACTTTTAGGTGAGTTTCCGTTCGTACGATATTTTTTTCACTATTGGCTACATTTTGTTTTCATATTTCTATCTACTAATGCTATGTGTTGATGGTATGTTGTACTTGACTGATTATCATATGATCGTGTGTTGTATCTTATCACTTACAAGTAGTGACGATGTTATTGTTTTAAAAACAATACAATGATTTGATTGTGACATGGTTACATCTCTTGATGTTGATATGCTTTGTAAAACTTGTATTTAAGCTAAACATTCGCATTTGATGCTCATGCTTTTTACACTGTTGGTTGTTTTTTATGTTGCTTTTTACGGATATGTTGATGTTTCTTTTAATGGTTTGTTGCTTCTATGGGTTGAATTGTCTGAGATTATTGCTTGTTTTTTATGAGCTAAACTTCTTTAAGCTTTTACAATGTTCTGTTGCAGGGGTTTAATGGCGTGGTTTACCCACACAGTGATTGTTCAAGTCTGTTTCTCTCAAGCAACTCATCTATGCTTAGAGTACTTGCTGGTAATTATATGTTATGTGGTTGTTGACTTGCAGCTACTGATCTGACCACAGATTAGTTACTTTCGAGTACTATTCTTTGTGTACAAGGTGATTGTACAATACATCGTACGACCAGACCTTCGATGGTGATCGAAGGGTATAAGGGGTGTTATGCTTGCGCCAAACTTGTAGCCAATCTGCAATAAGAAATAGAAGACACTTCGTTAAGTGATTGCGCAGGGGTTGAACCCTGCGAACCACCTCTGGCGTGCGAGTAAGTATGTGATATGTGTTGTAAGTAATGTTAAGAGTGTGAAATGTAGTGTTGAATGAACATACCAATGAAATGACTCGTCCAATCTATTTATAGGTATAAAAATAAGCTTGGAGAGTGTTTGCACATGTTTCGGAGATCATGGGGGCGTCCCATGATTTATGGTAACCGCTTGGGCTTCATCCCCACTATCTCTGTCTTGGCAGGAAAGCTAAGGAGATAGTGGGAACGTGGGTAAGACCAAGTCAAGTTCTCTTTTGTCTTAGTGTTTCCAAGATCAGACCCCGAAGGGCTTAGGCCTTCGATTGGCGACTTACCAATTGGTAACCATGTCAATGATGAATGGTTTTACGCCATCGATGACTTAGGAAGATTGACTTAGTCCTTCGTCATGAAGATTCGACTGAGGCCGAAGGGGTGTCCTTCGACCTGATCAGAGGGTACGTCATCAAGCCCCCCAGTCGAAAGTGATATGTACGAACGAGGATATATTGCTTACGACTCAAAAATACACACGAAACCCCCCTTTATCACAAAACTGGAAAAAAGGCGTAAGTTGGATATGTACTGAGTGCGCATTTAATGCAAAGGTACTTAGCCAAACCACCCCATTCTCGGTAACCCAAAACGTCTTTTCAAATTTTGAATTGGGTTTGAAGTCCGGATGTTAGGTGATCCAACGTACACGCGTATGGCCAGGATTTAAAATAAAATAGGGTATATAATGCGTCATACAGTGAACCCTAAATCACTTTTTACCCCACGCCCAAAAATTTACATACACAATCTTGTGCTTCCGATCAAGTGTCCAACCAAAAGGTAAAGTATTTCCTCCTCTGTTAAGTTTTCTTACTTTTTTGTTGCATAAAACCATAAGGGTGCTAATGCAAAGTTCACCATAAGGCAACAAAATTGCACCTTGTCGAAGAAGAGCTTCAGGACTTCCTCACAGACTACCCAATCCCAAAACAGTTTAAGATAATGCTTCCTAGTAGACGCCAAGGCATTTATGATGCACCAAAAGGGTATGTGGGTCTGTACACACATGCTTTTACTACCTCCAATCTAAGGATTCCTTTGCATCCATTGTTTCTAGAGCTCCTTCAATACTACGAGGTATACATATCTAGGTTTAACCCTTTTGGCTTAGCCAAGCTTACCACATACATTGTAATGTGCAAAGCATATAGGTATGAACCATCATTAACTGTGCTTAGAGGGTTTTTGAACATATACCCTAGAGGAGATTGGTTGACTCTAGCTAAGAGAGGCGAGCATGATGTACCTCATTTGATTGAGAGACCTTTTACCAGGACACCATTGTACCTCCCAAATACCCTGCATTATTGGACCCAGAGTTTCATTTTGACGAGAAGAGGTTCAATGATCTGTTTCCTTATACAGTGAGGAGGGCCCCTTTGTATCAGCGCTTGTGTCATTATCCGGCTGATTGCCAGACCTTCCCACAGCCAATCTTGTTCATGGCTGGCATTGCTGAGAGTTGGGAGGGTTCTCCATTGCATCATGAAATAGTTTATTGCGGAGAAAGTATGTATTTTTCCATTTAAATTAAGATTTAGGAACTTATATGCTGATATTTATCTTTTCTCCTTTCTTGTCGTAGGAATGGCTTTCCACAACTTCGTTGTGTTTGGTGGTGCTAAAGAGGTCATCTTCATTTCTAAGGAGGCTAAGGAGGTCAGCTATGGTGCTGGCTCCCCATCTGTGTCGGTGAATAATAATGACGTTGATGCCCAAAGGATTGAGCCCATTTCATATGCACAACCTTCAAAGAGAAAAGAGCCTGAGGAAGAGAACTAGCTTGTAGAGAATGTTTCGGCATCTGATGACCCTGCCTCGGAGGACCAGCTTGTGGTCGTAGGGTCCTCCGGCATTACTGATAGAGTCCGAAGTAGGAAGGGTACAAGTGCCAAAGCTGCAAAGTCTGCCTCTAAAAGAAAGCTAATATTGCCAACCCCTCGATATCGTATGACTCGTCAGAAAAGTGCCCAGGGTAAAGCAGTGGTGTTTCCTGCCATCGAAGGGCCTAGCGATGAAGACATTCATGGTAAGCCTGCATTCCTGTTAAAAAAATTCTATATAGTTTGTTAGTCAAATAATCATATTAATGCTACAGGTCTTCCCGACACGAAGGAGCTTCTGACCCCCTTGGCTTCTCACTTGCTGGTGGAGCATGTGACCCCGCCTGGTTGGAAAGGGGTGTTGGACAACATGTCCTCGGAGAGGCTTTATGACCTTCATGACAAGAGTTACACAAGGCAATCTGAGCTTGATAATCAGTTAAATACTCGGACAAGAAAGGTCATGCGTGCAGTAAAGACTGCAAGGGAAGAGATGGATGTGATGTTTGATAGGGAGAAGGCAAGAGATCAACAGTATGCAGATCTGTAGGCTAAGTGTGAGGAATCCATGGAGGACTTCGACCCCCTAGTTCAGGATCTCCGATCAGATGTCCAGAAGCTTGATGGACAACTTGCCAAAAGCAGCGCCGAGTCCAGCAGGCTAACTCTTGAAGGAACCAAAGTCACCAGCTATACAGAACAATTTTATGTGTTGACTACTAAGTGTGTAGGTTATGAGGCGGAGAGAACTAGGCTTATTGAGCAGGAGATCAAGCTGAGGAAAGAAGGGGATGGACTGGACCTTCGCTGCAGGATGTTAAAGAAGGACAGGGTGGACTTGGTGTCCAAAGTCATTCCTTATATTGCTATGGAGCTCTACCACAGTGACGAAATGGGTGAAGTGGTGGGAAGGTTGGTTAATGCAGCCATCTTCTACGGCAAGTGCACCACACTTGAAGAGGTAGCAGCTACAGGAAAACCGGTGGTGCTTTAAGATGTGCCCTATTACAGGTCCACTGCTGAGAAGGAACATGACAAAGCTGGTAATGCTTTATCTACTGCTGAGTTCCCTTTCCTTTCTGAGGCCACGAAGGACCATACAGCCTCCATTGAAGATCTCTTGTCGAAGAAGCCCAAGAAGGTGCAGCCTGTCTCTCCCACCAAAAAGACTCCATCTGCCAAGGTTTCATCCCCCATATCTGTTGATCCCACTCATTCCAAATTCTAATGAAGGCTACCCTGTTTGGTAGTAATTTGATCCCTAGAGTGGTATGTACCATGTTTAAAACAATTGTCCTATGTCTCTTTCCAGGCGGTTGCCTTATGTTAGACAATGTTTGTGAACAATTCGTTAAGGCTTCGGCCTTTTTCTAGGTGAACTAGCATTGAAATATCTACTACTGGAGACTTTGTCTCATTTTGGTTAATTTTGATTCTTCTCGTACTTTTCATATGTACGTAACTTATTTTACAACCTAAGGTGTATGGTAGATGCATAGCCTCATTGTGTGTAAATATTGCACCAAGAATATAGCAATCGTATAGTTTAATTGCTGACAAAGGGCCGCGACCCACTTCGTCTTTATCCTTTGGGTAGCATAAGGCTTGGAATACCTTAAGACCACTTAGGAAAGTTAATGTGAAGTTTAGATGGATGTTATGCACATGATCAAGACTTGTCGTTTGTCTTGTTAAATCCCTTCGACATTGAAACTTATAAAACGACTTGGCTGACAAATCTTTGTTGTATTAGAACGTAACAAAAGATTTGAGGGAAAATATGTTGTATCATTAATTGGGTAGGGAGGATTACATCATTTTAGAAAATGAAAACTAGGACACCTACCATTAATGCTTCTTTCCCTAAGTGAGAAGAATGCAAATACATTGATTGAAATCGAAGTAAAAATTTCCTTAGACATTGTAAGTTCTATATGTAAAACTTACGAAGGGTAGTGCCATTCCAAGTCCTGTCAATAGCGTCTCCGTCAAGGGTTTCCAGCTTGTAGGCTCCGTTGCCATATGCTTCTGTTACGACGTAGGGTCCTTCCCATATGGGCCCTAGTTTTCCCTGATACTCAACTTTGCTTGCATTGTTAAGTCGAAGGACGTATTCGCCTGGCTTGAATGTCGAAGGTCGAACCCTACTGCTGTAATACTTTTCAATCTTCTGTTTGTGAATAGCCTCCCATATTGAGGCAATTTCCCTTCTTTCTTCAAGTAAGTCCAGATTGCTACAGAGTCTTTCTTCATTTTTTGTTTACTTCTGAAGGTATCACAGCTTCAGTGCCGTATGTCAGGCTAAAAGGTGTTTCCCCATGACTGGACTTCGTATGCATTATGTGAGCCTAGATTACTTGAGGTAGCTCTTCTACCCAACCATGGTGGCTACGACCGAGCCTCCGTTCTATGTCTTGAATGACATCTCTATTAGTTACTTTCACCTATCCGTTACCCTGAGGATGGTAGACGGAGGTGAATGACTGCTTTATGTTTAGACCTCTGCAAAACACGGGAAATACCCCTTCGGCAAACTGCTTCCCATTATCTGATATGATGATGTGAGGGACTCCGAATCGGCATATGATATGCTCCCATACGAATTTTTCCATGTGCTTTCCTGTGATTGATGCTAAAGGCTTGGCTTCGACCCATTTTGTGAAGTAATCGATGGCTACGACCAGAAATTCAACCCCTCCTGGAGCTATTGGGAGAGGACCAACTATGTCTATCCCCCATTGGATGAAAGGCCATCCGGATGTAACGGAGGTAATATCTTGCTTAGGTAGCCTTAGAACTAGTGAATGGATCTGACAGGCTTCACAATTCTGGATTATGTCCACAGCGTCCCTGTGCTTCG
This sequence comes from Chrysanthemum seticuspe, assembly GCA_019973895.1. NCBI lineage: Eukaryota > Viridiplantae > Streptophyta > Magnoliopsida > Asterales > Asteraceae > Chrysanthemum > Chrysanthemum seticuspe. The sequence goes on from BPTQ01000009.1 coordinate 151,498,701, forward strand.
AAGGCCAATAGTACCCTATCTTCATTATCTTGGAAACGACGCAGCGAGGTCCTGCGTGTAAACCGCAAGATCCTTCGTGCACCTCTTGAATGATGTTCGAAGCTTGCTTGGGTCCCACACAATGGAGCCATAGAGACAAGAAGGACCTTTTGTATAGATAGTTCCCCATGATCTTGTACTGTGGTGCTTTTATGTGGACCTTTCGTGCCAGTTTTGGGTCCTCCGGCAGGATGCCACTTATCAAATATTCTCTGATCGGAGTCATCCAACTTGACTCTTCTTCCAGGATTATATCGGATACTTCTTTTCTGATGATTGACCTTTCTGCCAATATTTTGACAAGAACTTCCTTTGTGAGATGTGCGAATGCCATTGAGGCCAACTTGCTTAGTGCATCCGTCTTTTTATTCTGGTTTCTTCGAACGTGCTCTATGTCGTAGGAATTAAATCCTTCGAGCATCTCCTTGGATTTATCTAGGTATTGCTTAATGACAGGCTTTCTTGCTTCGTAGGAACCCTTGATCTGGTTTGCCACCAGTTGTGAGTCAACAAAGATAGCCAAATCCTGTACCTCCATGTCTTTAGCCAGTTGGAGGCCTACTAGCAGTGCTTCGTATTCCGCCTCATTGTTAGTAGCATCGAATTCGAAGCGGAGTGCATAAGTATAATCCTTTCCTTCTGGGCTGACTAACATTAAACCTGCTCCGGATCCATAGGAGCTAGAAGCCCTATCGGTGTAAAGCTTCCATCCTCCGTTTACTTTTGTAGGGTTGGCTTTGATCCCTTGCTTCGAAGGCTTTGATACCTTGCTTCGGATCTGTGATGGCTTTGACCTTCGAAGGGTTGGCTTTGATACCTTGCTTTGTAATCAGATGTCCCAAGAATTGTATTTCTTCCACACCGAAGGAACATTTCTATGGGTTTAACTTTATGTTGATGGCGCGGATTTGATCGAAGGTTTCTTTTATGTCGGAGAGTAGGTCTTCCTCTATTCTGCTTTTGATGACCATGTCGTCTACGTATGCTTCGAGGTTCCTCCCTATTTGCTTGCTGAAGGCTTTGTCTACTAGCCTTTGATAGGGGGCACCTGCATTTTTCAGGCCGAAGGGCATCTTTTTGTAGCAGTATACGCCTTTTCCTGTGAAGAAGGTTGTTTTCTCCTCGTCTTCTTCTGCCATCTGTATCTGGTGGTAACCCTTGTAAGCGTCCAGGAAACATTTCAGTCGGAATCCTGATAGGGACTCCACCTTCCAATCAATTTCTGGTAGAGGAAAACAGTCCTTCGAGCAGGCTTTATTGATGTCGGTGAATCTACGCACATTCGCCACCCTCCGTCATGCTTCTTAACCATCACCGGGTTGGCCACCCAGGTTTGGTACTTCACTTCCCTGAGTATACCTGCTCGTACGAGTTCGTACACTTCCTTTCATGATGCTGCATTTCTTTCTAGTGCAAGGCTTTGGCGTTTCTATTTTATAGGCTCTATGTGCTTGAACTCGTTGAGCTTATGTTCGGTACCGAAGGGCTTTCCGTCTATGATGAGGGTTCTTGGGACCCCTGTCATATCTGAGTACGTCCATGCGAAGACGTCTTCGTTAAGTAACTTCTCCAATTCTGCCTTAAAGCTGGTAGGGAGTTGTTTTCCGATGACGACCATCTGTTCTGGATGTAGGTCATTCACTACGATACGTTATTCGGCATCGGCGCAGCTAAGAATATCCTTTGGAACCTCTTCAGGACTTTGTCTGACTTTTTTTCCCATATCCGTTAGCCTCTTCGTACTGTAGCTAGAGAATATCGTTCCAATACCGTAGGGTGTTTGGAATTTGACTGTTGCATGTATGGTGGAGACCACAATACCCATCTTCTGCATGGCAGTTCTTCCTATCAACAGGTTGTAGGGAGAATCGGACCTTACAATTACGAAAACCAAGGTTTATGTTCTTGTTAACTTTCCTTATCCAATTGTTACCTCCAAAGGGACTTCTCCCAGGGGCCATGAGTGTTCCCTTGAGAATCCCACCAGAGGTATCTTCGATTCTACCCTCTTCGACCATATCGAAGGCTTGAGCTTCAGGAAACAATGCTCATACATGACTTCGCAGGAGCTTCCGCAGTCCAAGTAGGCTTTGTTTACCTCTCTGTTGGAGATTTGACTACGGGGTCATTCGAAAGAACCCTGCCAACAATCGAATTACGTCCCCTACCCCACATAATCCTTTCTCTGCCACTTTTCTCTTTAATCCAGACTCGTCTCTGTGAACCATGAGGATAGGAGCCTCAATAAGCATAGTTTCTGATGAGGATTTAAAACGTACACTTTTAAGGGGTCATTTAAGCCCTTAATCGACCACTTTTATATCCGTTACTGCTTAATTTCGTTCCTTTTCACTTTTTAGGTCTCTTGGAAGCAAAATGCTGGAATGATACTTATTTGGACGAAAAGGAGTGAATACATGAAGAAAATGGCAAAGTCAAGATCGAAACCACTCAAGCTACTAAAACTGAACCTGACGGCATCCTAATTAAAGGGTGGCGCCGTACCTCTCTACGGATTTGATAATTACATGCACCAGATGGCTTAGTGGAATTTTTGCTCATTACACCTGGCGGCGTCAGGCTTTGAAGAAGAAGGGTGTCACTCAGATTTTTCATCTCAGACGGCCCAGATCCAGAGCCAAGACGACGTCGTATCTGAATCTCGACGGCGTCACAACTCCAAGGTGACGCCTTCCCATCGATAACTTGGCCAAGACGAAAACCCTAATGACGGCGATCTGACGGCGTCCCACCTATAAGGCGACGCCGTCGCAAGTGTAAATCTATATATAGAATTCGATTTTTCTACATTTAAAGGGGTAGACTTTTGGAGTAAAAACCCTAAACGTTTGTAGTCCGACTTGGACAGTATCTTAGGGTCCCAAACCCTATTTTACACATCAAGATAAGTGTTTTAATCCAACAGTATCATTATATCTTCCATTTATTGTGTGTATGCTTGCTTTTTTACCATGTCTAGCTAAATTTCTTGTGGGTTTGCTTAGATCTATGAAACCTAGTTGTTAATTATTGATTGGTTGTCTTTTATCTTAATTGTAATTGGCTTAGGAGTGCAACTAGGCTATCGTTGTGTTTAAAGAGTAATCTTTGTGAACATTAGTTTATGAATCACTTAGCGGATTTCGTAGTCTAAACATCCAAAGATAACCTTAAAGTTAGTTTATGATTAATCTAGCGGATTTTGTAGGCAATAACCTAAAGGTAATCTCAAAGAGTTAGGGCATAGGCATACCCTACGACCTTAGAAAACACAACGCGTTAAGAATAAGGAAGTGACAATTCAACCAACAATAAAAGATAACTAGGGAGTAATAGTATCTAGGTAAACACATTTTTAATCATTATACGAGCACACATCAGATAGACATAGCTACCCGTAGTAATAAATAATTAGATATTAGAAGTAATCGGTAGAAGTACCACCCCCAAACCAATTGCCCTGAGATTTTACCCTTAGCTTTCTAAAAAACCAATAAAAAGATAAAAAAAAGAATCATCCTCAACCCCACCTTAGCATAATACACTTCTTGCTAGCATTCATATTCCCCTAGAGAACGATATTAATACCCGAGGCTTACCCAATACTACACTACAACGATTAGGTTCACTGCCTAGGGTGTTGAAAAACTTGCTCGACGAAAAGGAAGTTCCTTTGACCTCGAACGCGCTTCGTACGCGCATCAGTTTCTTTCCCCAACTGTGTGTCGGAGACCTTCTCTTTACCTTTCTTTATACCCTTCACCAAATGCCCCAACTGACCTGACTTTACAGCCTCTTCTATCTGTCTTATGAGTTCTCGGCAATTGTTGGTGTCGTGACCATAATCTTCATGTAAGTAGCAATATTTGGTTGTATCCCTGCTTCTACCTTTACTTGTCATACGAGGGGTGGTTCGAATGCCTTCGCAGCCCTTTCCGTAGCAAGTATTTCCCTTGGAGATTTAGACAGATTCACTAGGAGTCCATGATTGGTGTTCTTGTTGTAGGGTGTGAACCTGTCTCTGCCTTTGTGCCTGTTTTTGGACCCTTCCCATGAAGAGTGCTTTGGAAACTTGTTGTGACTTTCCTTGTTTTCGATCGGATTCCCATTAGTGGATACCTCTTTGGCTTCGATCCAGGTGTATGTCTTCTCCATTAAGCTCTTGTAAGTTGTTAGAAGGTCAGTGGGTAAGAATTCCACCAGACTTCTGTTTTGCAGGCCATACACGAAACCAAAGATGCGCTGGTCTTCGTGTAGGCCCAGAATCTGCAAGGTGTCATCTGTGTATCTTGTAACGAAAGCCCTAATGCTCTCGTTTTCCCTTTGTTTAATATTGTGTACCGTCAAATGAGTCCTTGTGAACTTCTTCTGCTGGCTAAAGTGTGACCTAAATTTAGCCTTAAGGTTATCCAAATTTACTATGCTATCTGCTTTCTGCCCATTCCACCATATACGAGCGGAGTCTCGCAGGGTATACGTGAACATGTGGCAGGCTACAGGCATAACCCACTTCTGCATCCTAATGGCCCCTTCGAACAAATGTAAGAAATTATTTGGATCCCCCTTCCCATCATACGTACCAATGTGTGCAGGCATTTTCAACCCATCGGGTAAAGGGTAGTCCTCTATCCATCTTACAAAGGGTGTTGTGGAACCCATAGGCTTCGAATAAAGGCAATTGTAAGGTTGCATGTAGGTGGGGGAAGCATTGTACGTGTTATGGTTTGGAGGTACTCCGACAGGGTTTTGATTAGCATAAGGAGGGTAAGTGGTAGGCATAAAGTATGGATGGCTTCCTATAAGGAACGGAGGGTACACCATGGGTTGCCCGTAGGGCATGCTTCCATAAGGTTGAGGAAAGCTAGGGTTGCTATTCTGCCCATTAAATGGGGGATAAACCCTGTGGGGATAAGATTGAGTCTGAAAAGGAGGGCACATACCATGAGGAGGAAGATTTCCTCCCCCATTAATTTGAGGTGGATTGCCTTCTACGCTGGATGCATGAGAAGGCTGCAACGGAACCCCTGCTTCAGTTCTCCCCAGGTGGGCTGCCAATAGTGGTGGTAAGTTAACCTCCCTATTCTCCCTTCGATGGCTCCTTCCATTGGAGCCTTCCACCGTCCCTTCTCTTTTAGTCGGAGCCCTCTCTGGAACATCTTCGAAACCCACCGATCTTCTGCTCGGCCTTCGACTTCCAGGAGACCCTACCCTCAGCACTGAGCGTGTAGCCCCAGGAGCGGAGGGCCTAGTTTCCATCTCGATCTCTTCGTCATACTCATCACTAGAGTATTCTAAATCCCTTCGCATTTCTACGTTCCGAGTCTGCCTTATGCGAGCCCTTAATAAAGACTCCAGCGCTTCGAGGTTAGCTTCAACGAACGCAGGACTGATAATTGGTTTCGGGGTTGGCTGATGTCGAAGCATGGTTATTGGGGGTTACTTCTGGATGAGATCTTGTTGTGAAAGTGGACGCGGTTATAGGGGGAAAGTTGTTAGGCTCGTTGACTGGGATTGGTGTCAAGGTCGAGAATCCCGGTGGGGGAGTATATTCTCTTCCTTGATTCATGTCGTGAAAGTAGTGAGTTTGATTTACTAGTTATAAGTTTGGAATAACGAGACCAATTGTAGCGGGTCTCACGGATGGCGCCATGGATTGTATAATAAATAGTACAACCAGGTCTTCGATGGTGATCGAAGGGTATAAGGGGTGTTATGCTTGCGCCAAACTTGTAGCCAATTTGTAATAAGAAATAGAAGACACTTCGTTAAGTGATTGCGCAGGGGTTGGACCCTGCGAACCACCTCCGACGTGCGAGTAAGTATGTGATATGTGTTGTAAGTAATGTTAAGAGTGTGAAATTGTAACATATTGGATTTCACAAACACACTAAACCAAAGATCAAAGAGGACTATACTATGGTTTTAGAGAGAGAAAGTTAGAGGTTGGGAACTTTAGTGAGAGAAATAAAAATCTTATTATGAGCTCCAACTCTCTACCTTGGGAGGTAGAGAGTATTTATAGTTCTTACATAAATCGCCACCTACGGGCTGTGGATCAGGCATACAGTGGGTAAAGACCCGTCCGTCCTCCACGGTGTTACTTAACTAAATACTACTAAACATTAACTAATCTACGACTACGAGCTTTCTAACGATTACATCTACTTGAGGTGACCGACTCTTTAATAACTGGATTTACTAAATCCTAACAATCTCCCCCTAAGGGAGGTCAGCTCAAAAATACATAGAATACAAACAGATATTACAATTATATTGTTCTTGGTTTCTTGTTAATGTTCTTTGCTCTGTAGCTCGTAGTCATTGATTCTTCATTTACGCATGTTTGGATAATCAATGTGGAGGTCTTTAACTGATCCATGTGATAATGAGTTTTGAGCCAGCTTTGAGATCATCAGCAACCATAAATCTCTGACTCTTCCATTGTGGTGTTGGTATTATGTGATGTTGTGACATTTGGACCAACATGCTCACATTCTAAATCATGATATATTCACATCAGAGTAGCGGAAGCTTACGTTGATTCATGATATTGGCAGCAGCGTAGCAGAAGAATGGAGTGAAAATATTAGAGTCATTGATGCACTAATCATGATTTCTTTAGAAATGAATGTGTAGAGTGAGCATGCAGCTATCGATTGACCGCTTCATTCTAATCAGCTGCAAACGTCGGGCGTACCTGCATACAATAGTTAGCAATAAAGCGCACGAAAGTGTCTTTGATCACTTTCGTTGAATTGAGGTACACGGCCCACTGTTCCCCGTTGATCAGTACAAGTACTGCCTGTGATCAGGTATAATTCCGAAGAATTTCCTTGATAGGGTTTTGCAGCTGTTCTAGTTGTTCTCAAACCAGAACGTCTCAAAGAAGACAACACGGAGTGAGTGAACCAGTGATTTGAGATTCACTGATTGATGAAAAGTGATTTGAAAAACAATCGTGTACCACACAATAGAAATTGTTTTTTGCAATACAACAAAGGTTTTAGTGAAAATCAATTATCAATCATAAACACCTTTTATTTTGAAATATTAGTTCACAGTCGATGTGCTAAAGAAAAGAGTTTTTAAGCACAACGACTGGTTTTTCAAAGGTATCCGTCAATCCATTAACTGAACCAGGATTGATTCAAAAGATTGAATTGCCCCATTGTTTCTGTTCAGTTGTCACATGGTTGATCTATTGGATAGATCTCACATGCCACCCATCAGGAGCTTGTTTGATGTTAGCTCCAGAAGGCTTTCCATCTTCATTGTGAATATGTTAGCATATCACTCAGATGTTCTGGCAATACCACAAGGAAAATGCATAGGACTCATAAGATGTAATCTCTCTTTCCACATAGTGTGAAACAGAGAGTCTTCATTGAAAGTGTCCTAATGAGATTTATTGATGATCTCGTGGCTCTAGACTCAATTGTGCATATTTGGTTCCTATGCCGGAGACTAGGGAGAGGGTCTCCTTCTTCAATATCAACAAACTCTAAGAGAAAGTCGATAGATAATGTCGGTTCCCCGTGAGAATGAAACAAGTACTTTTAAGAGGAACTTGAGTAGTTTGGGAAGTTGTAGTGCAGTGCGTCACTGGGTCCATGAACCCGGTTACTGCCCTAAGGTTGAATTATTGGAGGGCTATTTCTTTTCACCCCTTTTGTAAAGCCCCTTTTATCACTTATACCTTATCACTACGTAAAGCAAACCCAACACAAACACGTATAACAAACACAAACGTTATACACACAGATGTTATGCGTATATATGAAGCAAGAAAGATTAAGATGAGAACGTGGTGGCTTGATGATATATGCGTATATGTTTAGAGAGGTAGAGAGAAGAAAGAAAACAATAAGATGTTATATTGCTTCATAAAGAAAACACACACACACACACTTTCAAGCACACCCCTCAAATGACCAGTTGAGGGTTATTTATAGTACAAGTAACTTAAAACCCTAAAGGCTTTGCTTGGGCTTTTCGTGGACTTGGATTGGGCTTGGGATATGTGAGCATACAAACGGCTAACATACCCTAACGTTTAACCAATTAGCTTAGCCCAATCCATGAGCCCGTTGACTATTCTAGCACGATATCTAACACACGTTACAAAGTTCCTAAACATGAATGACCATCACTTCTAATAAAAACTATTAAGGCTAACAATCTCCCCCTAAGGGGTGGTCATTCAAATGATGCTCCACTTGATTAGGTCTTTACTTTTCGCGAGCAAGAACTTTGTGTGTAGATATTGAATAGTCTTGATTCTTTGTTCCTTCATACTTTGTGATCAGATAATGTGGTTGTCTGCCGTTGTCAACTTCGTTGGTTAGGTATCTCCACGTCTTTCTCCACCATGCTCACACTTTTATTTGTCTTTTGGTTACCAATGAAGAAGTTCTCTAGTCTTTAAACTTTGTAGATTCTTTTACATTGACGAAGAATCATCTTTAACTTTGAGTTGCCTTTGATTTTGATGAGAACTTTCATGTGTTGTTGGTATGAGCATGTGGCGAGTCTGCACGATCCATCCGCTCCGGAGCTTCCATAAGAAGAAAACATAAAACAGGTTAGTAATAAGCGGATTCCGGCACTTATAAGTTTGAATTTCGAGGGTGTTAACAGCATAGTGTGAAAACACGTCTCTAATTCTCACAAGGGCCGTTCCTGAACTAGAGTCCCACAAGTGAGATAACGCGATATACCGAAGTACATCTACAGTTCAGATGAGTCACTGAGGTACACCGAAGCATCACCCCACGACTGTAAACTGTTTGAGACACACTAAGCGTAATCCACGGGGATTTACCGAAGTGACCTGCTGTCAGGGCTGCTTGATGTTGACCCTGGCAGGAGTTTCCATTCAATCACTGAAGATCACAGATGTGAAACTTCTCATAAATGTTCTGGCAGATTGCTAAGACCTGCGTAGGACTCTAGAATATATCACTTGTGTCCTTATTGATGAACAACAAGCGATGTCATGTCATGTGTTCCTATGAGATCTTTTGATGAATCTCGTGGCTCTAGACTCAATAGTGCATTTTGGTTTTCCTGAGCAGAGACTAGGGAGATGGTCTCCGTCTTCAATACCAACAATCTCTAAGAGAAAGTCAATAGATTATGTAGGGTTCCCAGTGAGAATGAAACAAATCCCTTTTAAGAGGAATTGAGTGGCTAGAAGATTAGTGCAGTGCGTCACTGGGTCCATGACGTCTTGTCTTCAATACCAGTGTCATCTAGTGACAACCAGTAGCATATGTATTGAACCCGGTTTCTGCCCTAAGGTTGAATATGGAAGGCTATTTCTTTTCACCCTTTCTTCACATTTCTTTTTAATTCTTCAACCCCTTCTTTCTCCTTTCTCACATTACTCCTTTTTTCAATCATTCCTAAGGACTTCTAGTTCTACACTATTGGTGATGTCCTTGGGTAGATCCCTCCGGCTCTGGCGGATCATAGGACGAATTTCCTATCCTTAGTCACCTTATAACTCCATGACTGTCCTATTGTTGCCATAAAACCGTTTTTCGTGAAAATCTCTCAGAGTGTTTATGATAGAAAACATGTTTGCAACACTCCGTGAGTTTTGTATTTACAGAAACACTCCCCCTTCACATGTGCTTATATGTTTTGACAGAAATCTGCACATAGAGGGTAGAGTTCGCACTTTTTGAATTGATCGACTTTAAATGAACAAGACCGATTCGAGACACGTTTACATCACTAGAGAACTAGCTTGAAATTATTACCCGTCCTGGTCAAGTCCATAGAAAGTTTCTCGAGATGGTACATAATTGCTCGTCAATTCATTGGTTTCATCTGAGTCGAGCTCATTTGAGATTCAAACAATGATTTTGATCACATTTTAATCACGTCTCCTCCCCCTCAAAAATAGCATATATGTGATATTTTTTATATCAACGGATTAAACAACATTTTAGAATGTTTTGGGGAGACAAACGGATTTGATTTAAGCATGAATTTGGAACATTTTAGTTTTATACTCCCCCTTTAATAAAGCGTAATCAATTAAAGGGTTTTAGAGGGATTTATCTTGAGCACAAAGTATTTTGAAAGATTTTGAAAATCTTTTTGAACAATCTTGAAAAGGTGCTCAAGATGATGATGATTTCTCACCATTTTAAAATGTAGTGCACTGAAGCGTACACTAGTGATTTTCATTCAAACAACACGAGTTTTGATCTGAAAATAATCAAAAGTCATCATTTCGGTCCGGGTTTCGTACTGAAGTATACGAAAGCCATTATTGAAGAAATTTTGAGAAACGACATGTTTTGGAAAACAATTAATGAACTCTCGCTCAAGCATCTGTACATGCCCGTATCATTGTTGAATGACATTTCTAGAAACGTATAAATATCGATTATACGAGAGACATGTCGTGAGAAGAATATTTTTGGATTTTTGAAATTTTACAATGTTTTTGTATTTTTTTTGAAAATTTTCTATTTTTATATTTTGCATTTGTTGGTTTTATAAAAGAAATGGAAAATCAAAAATAGAAGATATAGAGAATGAAGAAGAGTTTACAGAATTGGAACCCTCTGATGAGCTGGGTTCAGAGATATTTGATTCACCTGCAACCAAAGAAGAAGAGTTTTCACAAATAACAGTGTTAGAAGTACAAGATTCCTCACGGTGAGGGTGATCACTATCAACGGTTGTAGTGGTTTCTACTTCCTTATCCTGATGAGTTTCTCTATTATCTGTGTTGGTGCAAGTATCAAAAATCTTTCCTGTGGGGATCCATCTAAGACCTATTGTGTTGAAGACTTTTCCTGTGGGAATCCACCTAAGGTAAGATCTAGGAGTTGTTTTCTTATCAGATGCAGCGGAAGACTCAATTTTTGAAAAACGACGTCCTGAAGAGATCCACCTATTAGGTTTCTTTTTGTTTGACATTTTATCAACGGGCTTGTTTCTATTTGGTGTCTTAGTGGATTGTGCCTTGGCACGAGAATTATCTTTCTTGAGATATTGTGAGACACATGCATCATGATTAGCTGAAAAGACACATTTTTTACATGTAGTACAGACAAATTCAATATTCTTGTTTAAAACAGCAGCTTTAACTTTGTCACTACAGTCTTTTGGAAATTGATTCTTGTTCGAAAAAGACTTAGAATTCCTAGTGTTGTTTTCTAAGGGCATAGCATTTTCTTTTGCGCAACTACTCTTAGATGCAAGCCAATCCCTAGTCTTTCGTAGAGTGTTCCTAGGTAATGGTTTACTACTACTAGCAGTGCCTTGAAATCTTGTAGAATTCATCACCCTAGATGTTGCACCTAAAATTCCGTCTTTTCGAGTCTGTGCCTTTTTCCTAGCTTCTTCTAGATAGTGATTGTTGACCATGTTGTTAGAACCAACAGATTCTTTAACTGGATTTTTGGTCACATTCCGTATACTATTCCTAGAAATGCCAGGTGTAATCACTTTTGGTGTTTCAGCAACAACTTTTCCTTTTTCAAAATCTTTTATAATTCTCTTTTTAATAGGCAAGGACTGTGGAGTGACTGTTTTTGACAAATCAATTTTCTCATTGACTTTTGGAGGAGGCTGAGAAATAGACATTTTTGGTTTGAAAACCGGTTTTGGAACATTTTCCTTCTCCTTAGTCAATGGTTTTGCAATCTTAGTATCCACAACCTTTCCTTTTAGACTGTCTAGCTGAACTCTCAAAAGATCATTTTGCTCTTGCATGTCCTTGTAGGCACGCTCATACGACAGTTTGTCATACTTGCATTCCTCAGATTTTCGATCAAGTTGTTTAAAATATGACACGTTTTCTTTTTCAAGTTTTGCAAGAGCATTTTCATATTTTGAAACAATTGCGGAGGTCTCAGACTGGAGTCTTTCATGATCTTCAACAGAATATGTTTGTAAGATAATGGACATGATATCGGTAGTCATAACATCTTCGAAGAGAGAATCATTGAGTTTTTCCAAAACTTTGATGTGTTCAATACTTTCATTAGCTTGCTTTACCAGAGATTTATGGTCCTTGACAAAGTCACTCGTTTCTTTCAAAAGTACTTGTTCAACATGAATTACCCTTGCACTGATGGCAGTTAACGGAGGGGCAATTTGGGTTTTAAAAAACTCTTTTGTTTCGTCATCATGACGAGTAAACCAGATGTTAGTTGTAATATTGGTTTTAGACTTGACAGTCTCTTGAAGATACCCAATTCTAGTTTTAACGTCATCTAAAATGCTTCTAGTATCACTTATGTTAAAAGGATTGTTTGAAGACATTTGTTCGATTTTCGAAAGAGATTTTGAGACAACTACAGGAGTTGAGACTGGTTTTGAAACTGGTTTTAAAACGGGTGTTGACTCTTTGTTTGAAACACTTGGTGTGATGGAAAACTTTGACTTTTCTTTTTGATTAACAAAAGTAATTCCATTAATTTTGTTCCATTTGTTATAATCAATCGGTTTAAGATTTGGATTCTTTTGTTTCATTTTTGATCTACTCTCCTCAGATAGTTCCAACGTTTCAAGAGAATCATGAACAATTATGGGTTCATGCAAAGGTTTTCCATTGTTCAACACATTCTGAGATTTCTGAGCTTTCTTGAGGAACGAAGAAGGGTTGTTACCAAGAGCCATTTTATGTGTAGTGTGAAAAATTGGATTTGCTTGATTAGAAAGCATCTTGTTTGTTTTAGCGGAATGACCCGTTGTAAGAAGCAAATTATCCAATTTTTTGATAGTTTCATTTTTATCCAGAATTTCATCAAGAAGAGAATCTTCTCGTTTTGAAAAATCAGCAATCAATTGTTTCTTCTCTTTTTCAAGATCAGAAAACAGTGCTTTTTGTTTAGAAAGTTGGTCATTTAGATCAGAAATTTCCTTGTTTAAAGATTTAATTTTCAAGTTCAAATTCACATCAAGTGTGTCGTACTTGAGTTGCAATTGTTTTTCTCTTAAAACAGAATCTCGATAACCAATTTCTAATTCGGACATTTTGTTTGTATGAAATTCATAGGCTTTGGCGTGCTCCTTGTAACTCTCAAGCTCAGCGGTCAATTTAACATTCGCGGCCTTAACTTCGCGATTGACCGTTCTAACTTTCTCAACTTCAATGCCACATTGATTGATTAATGATTCAACATAAGCATGTGTTTCCTCATCAGTCGCAGTATTTTGTGCCACACAGCCTCCACTAGGATCCACATATGGAGTTTTGGAGTTCGTATTGCTACAACTAGGATTGTCCAGGTATGTATCATAAGTGGGTGCTGGCGTCACAGAATTCTGTTCGTCATGAGTAAACACATCAGATATGACATTGTTATAACATGGATCAATGATTGGTACCTCAGATAATGTATTGGCGTCATAGACAGGAGGTGATTCTGACTCAGTGTCATACTTAGCTTCCTGAAGATTTGCCATGAAGATGCAATTCGCATTGAGTTCCTCGAGGTCTTCCAATTCATCCACAATAGCGAAAAAGTCATTTTCCTCAGCACTCAACTGTAACCCCGCTTCTTGCTTATCTGCTAACAAAGCAGCTTTCCGAAGAAACTCAGCATTCTTCTTGTGTGGCTTAGTGGGACAGTTTCATGCCATGTGACCCATTCCTTGACAGTTATAACACTTAACCTGATTACCCTGATTCACATTTCCATAATTCCCAACGACTTGAGCTGCAACATTCCCATTCTGATTACCCACTGCTTTATTCCCAGCATTATGTCCCATCTGATTTCCAACATACTGACCCGACTGATTACCCTGATACGGAACCGCCTGATTACCCATGCGACTGCTAAATGCTTTATCCAATAAAGAAAATACCTGTTACAAGGTCGCTTCTACTTGGTCAGTTTCATGATCAGTGATTCCTTGTTCCTGGTATTGTGGATACGGTTGTTGAATGACTTGTTGTTCTGGTGGATAGAATTGTTGTTGTGGTTGTTGAATGTATTGCTGCAAGTTATTTTTGGAAGATGATGAAGCTTGTTGTTGTGTATTCACTAAAGGTTGAGTCTTTGCAATAAGTGCCAATGGATCATGATTCTTTGCCAATCTTTCTTTCCTTACTTCATTCGCTTCAGATTGGTTTTGTTTCAGAAAATCGTTTAGTTGATCAAAGTTCACCTGATGTAAGTCTTTTGTTTGGTTAACAATAGTGACATATCGTCCCCATTCTTCTGGAAGATTATTCAGGAACTTGATGTTTTGAACGATTGTTCTGGGTGCCAACTTGTTTCTGATAAGCTCATTCATCAAAGTGCAAAACCTTCCATAGTAGGATTCAATGGATTCTCCTGGTGTAGATGTAAACTTCTCCCATTCAGTTAGCAGCTTGTTCTCCATGTCTTGTTTACCAATTTCTGTTCCATAACATAGCCGTCTAACACGTTCCCACATATCGAAAGCAGTTTCACAACTGTCTACCGCAGCAAAGATGTCAATTGGTAAACCCAGTTGGATAATATGAATTGCCATGTCATCTGCTTCGACTTGTTTCTGATCCTCTGCAGTGTATTCAGATTCGTATTGAAGACGAGAAGATGGTGCTACGGGAGGTGTTGCATCAGGATTTCCAGGGACTTGGACTTGTCGAGGCTTGAAGGGTCCATCCTGAATGGATTTAATCATGAGTTTCCCATTAGGTTTGGTCTTGATGTAGCGGAGCATTCGACTTGTCCATTGAAGATAACCACCTTTTGCCAACATAGGAGGACGGTTTTCTGCACCGGCTGCATGAATGTCTTGTTGAGTAGCCATTGATGAAGGTATGATATGATAAAGTTGATGTAGGATCGATTCAACGATAAAGGAGTTGTGGTTGATGAAGATTAAGTTCAGTTGAGGTGTATCTGAAAGTCGTACTCGTAAACTCGGTTCTTAAAAATTTTTGCCCAAAATTTGAAATTCACTATAAAAATCAATTCTAAGGACGTATGAAAATTTTGAGTTATGACAATTTTGACGCCAAATTTGACCCGAAAAATTTGAATTTAGGCCCAAAAATTTGAATTTTTGACAAAAATTTTCACAGTTAAACCAAAATTTGAATTTCGCGTAAAAATTGAACGTTTAGACTCCTCAAAAATTTAAATTTTACTCAAGTTTTCCCGCCAAAAAACTCTTTTTTTTTTTTTTTTTTTTTTTGAACCTTTATGCGTAGAAAGAGCTTAGGCGTAGAAACACGAAGTTACGAGTAGACGAGGCTTATGCGTAGGATCTTAGGCGTAGGATCTTATGCGTAGGTTTAAAGTTACGAGTAGAAAAAGTTATGCGTAAGATTTAGCTTATGCGTAAGGAAAACTTAGGCGTAAGAAAAATGCTTATGCGTAAAGTATTCTACGTGTAAGTCGAAACTTATGCGTAAGATTAGGGTTTTGCCCAAAAATCCTTTACACTATCACAGTGTAAGAGATATCCAAAAGTCGAAGTGTTCCACAAACTTATCCAAGTGAGGGAAGCACTGAGTCACCGTTTAAGCTCGAAGAATCTGCACCAAAAAGTTATGAGTAGAACCTTATGAGTAGTTGAATTTCTTACGAGTAGAACTAGGGTTTTGACCTACTCGTAAAAAAATTTCAGCGATTCAACCAATTTCTCTTGCACATATATCCTTAAAAACACTCGAATAACCCAAAAATGTTGACCTTTTTCACCCCAAAGTGCTTAGAAAAGTTACGAGTAGAAATGACCAATGAACCAAAAACGAGTTCAAAAATGATGAAAAACACGTAAAGCTTCAAACTTTTTGCAAAAAACTAAAACTTTAGCACCAAATAAACCTTAAACCACAAGAATCTTGAATTTTTGAGTGCAAAAATTAAAGCTTTAAGCTTTTCAAATATTACTAACAAGAGCTTTATGCGTATACCAAACTTCAAAACAAACACAAACACTCCTAAACCATTGTTTGGCGATTGATACCAATTGTAAAGCCCCTTTTATCACTTATACCTTATCACTACGTAAAGCAAACCCAACACAAACACGTATAACAAACATAAACGTTATACACACAGATGTTATGCGTATATATGAAGCAAGAAAGATTAAGATGATAACGTGGTGGCTTGATGATAAATGCGTATATGTTTAGAGAGGTAGAGAGAAGAAAGAAAACAATAAGATGTTATATTGCTTCATAAAGAAAACACACACACACACTTTCAAGCACACCCCTCAAATGACCATTTGAGGGTTATTTATAGTACAAGTAACTTAAAACCCTAAAGGCTTTGCTTGGGCTTTTCGTGGACTTGGATTGGGCTTGGGATATGTGAGCATACAAACGGCTAACATACCCTAACGTTTAACCAATTAGCTTAGCCCAATCCACGAGCCCGTTGACTATTCTAGCACGATATCTAACACACGTTACAAAGTTCCTAAACATGAATGACCATCACTTCTAATAAAAACTATTAAGGCTAACACCTTTTCATATTCAATTCTTTTTCATTCTTCAACCTCATCGGTGCTTATCGAGATTTCATAACTAGAACCTTGTTGGGTTTATTCCAGTTCTAGCTCTATCTCAGTCCGCACTCTTCCCATATCTCACTTTTCTCCTTTTTTCATCATACCTAAGGACTCTACACTATCTAGTGGATTGTCCCTGGGTAGATCCCTCCGGTTCTGGCGGATCGTGGGAACGAATACCTAACTTAACCATCCTTATATCACCATACATAAAGTAAATTTGGTCGGTCTATTTGGCATTGTTCATCTGCCATTGGAACCAATTGAAAACCATTTAAAAATCAATCCAGATACTTGTGATATATTATCAAAGCATTTTGTACCTGAATTGTTTTTGATATTTTTAGAAAAAGAGCTCCCCCTCAACATGTGCATCATGTATTCGAATCGCTTTAGCACACGGAGGCAAGAGAAAGAATTAACTTCTTTGAATACCATTTTCTAAAAGATATCAACATCACTTCCCTGATTAAATCAAGTAGATAAAGCATATTGGAGAAGGATGAGGTTTTCACAAGTTTGCTCCCCCTTAATATGTGCCTCGAGGTTTCAAAGAGTTTTGCACATATTAGAAGGAACCTGCACTTAGAGACAAATCAATCACGTTTCAATTCTTTGTGGTTTTAAAAGGGTGCTCCCCCTCAACATGTGCATGGAAAATTTGAAATCGTTTGGCACATGTGGGGAGGAAAGCTTGCAAAACACTTGTGAAACCATTTATCGAATCATCAGTTTAAATCCAATTTAAATCACAAATTCTCCCCCGATCACAATTTTCTACTCATTTGAGATTTGTGATCTCTGTAGATTTAAATTGATTTTGAAAGCTTTTGAGGAGAATTGTGACTTGATTATGAAAACATTTTAACTGATAAGGATCGGATTATGAGACTTTAAACTCCATTGATTAAACATTCATGATTATCTTTTGAAAACAATTGTATGACAAATAACCTTTTGATTTAATTGAAATCATTCTCCCCTTCAATCAATGACATAAGTTGTTGATTGAGAGATAGATATTTTTGACAAACGTTAAGTCCAGATGATTTTCAAAATAGAGACCGAGTTATTTTTCAAAGCAATTAGTTTTCATTAGATAGTAAGTAATTGTTCATAGAATCAGAGCATGAGTTTTGAAAAACAAGATAAAGCATGGCTCTGTTCTGTCTTTGAAAAGCGGGTTATTGCCTGAAATGACAATAAACCATTTATTTCACTTTCTCCCAAAAATATTTTTTGATTTTTTTTTTGGAACATTCTAACAACATCTAAAGTCCCGTGTCATTCTTTGAATGACAACACAAAGACCGTAGATATTTTCGAATCGAGAAAAACATGACAAAAAGACAATATTTTTTTTTTTTTTGAAGTTTTTCAAGATTTTTCAAATTTTTATGGATTTTTTGAAAGTTTTATATTTTTCTATTTGCTTTTTGAATAAATATTTACAAGAGATGGATGAAGGAAGACCTTTACTCCTCGTCTTCCTCTTGAAGACGTTTGAGTGTTTCCGATTGTAGACTCTTTAGACCAAGTCGTGGGAGGATAAACTCAAAACGTTCTCTAGGAAGAGCTTTGGTGAAGATGTCTGCTAACTGGTATTCAGTCCTCACAAAATAGAGTTCCACCACACCGTTTTCAACTTGCTCCCTAATGAAATGATGTCGAATGTCGATGTGCTTTGCTCTTGAGTGTTGTACGTTGTTGCATGAGAGAGCAATAGCACTTTTATTATCACAGTACAGAGGGATTTTGTTGAATTCAAAGCCATAGTCAGATAGTTGAGATCTCATCCATAGGATTTGAGCACAACAAGATGACATGGCTATGTATTTAGCCTCTGTAGAGGAAATAGAAGTACTCATTTGCTTCTTTGAAGACCAGCTCACAAGCTTATCACCCAAAAACTGAGCACCTCCAGACGTACTTTGACGTGTATCTTGACATCCTGCTTGATCAGCATCTGCATAGGCTGTTAGTGACATACCGGTGTCCTTCGGGTACCAAAGTCCCATATTGATGGTTCCTTCGAGATACCGAAAGACCCGTTTAACCGCTTCAAGGTGCTTTTTGGTAGGCTTAGCCTGATATCTAGCACACATGCAAACAGCGAACAGAATGTCTGGTCTACTGGCTGTGAGGTACATCAGGGATCCAATCATACTTCGATATTTCGTTTGGTCTACCATGATCCCTGAGTGGTCCTCATCCAGTTTGGTACGCTCTATCATGGGAGTGTCAACAGGGTCACTAGAATCAAATCCAAATTTCTTTAAAATCTCATTTGCATATTTAGATTGATATAAAAATGCCTCCGGGACTTTGTGAAATTTGTAATCCCAAGAAAAATGACATTTGTCCCATCATTGACATTTGAAATTTAGAACCCATTTTACTTGAAAAACGGTCACATTCATTGGGGTCTGTCGAGGCAAAAATGATATCATCAACATATATTTGAACGTGAATTAAATGTTTGCCTGACTTTCTGGTGAACAATGTCGGATCAACTGCTTCTTTGCTGAATCCAGTAGATAGAAGAAACTTTGATAGCGTATCATACCATGCCCTTGGAGCTTGCTTAAAACCGTAAAGAGCCTTTTTCAAACGATAGACGTGAGTAGGATGCTCTGGATTCACAAAGCCTTCAGGCTGGCTGACGTATACGACTTCTTTAAGATCTCCGTTAAGAAACGCCGTCTTTACATCCATCTGATAGACTACCTTGTTCTTACTTGCAGCATTAGCCAAGAAGATTCTGATTGCCTCGATACGATCAACAGGAGCAAATGATTCTTCAAAGTCAATACCCTCCTCTTAACGATATCCTTTTGCAACCAATCGAGCCTTGTTCTTCAACACATCACCATGCTCATCAAGTTTTACTTTGAAGATCCACTTTAGAGCAATGATCATTGCACAATCTGGAGCAGGTACTAATTCCCATACATCTAGTCGATCAAACTCATAAATTTCTTCTTGCATGGCATTGAACCAGCTGTCTTCATTCATGGCAGTTTTCACGTCTTTTGGTTCGATCTTAGAGAGTACGGAGTTGAAGAAGCACCATAAGGCATCGGTTGCAAGTTGTTTCCGTGTGGATATTGGACGGGAAAGGTTTCCAATGATGTTGTCCAATGGATGATCATGTGTCCATTTTCTAAGGTGTTCATGTGGTTGTTGTTGAGGAACTGAAGTAGCAGAGTTGATATCTCCTGAAGAAGATGGTTCTGATGATGACTCAGGAGCAAATATATTTTCAAAGGGTTCATCTTTTGGAGGAGCAAAAGGGTTTTCATCATCTGTAACAGCAGCAACATTTCCATTGTGTACACTCGATGATTGATGATTTGTTGATGAGACAGAGTAATCAGCAGAAGGCGCTTCTTGACTTAATGACATTGAAACTGAAGAGTTAACTTCATTGACAGGGATAGAGGCAGCCTCTGTTGATGGAACTGACATATTATTAGCACTTGGCTCATAGTGTTCATCAAACATTGGATCAAATAATTTCTTCAAATCATCTTCTGAAGGAGGTACATAAGGAGTTGCTGGTGAGGGATTAGAAACAAGAGTAGAACTGATAGGACTACTTAATAAAGATTGAAATGCGGGTCCAAAACTGGATTGTCCTGGAGCCATTTGACCGGTCAGCTCATCGAACGTAATGTGAATTGTTTCCATGATATTTCGGGTTCTCTTGTTGTAGATTCGGTATCCTTTTCTGTTTGATGCATAACCTACAAATACTCCAATGTCCGCTTTAGCTTTTAGTTTACCTAAATCTTGACCGTCATTAGTTGGGTAACATAAAGCACCAAACACACGAAGGTAGGATAGATCAGGTTTTCGTTTATGGACAAGTTCATATGGAGTTTTTCCATGAGATGTGTGAATAAGGGAACGATTTTGGGTGTAGCAAGCAGTGGCAATGGCTTCAGCCCATAGAAACATTGGAACCTTTGAATAAATTAGCATTGTTCTTGCAGCTTCCACAAGAGTTCGATTTCGTCTTTCAACTACACCGTTCTGTTGAGGAGTTCGTGGAACACTTCTTTGATGACTGATTCCAACACTTTCATAAAACTGAATTAAGTCTTTGTTAACAAACTCTGTGCCATTGTATGTTCGAACAATTCTAACAATATTGTTGAGTCAAACCTGAAGCTGTTTGATAAGTTTGATGATGACTCTGGAGTTTCATCCTTTGTCCTCAAAAACTTTACCCAAGTAAATCGAGAGTAGTCATCAACAACTACTAGAATGTATTTCTTCCCATTTATCGTTTGCACTCTCATTGGTCCGCACAGATCCATATGAAGGGTATGAAGAACTTTCATTACTGAGTTTGTGGGTTTTGGTTTGTGGGCATATTTTGTGCTTTTTCCCAATTGGCAAGCTGAACAAAGATGATCTTTTTCATACTTTAATATGGGTAATCCTCTTACTAAGTCCTTTCTGGAAAGATTGTTTATGGTACCAAAGTTCAAGTGATTGAGACGACGGTGCCATAGCCATGACTTAGTTTTGGAAGCCTTTGACAGCAAGCAGATGGGTGAAGATTTCATCATATCTTCGATAGAGATGGTGTATAGGTTTGAACCACGAGTTCCTCTGAGAAGTTCCACACCATCAAGTTCTCTAACAAAGCAAGTATGTTTTCTGAAGGCCACTTCTAAATCTGAGTCACAGAATTGTCCGACAGAAAATAGATTATGTCCAAGACCTTCAACATAATATACCCTGGAAATCACACTATCTCCAACCACGTAATCTCCATAACCCATAATAGCACCAAAATGATCGTTTCCGAATCTCACAGTTCCGATGAATTTACTCACCAAGTTCATGAGCCGTGACCGGTCTCTAGTCATATGCTTGGAACAGCCGGAGTCCAGGTACCACAGAACGATTCGAACAATCTGCAGTTTAACACAGACAAGAATGGATAACTGGATAATTGGGATCCCCATGCAAGAATGGGTTCCATTTGGTTAGTAATAGTGATTGGAACAACCACATCAGAAGTAGAAACAATGGACTCATTAGAAATAGATGCAGTGCTAGTGTCCATATTTGACCTATTCAAAGTATGTTCACTTCTTAAGGGAATAGTTCTACCAGTAGGCATCCATTTTCTAGTGGGCATTGACTTAGCAAAATTCGGGCAAAACTCATTAACCTTACGCCCAGTAGGTATCCATTGATAACCTATATTACTAAATTTCCTTCCTGTGGGTTTCCACTGTTTTCTAACTTTCTTTCGCCATTGCCTTTTAGCCTTCTTAGCTTGATTTTTAGCATTAACAGTTTTAACTGGGCATTTAACAACATTAGACAAATCATTCACACCACATTCAAGATTAGTAACAAAAACCACGCAATCATCATTACATGTTTTGCCAACAGTAGTAGAATTCGCATTAATTACAGTACGCTTAGAGCTAACACTAGAATCAACATGATTCGTTTTATTCAACTCAAACTTAATATTCCAAGTGTGATCTTCTACTTTCTTCCATTGCACATTAGAGTTCACTTTCTTAATAGTGGGCATAGAATGGTTTATATGCTTGGCACTAGGCATAGAACAAGGCATCACATATTTTCCTTTTGCACCTAAGGATTTAGGACATGTTGCTATTAAACATTCTAGCAGTTCTTGAGATCGTTTGGCTTGAATGCACGCAAACCTAATTTCACTGTCAAGAGGCTTATTTATAAAATCCTCTTCCACAATCTCACGGAGACATTCTAGACTATCCTTAAGGTGAGCACAATAGTTGTGAAACACAGGTTCATTATTCCTAAGATGAGGAGGAATGTATTTAACAGTCACAGTATATTTGCAGTCTGAGGATGACTTTGATGCAACATTCTTATTAAAAACAAGTGGCAGTTTCCCTTTTTCCTGACTCCTCAGATTCTCAATTTCTTTTTGTAAAGACGTTATTTTTTCGTTGTTTTTGTCACGAGTGACTTTCATTGAATCATATAACTCTTTAAAGTGTCGTTTAACCTTTTCATTGTCTTCTAGAAAACTCTCGTTTTCTTTTTGTAAAGCATTAACTAAGTTTTGAAGATGAAAAGTTTGAGAATACTGAGAATCTAAAGGAGGAGGCATTTGGGAGCCAGTCACATTGTTCTTTTCACCCTTTAATTGAGAGATTTGGGCTTTCAACTTTCTGATCGTGTTACAATGAGCTTGAATCTGTTCGTCACGTTTGTTTATCTGAAAAACTGCATCAAACTCTGGAACATCTGAGGATGTCTTGATATTTGAGGTTTTGACATTTTCTTTAAGATGTTGATATTTTAGTTGTAAATCAAAATGTTCAACTTCTAGTTTAGAAAGATGTTTTACCAAATTATCGTGATCATCCTGATCAATTTTCTCACTTAGTTCTGAGTTTTTGTTTTCAAGCTCAATGACACGATCATGGGAAACTTTCAATGCAATAGATAATTCATGAAATCGAGAAGCAGTAATAGAGTGCTTAGTAACAGTATAAAACACATCTTGAGCAACACAACTCGAAATCAAATTCTCATTTAAAATATGCAAGTTCTTTCTTTCAACTTCATTGTATTTGAGTTCCTGTTCATAGTCATTGACCTCAACTATCATTGCATCAAATTCCTTTTCCATTTCTTTAATATCAGAATTAATTCCTTTTTGAAGACTCTCAAATTGACCTTTTAATTGTTTAAGGAAGGCATGACCTCAGTTAAATAACATTCTTTAGTTTGCTCAAAACCCCTTTCCCCCTCAATTATCCCTGTAGGTGTGATTCTCTTCTTACATGTTTTCTCAAAATCAACAAACAACTGATAAACAACATATAGGCTGATTAAGGTCTTGCTATTAGTGGCAATAGATCTAGGAACCAGATGCATTGGTGTATTTGGAGGATACACAGTAGCTGCAGGCATTTTCCTAAGGGGAGTGTTTGTTTCAACAAGTACATTAACTTTTAGCTTATCCATATCTTTCTTCCAAAAGATCTGTTCTGGCGTTAATTGAGTTTGAGGCTTAAACATGTTCAAGGATATCCAATTTTCCTTAGTGTAATCATGGGGTTTGATCGTTATGTTATTCTCTTTACACGCATGATCGTTAAGCTTCTTATTCATTTTCTCCCTAGATGCATCATCTAATTTTCTATCTTCCTTAGTACACTCAATGCAACTAGGTTTCTGTCTAGGTTTAAGAATCTCATTGCCATCATAGATTACATTTTGAGCAGCTTTTGCTTTCTTACCATACTCAGGGTTGGATTCCTTTATAATGGGGGTACTATGCTTATCGTTGAGAACTCTATGCTTAGTGATCATGTGAGCAGTCTGAATGGTATTCCCTTGTACGTACAACTTATTTTCAAGCTTGTTTTTCAAGGTTTTTAGATTAGAAAAATCATTCAAAAGTTTTGATTCCTTAGCACTGAATTCTTGCTTAAGCATTTTAACATTTTCTTGAAGTTCTTGTTTTTGCTTAGCAGTTTTAGAAAGCTTTTCATGTAAGGAGTTTAACTCTTGTTTTAATACTTCTTCTCTAAAATTACTTTTTCTAATAATTGTACGCATTTGATCATCCATTTCCTGCTCACGGGTGGTTAACTCAAACTTAGTACGTTGTTCAAAAATAGCAACTTGTTCTTTATAGGCATTCAGTTCAGAGATAACAGAATCATCAGGGGCACATGCAGTGTATTCATCAAAAACATAGTCATCATTGACTGCAGAAGATGCATCACTTGGTACAGTCTCACTTTCACTTTGTTTCACATATTGATCATATGGGACAACATTGATATTACCCATATTTTCAATATCTGACTCAAAAGTTTCAGTTGATTGTACTTTGTCATGAATCTTTTGCTCATCAACATCATCATATAGTTTTAATACCTCTGAGATGATTGCTTCTTTGGATGGACCAGCTTGCTGTGGTGAGGGGACCTTTGGAGAGACCATTGGAGAAATGCTAGCCATGAAAATTGTCTGTGCAGTAGGTTCATCATCAACGTCAGAGTCGTATGCATCACAGTCGGCGACTTGAAAGGCATTCTGATGATTATGACCTATCTCCTGAATTGGTTGCTCATCCACATCTGCATCATATGTCTTGGCATTGCCCTCAGCAAGAAACAACAGCTCCTCTTCATCCAACACAGCTCCATTATCCTGAGCTTGCACAAGTAACATCTTGTCTTTGAAGTACTCTGCATTTTGAGGGCGTTTTGGAGAAGTATAGTTCCTTGCTATGTGTCCATCACCACCACAGTTGTAGCACTTAATTGGCTTAGCTTGACCCTGATTTGGATTCCTTCCACGATTCTGATTAGCCACATATCCTCTACCAACTCCACCTCTTCCCTGTTCATACTGCCTTTCTTGAACTGGTTGCACCATAACCTTCCCATCTCTGACAGTAACTTGATTGTGTGGATTGGATGCAGTTCTGAGGTTATTGTTGGTGTGTGGGAGAGAGTTCATGTTTTGACTAACCATGAGAGACAGTTGATTGATGAAGTTTTCCATGAATGTGTTTGGGTCAGGAGGCTTATATGCTGGATCAGGGATGAGCTTGTAATTACCATTACCCATGGGTATGACTTAAGAAGCTTTGGTGGTAATTCCAACATTGGTGTAAAAAGCTGTAGAGTCATTTGACGAACTTGTTTCTCCCTGGTTGGTTTTGAACTGTTCAAAAATCCTTTTTTCAAACATAGCATGTCTCTCATTCTGAAGAAGGAATGCACAAAGTTGCTTATAGTTGGTGTTCTTCAATCCTTTGGTTAGCTTCACAGAGGTGACAAACTTATGCCATTCGGGATTCATGTTGTTCACAAACTTTGAGTTCAGCTGAATGTTTGGCATGGTCATTTTGATGTTCCTCATATCATTCACAAGCTTGTGGAATCTCACGTAATACTCATAGACACTTTCTTCTGGCTTCATCTTAAAGTGCTCAAATTCATCATACAGCTGTGATTCTCTGTCTTCCTTGGTTAATTCAGAACCTGAGAGAAGCATCTTGACATTATCCCAAACTGCCTTGGCTTCAGTGTTGTGATTGATAAGCTTGTAGATGTCTTTTGGAAGACCCTGAAGTATAATGATAGAAGCCCTAATGTCAACATCGAATCTCTTTTTCTCCTTATCATTGAGCTCATCATACGTCTTTGGTATGTCTAATCCATAGATCATTGTTCCATCTGCAGCTGTATCAATTAACTCTCTTGTAGTCTCAATCTGATAAGGTCCTTCATCAATGGATTTGAGAATGTTGACCCCATTTTCCTTTCCAAGACAGTACAATCTGATTCGTTGAGCCCAAGAGTCGTAGTCAGTTCTGTCAAGCATAGGTGGACGAGTATTTGAACCAGCTGCTTGAACATCCTCAGCAACAGTGGAGATAATTGTAGGTACGTTGGTAGACATGTTAACAGATTACACGGGATTTTATAACTCTATGATTAAACCGGGAAATTGATTCTTTCACGGGATTTTACTAAATCAAGAGAAAACCTTCTTACAAACAAAAACCAACCAAGTCGCTACGAATTCTTGAACCAAGTCGCTAATCACCAAGTCGCTAAGTAGCAACTCGCCAAGATCTCAAATTCCTGTGAACCAAGTCGCTAAGACCAAGTCGCTAAGAACCAAGTCGTTGGACACAAGTCGCTAATGCACCAAGTCGCTACACAGTCAAGTCGCTAAAGAGCAACTCACTATGGTCCAAGTCGTTAACACCAAGTCGCTAAGCACCAAGTCGCTAGACACAATTAAATTGCTAAAGAACAACTCGCTAAGATCCAAGTCGCTAGTATCAAGTCGCTAACAATTTACACTACAACTCGCTAACAATTTCTGAAGCAAGTCACTAACCTCACCAAGTTGCTAGCCGTAGTGGAGAATCCACTAACTTGTACTATTTGTCGGCTTGTCTCAATAGACAAGTCACTAGGCTCAAGTCACTAACAACTAACACTGTAACTCGCTAACTTTTACTGAAGCAAGTCGCTAGCAAGAAAAACTTCAAAAACACACTTTTCAATCCAAAACAAGCTCAACCACAGTGATTCAAGCTTACCCAATCAAAACCCAAGCACTTACAATGATTCTTAACACAAAAGTACACCCAAAATTCAAACTTTAACACAAGAAATGATCCAAATGATGCAAAAACCACTAAACTTTTTCAAACTCAAAAACCATCTAAAACCACTAGAAATCCAAGTATATGTAATAGAGATGATCAAACCATGGCTCTTGATACCATTTGTAACATATTGGATTTCACAAACACACTAAACCAAAGATCAAAGAGGCGTATACTATGGTTTTAGAGAGAGAAAGTTAGAGGTTGGGAACTTTAGTGAAAGAAAGAAAAATCTTATTATGAGCTCCAACTCTCTACCTTGAGAGGTAGAGAGTATTTATAGTTCTTACATAAATCGCCACCTACGGGCTGTGGATCAGGCATACAGTGGGTAAAGACCCGTCCGTCCTCCACGGTGTTACTTAACTAAATACTACTAAACATTAACTAATCTACGACTACTAGCTTTCTAACGATTACATATACTTGAGGTGACCGACTCTTTAATAACTGGATTTACTAAATCCTAACAGAAATGTAGTGTTGAATGAACATACCATTGAAATGACTCGTCCAATCTATTTATAGGTAGAAAAATAATCTTGGAGAGTGTTTGCACATGTTTCGGAGATCATGGAGGCGTCCCATGATTTATGGTAACCGCTAGGGCTTCATCCCCACTCTCTCTGTCTTGGCGGGAAAGCTAAGGAGATAGTGGGAACGTGGGTAAGACCAAGTCAAGTTCTCCTTTGTCTTAGTATTTCCAAGATCAGACCCCGAAGGGCTTAGGCCTTCGATTGGCGACTTCCCAATTGGTAACCATGTCAATGATGAATGGTTTTACGCCATCGATGACTTAGGAAGATTGCCTTAGTCCTTCGTCATGAAGATTCGACTGAGGCCGAAGGGGTGTCCTTCGACCTGATCGGAGGGTATGTCATCACAAGATATATGTAGATGGAAGGATGGTTGGGTGCAACAAGTAGTTGCCTCAGCAACCTCCATTTTGCAAATCCAAATTTGGCAGTTATGTACACAATGTGTTTGCAGTCATGGGTGTTCTCACCGTCAATGTCGTGGCATCACAAAAAACACTACCGTTTAATGAATATTGTCGCTCTATGTGATCAGTAAGATGGAATGACGGTTGAGTGCCATGTATAGTGGCATCGGCAACCTCCATTTTGAAAACCACTTTATTTGGCAATTATTGCACGAATTATTATTTTGGTAATGAGAAACGGGACTAACGGTTTGGATGTAGAGAGATAATGAGTAAAAAACATATAATATTGTTGTGTGTGTAGGAAGATAAGTAAATATATAATTTAGGAGGATATAGCAGAATTTTTTGGTAATAACTCCTTCATACGAACCCCGATTATAATAATTTAAGCCTCCACGAAACTGGGAAAAGGAGATCTACAAGTTTGGTTTTTGAAAAATAGAACAAAACAACGCACTGGCGTGCCAAAATCTTGCACCACGTATTTATAATAATTTTTGATTTTGAAAGAACACATGCTAACACGATATTTGTGACATGTAAGCAGTGCACAACGCACACTCTCCGGCGTCGCCCCAATTAGCCAATTTTCATAAAACTATATTTTTTTTATCCATTTTCGTAAGTTAATCCCGTGTTAGTCGGTTCTTTAAAAATAACTTAAGCTACCCGAGTTGAGATCAATATAGATCCCATATTTGCCATAGATCCAATAAGTCAATATTAGCCATCCATTTTTTATCAAACTTATTAAAAAGATCATTTTCACTCTTTTTTTTTAAAATAACATATATTGCAAACGGTAAATCTTCAAACTACAAAAAATACACCATCGCGACGAGGATTAAATTATCTTTCTATAGAAATGCACTTCTCTATATTTTCGACAAACTTTTTTTTTCAAAAATTCCACCCAGAAAAATCACATATGATTTGTAAAATCATATATGATTTGTGAAAATCACATGTGATTGGATTTTTACAAATCATATATGATTTGTAAAAATCGAATCACATATGATTTTCACAAATCATATATGATTTTTCTGGGCCGAAACTTTGAAAAAAAACGTTAAAAATATATAGAAGTGCATATATATAAAAAGATAATTTAACTCTCGTCGCGATGGTATGATTTTCTTCGCGTAACGATTAACGGTTTGCAGGATATTTAATTTATTAAAAAATGATGAAAGTTTATTTTATTTATTTTTATTAGAAAAATGAATGACAATAATTAGTTTATTACATCTATGATAAATTTAAGATCTATATTAAACTTTTGCCTATACTACCCTCCATAAAAAATCCAAAAACCCACCGAATTTTGTAGTTGGTTATTTAAACTAGTAGAACATAGTCCTTGTCAAAATAAATACACAAAAATCCATTCCCAAAAACCCATACCAAAATAAAAGTCAAAAAACACAAGAAAGAAAAAGTATAAAAAAGAATGAAATAATAATACATACAACCTATAGATTTTATAAAAAAGAAAATGCAAAGAGATGTCGGAAGTATAAAAGAGAACATAACCAAAAAATCATTCCTTTGAAGATCTTGATAAAACAAAAACGGAGGAGTAAAAACTAACTATGTGTTGTTGTTCTTTATTGATTTTATAAAAAAGAAAATGCAAAAAAAGAGATGTCGGAAGTTGGGGATGATGAGGAGAGTGCTAACATGCGCCATAGCTTTGATTTCATTGGTGGCTTTGTTTTCTGCTCATTTGCGTATCTTTTTCCCTCCTTCTCATGCTGTTTCTATGCTTCCTGATCCTTATAACCTTCCAACGGTACTTTTCTTTTTCAGTTTTTAGTATTATTAATGATTCTTGATCATGGTTTTTATTAGGGTTTTTGTTTTTTGTAATTTGTTTGGTTTGTTATGCTGTTTGTACTGGTTTACTGTTATTGGAATGTGATTTTGGTTTGCCATTTGCTAAAAGTTATTCATTTTTGGATAACAAAAAAGGTTACTAATTTGGGAGATTATTGAAAAACTGCCTTTCAAAAAAAAAAAAAAAAAAAAAAATCAGTTTTTCGTAAATTTGATGTTGTGATTGTGTGTATATCCAAATGGGGATTTATGGGTTTTTGGTAAATTCTGTATGCTTAAGATTTATGTGTGTTACTCAGCGTTTCGATTTATGAACTTGATCACTCTTAGGTAACTTGGGTTTTTTTATTTTGATTTTTGAATTGATATTGTGTTATTTGGTTTATGACAACACAAATTTAGATGTTTGTGGGTTTTATTTAAATAATGTTTAAATTTAATTAAATTGTAGCAGTTGTGGGCTTTTTTCAGAACATTGAATCAAAAATGTTGGATTTGGATGCCAGATGTTCTAGTTCTTGATTTTAATTGGTTCTTAGTCGATTTCAAGTTGAAGTTTCTGATTTGATTTGTAAAAAATGAAATTAGATACCATATGTTTGTTTAATGATACTTTTGTCTGTTAACAAGAATTTAAAGAGAGAATGTCACTGATCTTGGGTAATTCAACTTTGTAGCAACGTGAAATTCGATACCAAAAGTTGAGCAAAGAGCGAAGCTGGATTCGACCCCATTTGTCAAAAGCTCCTCTCCCTGCTCGCAAGGTTAATGTGATTCACTCAACATTTACATAACTTCTATTTCCCCATCTATTTAGCTTTTAATTTCCAGCTTTCAGGCCCCGATTAATCCTAGGAAATCTTGTGTTTTTGAACTTTTTGTACACGAGTCATGAGATGGTCAGTAGGAGTTGATGACTATTTTGAGCCATTGTATTTGGTCCTGTTGCAAACTTGAAATTCTTATGCGAAAATGTCAGATAACACTATGTTATAAAAGATAGAACCATTTTAGATTGGTATATCGCAATAAATAGCAACATACTTCCAATATCTTTCCAATCCGGTCATTGGACCTTAAATCACTACTAAAACCACGAACTCTTTTGGAAATTGATTTTTTTGATAACTTGGACCAAAATCATGTTAATATTGGCGAAGTTGAATGGTTTTCATTCTGTAGTTTTCCATAGTTTTATGGTTTTAGACTTTTAGTAATTACTAGACGAGTACCCGCGCCTAGCGGCAGCTGTTTCTAGCGTCAGATAATTAATGATTTGTGATATTGTGATATTGTGGTGAGTGTTTCTAGCGTCAGATAGTTAAATGTGCACTAACAGGGCACATATTTTCTCATAATTGTAAAACATTATAATTGTTTTTGAAGAAAAACTTATAGATAATATATTTATATTGCGAGAGATCGTTGTGTTAAAAAAAGTTTATGGGTTCTAAACGAAAAATAAAAAAGTTTGAAGATTTGGGGATTAAACATAACGTTTTGAAGCCCGGTTTCTAGCGGCAAACAATTAATGAGATGCGATAGAAAGTGTTTTGTATAACATTCAAAATAGAAAATGAAAAGATCAAAATGTAATTGCAAATGGTTGTAACATTGATAATTCAACTCAAGCAAAAATTTATAATATTTATCAAGAACATATAAAAATATTTAGTAAAACTGAAAATAAATATTATATCAATTATGAGATAATAGACGAGTACCCGTGCATAGCAACGGGATTTTATAGCGGCAGATAGTTGTATTGATATTTTGGTTACACACAACAGTTAACCAAAATATCATTATAACTATATACCACTATTAAATTCCGTTGCTATGTTTAGTCTTTTCAGTTGATGGAATTTTTCAAAATACTAAAAGTTCAACTTAAAAAAAATAGGCTCAGATTGATTTTTTTAGGAAGCTAAGCTCTATCGGTGTGTCTTGGCTACAAAAAAGAAAGTTGCATTGTGGAGAATTTAATCTCGACACAATACCTTCATCCAAGTTTTGCCCCGCCAAATAATAATAATCACCGTAACTTCATATTAAAATTTGGTCATCATAGCCTCGTAAGATATTTGGTTTTCTGATTATCATAAAAGCCACAGTTTTCATAAGACCCGTAAGCTAATATTGAGAGATCTTATCAAAACCATTGAAACACACAAAACAACCAAATACAGAGCCTCAAACATGCCCATAGCTTATTTCTCCAAGTACAATCAACACAATCTATCCAACCTTATCTCTCCAAAGTGAAAAAAACACACGGCAACAAAAACAAAATCATCCTCCCATATCATATCACAAATGTAGCACCCATCATGATATTAATTAATCAACCTTTCTTATTTCTCCATATGAGTACCAACTGAAGAAAATATCACCCTCAAATAATACTATTGGCTTCAAAGAAATATAAAAGCACGTAGAAACAAACAACTTGAAAGAAAAAAGAGTCAAAACAGATATACCCAAGAGCCATAAAGATCTCGTCCAAGAGCCATACAAACACCAGATCTTAAAAGATATAAAGATCTACACTACGAAAAGCATTGAAGCCATCAAAACCACCATCATTTCTTTCTAATAAGCACCAGAAGCACACCAAAGACCAAACCACCAAAACCAACTAAACCCACCGGAACTACCAAAACCAACCGAAACCACCTAGCCCACCGAAACCACCTACACAATCATAAGATTGTGGTGACCTCGGTAGACGGCGGAAAAGGTGGTGGCGGCTGTAGGTGTGTTGTTTAGAGAGAGATAGGTTTAGTTTTGTATGTGAGAAAGAGGTGAGCCGAGTGGTGTTTAAAGAGAGAGAAATGGAGCTATTTTTGTGTTATTTTGTGATGGGTTGTATGAATTAGGATTCCACCTGTGTAAATTAGGATTTCCATATATAGTTTCGTAAGTTTCAACTTCACATTATAGTTGAATATCATTTTCAGCCGTGTTTCTTTCAATAGCTCATGTCCAGCCTTTCATTTTTAAGTTTCCTCTAATAATTGCAATGAATACGATTGATACTTGCAAATACTTTCCATGCTCTCTTTGATGCTCTCTCTCATTTGACTATTTTTCACTTTTCACTTTTCACATTTGACCATTTTTACTTTTTATGTAGTATAGATTTTGTTTTGTCCGGTAACAAATGAGATGAAGTGAATGTACTCATTGTAATCTGCTCTCATTGGAACCGCATATGCAAAACAACATCGCAGTTGACATTTTGTGCTTACTATTGATTATTCTTGCAAATTATAGTACTGTAGTGTTTGTTTTTGCATTTTGTTATGAATCATGGTTTGTTTGCAATGATCTGGTCAAATGTGATAGTTTGAAAAAATCCTTTACACCAACAATTAGCAAGGTGTATCTATTTGTATTGAAAACAAAAGTAGTTATGCATCTTTCATGTTTTCACTCCTTTTAGACTTGACAGTTGGATGGTGCTAATGGCTCTTTGGATTCCTCCAAGTTGTGGAAGCCTCCGCCGAACCGTGACTTTGTCCCTTGTGTCGATCCAAGCTCATCTTATATAGGTTAGCAACTCCTCGTTTTGCCTTCAGATGTCGAGTGACGTTTTGGATATTAGCTGATGAGTATGCATAAAATCTTATCAGCTAATATCTCTGATAGTGAATCTATGAAATGATTAATTTTTCATGCTTCACTTGGTTTATGACCTTAGGTCCACAAGAAACCCGAGGTTACCTGCTTGTTCATACAAATGGTGGGCTCAATCAAATGCGTGCAGGGGTATGTTTCCCATCTTGTTTCTTATATATGTTGCAAGTATATCTATGTATTGCAACAGAATTTTGCTAGCAATTTTCATGACTTCTTAGTTCCATTTAGAGCAAGTATGTTTGATAAAAAAGTTCAGACATAACTAACACCAGTAGTGGAAAAAAGATTAGGAATATAATTTCTGTACATGGATTCCTAACTCATAAGCCATAACATTTTGTGAAACATGTAATTTACATTTCGTGAGATAAAGGGACCATATATTATTGTAGTTTCGTGTTAGAGAATTGGCGAAAGAGGGTGAAAAGCATTAGCTTTTTTCTAAATTATTTTAACTAAATATGGATAAAAATATAAATTTATGTGCTTTTGGATGTAAGTATTCATTACCACCGTGTAGGATAAGTATGTCATTGATGTGACGCTTTTGCTAGGTGCTTTAAAAGTATATAAATTGAATATTTTCTGTTCTAAAAGCAATGTTTTGTTAATGCTCTTTAAGTATCTGTCCAATAATGTTTAATTTTTTCTTCCAGATATGTGATATGGTAGCTGTTGCCCGCATTATAAATGCTACTCTTGTAGTACCAGAGCTCGATAAACGCTCATTTTGGCAAGATACCAGGTACTGTTTTCCTTAAGTTTATGTAATAATTTAATATCAATTATTGGCTTTTGGATACCAAAAACTTTCAATTTATTTGAAATGCAGCAACTTCTCTGATGTATTTGATGAAGATTATTTCATTACTTCGTTGGCGAATGACGTAAAAATTATCAAAAAACTTCCAAAAGAATTACTGACTGCCACAAGAGCTGTCAAGCACTTTAGAAGCTGGTCGGGCATTGATTACTATGAGCAAGAGATTGCAAGCTTGTGGGACGATTATCAGGTACGTTCCCATAATATAACTGAGTGAATAAATTTCCAACCATTGTTCTTGATTTTTTTATTGCAACAGACTTGAACAATTGTTAACAGTAGCATCTAACTTTCAGAAGCTGTTACAAAAGACCATTGCTTTGTCAATTTAACAGGGTTTGTTTTGTCACAATAACCCCAAATAATCCAATTTTTTGGGTAAAGGGCATTCCACCCGGTAAAATATATAAATAATCCAATTTTGTAAAAGGGCAGTGTGCTTTAGTGGCATATATATATAAAGTCCAGAGACCGAATTGGAAATAAAGTGAAATTATCTTGCTATTTATTTCAAATTACCTTAAAATAATAATTGTATATACTTTACAAAAATGAACAATCATTGAAAGACTGGAAATATTTGATGGTAAAAAGGGTGGTCCGTGGTGGTATGTAACATCTTTTTGTCCAAATTGCTTTACACAATCTTATACCTTTGTTGACACCAATGTTGTTCACATTATTACATTTAGTATTATGCTTGTATCAATGTTTGGATTTGAAAATAATTCTGTTAAGATTCGAAGTCAAGGCATGACAACTAATAAACTGATCTTTTAATTCCCCTTTTCAGGTCATCCGGGCGGCAAAATCTGACTCAAGGCTAGCTAATAATAACCTTCCTCCGGATATTCAAAAGTTGCGTTGTCGTGCTTGTTATGAATCCCTCCGTTTCTCGCCTCCTATTGAAGCAATGGGAAAAGTAAGAATATTAATTAGTTTATTTAATATCTAATTGTGGGTCTGCTTTATTAAATTAAAGCAAATGTTTCTTTGTAGCTGCTTGTGGACAGGATGAGGGCTTATGGCCCTTACATTGCCTTGCATTTGAGATATGAAAAGGACATGCTTGCGTTTAGTGGATGCACGCACGATTTATCCATAGAAGAAGCTGATGAACTTACTGCTATCCGGTAAAGTATATTATTGCAATGATGATCACTTTTGAGAGCAAATATAACATTTTCTTGAATTTGATTTTAAAGTGTAAATTTTTTCATTGTGTAGAGAAAATACGTCGTATTGGAAAGTGAAAGAAATTGATTCCATAGAACAAAGAGCAAAAGGGTTTTGCCCATTGACTCCTAAAGAAGTTGGCATTTTCCTCAAGGCCCTCGGATTCCCAGCTACAACTCCGATATATATTGCAGCCGGAGAAATATATGGGGGTGATACCCGCATGGCTGATCTCACATATCGCTTCCCTATCTTAAAGAACAAGGTGTGTAGCATCATGTTACTGTAATGAGTTGTTTATTTGACTTCAACCTTGATTTCTTTTATTTGAAAATAGCAACATCCTTTTTGAAAGTTAGGATTTTGGAATTTTATGAGAATACTAGCATCCCTATGTTATGTCAATCATTTAAAAATAGCTTCAGTAGTGTTAAAATATGGAAATCTTGTGGATCAGAATCAATGTTAAGACTTAGGAGTACTTAGTAGTGATTGTAACCGGCAAGATAGTTGTTCTTGAATGAGACCGCACTTTGAAAATGAAAAATAGTTCTATTACTTGTCTTACTTTTTGAGTCTCAAATGAAATATCGTGTTTATTCTATACAGGAAAAATTGGCAACGGATGAGGAGCTTGATCCTTTTATAAACCATGCATCTCAAATGGCTGCATTAGACTACATCGTATCGGTGGAGAGTGACATTTTCATTCCCTCGTATTCTGGGAATATGGCTAGGGCTGTTGAGGGTCATCGACGTTTTTTGGGACACAGAAAAACCATCTCTCCCGACAGGCAAGTACTTTTTTGTTTTCATTTTTAGCTTTTTCAAAACCAGATAACTGCTTTTACTTAA
The DNA here is from genome assembly GCA_019973895.1 of Chrysanthemum seticuspe. Lineage (NCBI taxonomy): Eukaryota > Viridiplantae > Streptophyta > Magnoliopsida > Asterales > Asteraceae > Chrysanthemum > Chrysanthemum seticuspe. Next base: position 151,534,686 of record BPTQ01000009.1, read on the forward strand.
AACCTTTCAAATTCCCTACTTGCTTTTTTGCTACAATTGTGTGGAAATCGTTACCCTGAGATAACGAAAACTTCATGTTTTATAAGTTTTGGCAAACAGGCAAATCATGAAAGGCAATTCTGCATTTAAGTGCTTATACATCTGTTAAAACCCACTCAATATTGCATTTCTATTGAGATGCCAACAATTTGGTTCACGATATTATTATAAAAAGTATTGATAGCATTGATTCTGGTTCACAAAATGTCTTCTTATATTTTTCCTAATACTTTTACCTTTTTGCCTATCAGAAAACTCCTTGTTCGTTTTTTTGATAAAATTGCTAATGGTACAATGAAAGAAGGCAAGAAACTTTCAAGTCGGATTACAGAGATTCACAAAAGACGGTATGTTCTCACCTGTCCAACTAATAATATGTTGTTGCATGATGTGATTCATAAATGGGCCTTAGGGACAAAGACATGTGCTCGAAAGGACACATCACAAGGGGCTAAATGGTCAGAACCAAATATTAGAGTTAACAGGTCCTGATATCCACCTATCACACTCATATAGTCCATCTACAGTAGAGGTTCCGTAATTTTCAATCATAAAATATCAAGGAATTGCACTAGATAATAAGTTTTTAATGTTAAAAAATTTCACACTGCAAAACACTGTTTCAGTGCATACGAATTCCATTTAGGTCCCATGCATGCCCGGCCATTAGTATATCTCCACTAAATGGAAAGTGTCCGCCTTAACTTGGTTTGTAGCTGTTAAAGGCTCCAGCGAGTCGAGTATTAGAGCTGTTAGTTCAGTCGGGCAGGTTGGGTAATAGGTGAAAATAGGTCGTCGACCTGAAACAGTTTTTGTCTAAATTGTAAACCTCTTCTGCAAATAATTGGTGTGAAGTAGAAGTACAATGTATTCATTTGTAGTACTGTGGGTGACTTCTATCGAATCTGTCCCTTATTGACTTGTTCTTTACCCATTTGGCACCAACTTTAAAGCATATGACCGGTTATATATAAAACTTAATCCAACATTGATCCATTCATACGTCAATTGTTAACCCCTTTGACTGTTTGTTGCAGGCAAGGCTCACCACGGAAGAGAAAAGGTCCAATCACAGGGACAAAAGGGACTGATCGGTTTCGTTCAGAAGAGGCATTTTATGTGAACCCTTTACCAGACTGCTTATGTCAAAAGAAATTAACAGAGAATGGAAGTAGCAGCACCCTCGTCATTAAATAGATCTGAACTTGTTTCCATTTCAAAGCATGAAGAAACTGATGATCTGCCGCCCGCCTTTTTGGGTATCACAGGCATTGTATATCCTTGGGGGAAGTATATACATTTTAGTTGAAAAAGATGGCGAGGTGAGTAAAGATGATACTTAGTATATTTTGGAGATTGTTTAGAAGCATTGAAGGGGTTGGTTTTTAGAATCAGTATTCTTAGATTACTGTAGCATTTTGTGTATTCAATCCATTCTTAGACGTGTTACATTTAAAGCAATAAAATAGAAAAAATAGGAATTTTAATTAGAGGTATTAGATCTCTCTTGTTTCCTAAGATGTGTTACCAGATCATACCTTATACATAGAAAGCATGTTTTAAAACATTTTGGCAATTATTAACCAAAATGGCCGCAACAACTGCTTATAGAATTACTGTTTTTTATCAATCTTGTTTTCTTGATCACATGATTATTCCTTCTATACGCATCTCTATCTAAAGGCTTGAAGGATTTTAATTGATTGCCCACCGAATGTTACCTTTTTTTTAAACATAGAAAAACCTCCCACGACATAACTTTGATTCCATCTCTCTTTTTAGTAGTTTGACGCAACAGCTTAATGCTCATAATTAGAGTTAAAAGTGTTGTGAAAAACATTTTGAATTAACCAAAATAAATGAAATTCAAGAGAGCATACAAAAAATCAGCAGACTAGTTATTCTTTAGCCAGATTGTTGGTCCAATCTGAGTTTTTAGCTAATCCAGGCACTTTCCTACCTTGAAGCCCCAATAACCAGTATTTTAGTGATTGCAGAACCTAGATATGCGCACAATATATAGATCACAAACTCAACAAACTAGTTATTGATCATCCAACATGGTAGTTCAAATCACATAGCTTCTACAATCTTGTCAAGAACAAACAGAAATTCATACCAACAGAAAGGAGTTACAAGCAAACTAGAGACTTTAACATTTTATCCATCCATACTTGAGTAAAACATAGATTTTAACCAGCATTATGAATCAAGCCCTCTCTCCCCTAATGCGCCTGGCAAGCTGAATGTCTTTAGGCATGATGGTGACACGCTTGGCGTGAATTGCACACAGGTTGGTGTCCTCAAACAGTCCCACAAGATAAGCTTCAGCAGCTTCTTGAAGTGCCAGCACTGCGTGGCTCTGGAAACGCAGATCAGTCTGCAAACGTAGATAACAAAGATGAGCTTGAGAATCAGTCATCATTAGAATTGTTTTGAAGTGATGAAACAGGTGGGTTGGACTGGGCCTGGGTAGATCAAGATGGATTTGGTCCAAAGCATAAGAATTCTATGTCTATGTCAAACAGGTTGCAGTTGACTGAGTATGGCCAACTTACCAGCAGTTATCTTTTCTTTGATATAATATGGTATATACTATATAGATGGTGCGCACATATTTAAATACACGTTAGCCAACTTATGTCTTTGTTTTTAGTTAAAACTTTATATTTAACCCTTTTGACCCCATCATCAATAAAATGCAGCCCAAATTAAACAATTTCCACACACACACACACACACGAATTGCATATCAAGGAATCATTCTGTTCTATGAGAACACTTAGTTGAAACAAATGTTTATTTTTTCCAAATATCCAAGATATCCTCCAAATCCAGCAAAGAAAACATGGACCTCTCAAATAGACAAATAATGTACTCTGCCTCTTACAAAAATTGTAATTTTGACTTGGAACAAATTTGTTAAAAATGTTTAACGAGTTGTCATAAAAGACAAAAGAAAAGGACTCTTTTCTATAACTATCAATAGACTTGAAAAACTCAAATGGACAGGTAAGTAACTTTGATGTGTCAAAAATCTAATAATCATTGCATACAAACAGACATGATGAAGTAATTATCAAAAGATGAAAATACTAATATTATGATAAACGAACCTTGAAGTCCTGAGCAATCTCACGAACAAGCCTCTGGAAAGGGAGTTTCCTGATCAAGAGTTCAGTACTCTTCTGATACTTACGGATTTCACTGCAAAATATGACCATTCAACATCACAACCAATGGTCTAAAGAACGAAACAAACACAAAAGCAACAGCTTAGGCAGATAATGAGCCACAAACCGAAGAGCAACAGTTCCAGGTCTGTATCTATGAGGTTTCTTCACACCTCCAGTAGTTGGAGCAGACTTACGAGCAGCCTAACGTAATACAAAACCATAACCACTACATTAACAAACATCAATAACATTGTTCGTCGTTACATGGATGAGACCTACAAAACAGAAATTTTGAATGACCAAAACAAGTAGGGAACTTATTCATACCTTGGTTGCGAGTTGCTTCCTAGGGGCCTTTCCTCCAGTTGACTTACGAGCAGTTTGCTTAGTACGAGCCATCTACAATTGCAAACGATTGTTAAAATCAGAAAACCAATCTATAGACTATAGGGGGGGTTTACCGGACAAAAAAGTAATTGCAAATTCATCATTCCATCCCAATGATTGGTTTTCAAAATGAAACTCCATTTTGACTCTTTATTAGCATAAATTATACAGTAACTACCAGGATGATACACATTTTATCGCATGTTTAGTACAAACAGACCTCCATACACCGCCATATCATATTTTGCATATGATTGAATTATCAAGTAATCTAAACCATTTACACGTTGTTCATAAAAACATTATACTCATCCAACCCGACATTGCGAAAGCATAGGGGGTGTTTGTTTAAGCTTATATGCGGGCTTATGGGCTTATTTGATTTTGCCTTGTATTCATAAGCGCTAATTTTCCGGCTAATATTGAGTTTTAGGGGCTTATATAAGTTATCGTACCATAACAAACTTATATAAGCCCAAAAAGCCTCAAAATAAGCCAGAAAACTGGGCTTATGAAATATAAGCCGAAACACAAATACGCTCATAAGCCACATATAAGCTTAAACAAACACCCCCATAACCAAATTCAATTCCAAATCGACATGAAATATCAGTTCTAAGCACCACATAATGTAACAAAAAAAACTACAAGCACGCATATTACGATTGCAACATCTAACCAAAAAAAAACCCAGAAAATTAGGGTTTTAAACGAGAAACAAAAGATTCACAATAGATAAACCCTAGAATTAAAATGATGACAGAAATAATACGAAATACAGAGAGTTAATCGAAACAATAAGCAAAAACCATCAATATTTGGTATATGATAATCGCTAATAAATTGTAAGACAAGCAGATCGAAGATGAGGGAGAGATGCATGTACCTTTGACCGGTTATTTTTCTCTCAATTAGCTTTGAATATGTTTCCCTGGTTGGATATTTGTTGTATTTATAGTGGTATTATTATGGGTCGGGTTGGGCTAGACGGGGATAGTTTGGACTAAAATTACAAAAGTAGGACAAGTATTGATGACAAAGTTACAAAAACAATCCATTGACTTTATTTCCTCTGCCGGCGCGCAGAGAAACTTGTTTGTTTGTTTTTTTCAGATAAAAGTGCTTCATTCCGCTTTTAAATTGTCTTCTTTCTTCTTTTTTTTTTTCTCTTCATGACATAAACTCTGCATCTCTTTCTCTCATTTTATCATACCCACCTCCCACCACCACCCCATCTCAGCCAGTGACGAAGCCAGAATTTTCTTACCGGGTGGGCCAATTTTTAATTTTAATTTTTTTTTTGAACCAACGTAATACAAGTGTTGCTCTCCTATTCCTTGACAGTACCTAAACATAGATTTCAGTACTCATTACAAGTAATATTCATGAAAAGAATGAAATAATCTTGCAAATGTGAAGCAAAAAACAAGTCATTAATTGAAGTTGGATGTAGTTGAACAATATATAATTACGTGGTCAGTATTTTTGTTCATTTTTATTGCCGATCAAACTTCCATTCTTATACTTAATTGAACGACATACATTTAACCCCTAATTATGATTTGAATGGGGCACTCTTTTTTATCTTTGGGTGGGCAAAAAGACCATCTTGTGAAATAACTACCCTACAATATATGAAACCCATTAGTAAGTAATAAAAAGTTGGGGTAGGCCATGGCCCATCCAAGGCTCTAAGTAGCTCCGTCCCTGATCTCAGCCTCCACCACCATCTCATATGCCGCCACCATCTCAGCCGCCATAGAAGGTAAAGGTTTTCTTTCATTTTTTTGTTTGTGTGTTGCTATTTTGATATTTAATCTTAAAAAAGAGGTTTTGAACTTTTAAACCACATGATATTTAAGTGCCCATTTCATCATTTGAAGTTGTGGGTATGTGATAAATTAGGTCTTGGTTACATTTTTAATGTTATTTGTTAAAAATTTGCAACAAGTATATGTTTGAATGATATGTTTTACCCAAGGCTGTCAACATCGTGAGTAAACTCGTAAGATCGTACGATCTTACGTGTTTACTAGCTAAGATCGTGTAGTATCGGCATATGATCGCATCTAGAGTGGGATCGTATGTAAGATCGTTGAATCGCACGTAAGATCGTCACTCGATCTGAGTTCACCTATGTTTATTCTATGTTTTTCACTTTTTCTATCTTTAAGTCCATCTCATTTTGCTTAAAAACAAACGAGTTAATGTCTAATAAGTAAACCAGCGACGTTTCATTTTCTAAATAGATTATAGTTTATACCTAGTTTTCTACTTTTCCTCATGATCTAATCACTAGAAGCAAAGATTTCTTATAAGTGATGTCTTTTCTTGATACTTTAAATCTTTAATGTAAACCTTCAAATAGGAGGAGATTGTTAGGGTCAAAATCTGACCTGATTATCCCTCACAAGTATTTGAAACATTCAATCAGCCTAAGTTAAAATAGTTGATTACATTAGAAAAATAATTCATTTCTTTGATAAAATAAAACTGTAAACTATGAGCAAATTTTACTCCCTGACTAGGATCAGCAATGCTGATCACTATCAGCTATCTCCCAAGGTATACACCTCATCGAGCAAGACTCAAAAGAGTTAAGGTCCAAGACCAATTGATAGAATCACATGCTATTATAAAGAACAATAGGTCTGACCAAGAGAACTCTCTGAGTAGCTTCACATATCAGAGTTCAAACTACTATGATATGTTGTATACTTCTTGGTAACAACAGTATAACTTTGTGAAATGAAAAGACTAAAACTGAATGAACACTTTGTATCCTGATGCAGAGTCAACTATCAAAGTACAAGAAGAATACAAACAACCAGAGTCATGGAGGACTGACAAATGTCTCTAGGGCTCTGAAAGACTTATCAACTTAACCAATCCAGAAGAACTATGAAGTCTGAACAAACTAAATCTATCAGACACACTCAGAGTATACTTAAACATAATTGCTAAAGTTTTTCAAGGATCTGGCTGAAGTTCTTAGACATGCTTAGGCAGGAGTAATGTTAGATAAAGCAAAGCGGGAAAACCCTTGAGAAGATAAGGACTCATCGAGAGCAGAGAAAGAAACTTGCATGAGGTGTTAGCATAGTAAAGCAACCCTAGCAACAAAGTGCACGTGTACCTTACTTCAAGTTTGCTTCTAGTTTAGATATCATTGTTCTATTGTAACCACTAAAAGTGAATCTCCCTATTATATAAAGGGAGGTTAGAAGTAGTGATAAGTAATCGATTCCACCACTAGAAACTTCCTCCTCTTCTAAGTGGAATCTTCCTTTTCATAACTTGAAGAGTAACATTTGTCATTTCCAGTGATAGTAGTCC